>OX401405.1:4024171-4366671 GCA_947846245.1 Cerastoderma edule
CTTTCTCTCTTCTCTCTTTCTCTCTCTTTCTCTCTCTCTCTCTCTCTCTCTCTCTCTCTCTCTCTCTCCCTCTCTCTCTCTCTCTCTTCCTCTCTCTCTCTCTTTCTAAATACTTCTATTTCTCTAGTCATGTATATTTCAACATGCCCCTCTCTATCTCCGTCTTACTGCCCACATCTCTCTCTATCTATCTATCTCTCTCTTTCTCTCTCTCTTTCTCTCTTTCTCTCTCTTTCTCGCTCGCTCGCTGCGATATTGCGATATTCTTTCAGTTCGAATGTTGATTCACTGTATACAATGTTTAAATAATTCTTCATCTCTGTGATCAAGCACCATAAACATACTTGTGTTACGTGCTTTGACAAAAAATTCTGTGAAGATATTTTGGGGAGGAGTCACAGAATCCACCATATACTTCATATATGACTTATTTATCAAAGTTGTTTGCTGATTCCAGTCAATGAAACCCACCTGATATGTCCACATACGTTCGAGGGTCAAATCCACTGGCAGAATACATCAGGTGGGCATTTCTATATCGAGAAATGTCCAACAGAACAAGGAGGTAAACTCTCAGTATTTGATATCTGGACACATGTTCTCGAAGTATACCGACTTTGGACTAAAGCTAAAGTTCTATCTTGTACTCAAAGACGTTTACCGCACTTAGCTAAATATGATAGTGGAGTCAGCTAGGTTGACTCAAATGTATTGCTAAATCTAAAGTTTCTGCAAAAAAGATTTAGCACCAGTTCCTTTTTTTTCACAATAAAACGTCGATGCTTATGCATATAGTCAAAGTTGAGCAAGATATTTGAGTTTAAGCAAGATATCATACGTTGGTACGTGTCGAGAACACGGGCCCTGATACTAAATCTGACCTTGACATTAGAGAAAAAAAATGCTTGTTACAAAACAAATGCATTTGTAAAGCTTCACTATTCTTTTTGTTTAATCATATCTCTCTACATGTATCATAGTTGCAACTTACCAAAACAAACGTTTGATAGGTTAGTTAAAAGTATGTTAAGAGCGTTACAATAAATCTCTTTCTTTTTGCTATATCCCAGTATAATATGACATATCTTGGTGTAAATGGTGCGTGTAAATGTCGTCTGAAATTGATCTGCTTTCGCCAAATTTAAACTGATAGAATTGGTTGAGATTTGATTTTGATTTTAATGAATTGATAATTCGGCTACGTCATGCCTTTGTAATAAAAAGAGTTTTATCTCTTTAAAAGACACAAATAACATATTGATATGCTTGATTATACGTCACCGAGTCACGCACGTTTTTTTCACTGACATCAGTTGAACAAGGTTTTGCCATGTTTACAATTTCCTGAACAGAGTTTTCTAACATTAAACAATTTATTTCGAAGTTGTGTACTGTTTGTACCGTTCCATCTTTCCATGATAATCAATTAGGCATTTTGTCATTGCAAAACCATAGGTTTGAGATTTGAAACGTTATACATCAACCATTCAAAAGACTTCTCGTTAATTACTTAACGACAGATTTCCTATTAAGTTATCCTAATTCTGAGATTCTTCATCTTATTACTTGCTAGATGTTTATTGTAGGAGTTCTTGTTGCAGATATAAGCGAAACCTTACAAATCGGTAAGATTAAATCTGGCACCGGGTTTAGACTAGCACTTTTTTGTAATCTCCATTAATTTGCACATGCAACACTGACACCCTTGTAAACGGCGGAAGATTGAATTCCCCTAGAAAGATGCAATATTATCTGAATCATTTGTTTTAATGATAGAGTTACTGACACGAACCCGTTTGAACATTCTTTTTCATCCATCGGAAAGTTTTTACCAATTCTCCAATATTCAAATTGAAATCAACATCAGATGAAAACATACTAGTCATGAAAGAAATACACACTGATATTGGGTAGAAACCATTGTGAAAAATGATCAATTGCTCTTAAGAAGCAATTTATCGTTTGGTTACAGTAGATGATAACAACTTCAGTGGGGGAGACGTAAAGATTTGGCATAACAGAGTAAAAGGGTTCAATCCAAGTTACGATTTTAATGTCTGATAAAAAAACGAACATCAGTTTTCACTTTCGATCCTATTAACATTATATCAATCGGCAATTTGATTTTTGCTTACTTCTGTTCTCTATTCCGGTCGTTTACTTTTTTTTTAAATTTGCATCAATGTTGTACAGTTTAGCCACGTATTAGCAAAACAATGCAGCGAATTACCGTTTAATAGTGCTTTCATTCTACTGTGGCTTAGTTTGCATGACATAAATACTTAGTCCCCTAATTGTAGGCAGTCGGGATTATGCTCAATGGAAATAAAATGTAATCCTTAGACTGGGCATATGCATTCTGACATCTTCTTTTGGACACACAAGTCACCTTTACAATAGCAGGGATTCGATATTTTGTTTACCAAGAAACACGAACTACGAGAATAAATATAAGCTGCATTTCGAATCATATTTCACTTTTGTTTTCTTGTTTGAATTATGAAATCGAATTCTAGGCTAGAGCTGACAATGCATGAAGGAAGTTATGCCACTGCAATACACAGATTGTACCGGAAATAGACCCGTGACGCCATAATGGTGTCGGTTCTAACTTCCGGTACAAGAATCGCTTATTATTGTGGGAAACAATCACATGTTGTGATGCGTTAGCAATTTTTTTCTAATGCTTGGCTTTGTATATGTATGCATTCTATTGAGTGTGTTTTATTTACCACACTGCTTTATCTTTGTTTCATTGCTGCTTCGATTCGTAAACATCATAAGTAAGCTTAGATTTATGTCCTCTTGGAGAAGTATGTTACTTATTTTCATAAGTTTCGACTTTCAAAATAGAAAAGAAAGACGCACTTAAAAGGCATATTGTTACATCTCTTCATTTGATAAGAGATGTTCAGATATTTCTATTTTTGTTTTAAAGAATGACTTTGTGAAAAGCTTTTAGAAGACAGATATATTATCTGACTATAATATGCATCGTTAGATGCATGTTTACCTATTTCTCCTTTGAGAACTATAACTCTATCGTTGTATATGTACTTTAAAGATGCTTGCGTATAGATGAGAAAATGTGAAAGTCAAAATAAAATGCCGTTCAAGCAGTACAGTTTTCGAATTGTTGTTTGACATAGAACTATATGTTAAAAGTTATCATTGAAAGCATTATTAATCCAGGAAGCGTAAATATATCAAAGGGTTTTTGTGGTAGATCTCATTTGTGTCTAAATACATATAGATTCATTGTATAAAGGCTCTAAAGAATTAATTACTAACGAATTTTGCGTCCAACTAATGCTCTTCACTGCGTATCATACCTATCAGTACAGCTGTTTTACAGGTTTTGATAAATTCAGTTTTAACTTCCTCACATCTGTGAACAAACAGCTTTAGAACTAATTCCTATATCTCTTAATGCAATAACAAGCCCAGATAATTATGATTTTTAAGAATAGACATTGCATCTTATACATTGCATTGAATTTAAAACATTTAAATAAAGGAAACAATCCTCTATGTAGTACATTGTTAATCATACAATTTTCGCTGTAGTTTCTTGATTAGTAGGTTCCAAGAGTGTCGATACAAGTTTGTTAGAGCTATTGCATTCGCCTTGTCTGAAACCTTTGATTCGTCTTGGAATCTATGTACGCTGACTTCGCATCTTACTCTTTTTACAATTCACTTCATAACAATATACGCACCGACATATGACACATGAACATCTATAATATGTTGTTTTTTCCGACTAACATGCCCGTCTGATTCTCACTATAACCGTATTCTTTCTCTCTCAACGTTAACAAAGTTCATATTCAGCTGGGTGTTTCTTAAAGTCGAAATTTTCAGCTATCGCAATTATTGCAACGATTGTAACTATTTAAAAGGATTCGTTGTTTCCATTGCCAGCTTCGTCCTCCCGTAGCTCAGCGTATAGGATATACGAGCCATTGCCAATCAAATCAATTTTAACGAGGGTTTGATTCACTGCATGTATAATGCTGAATTTTCAAAAGAGAAAGACAAACCGGCAAGATTGCAGAAGTCCAGAATAATTCAAATTTTAGATGAAATTTGGAGATGCTGGACAATAGAAAATAGCTCAATATCGGTGTTTCTGCATAAAATTAAGTTAATCAACAACGTTTAGTTCTTGTAGTGTGGGCTTTTTCTCATAGCTTATGGTGCTAAAATGATGTTTTGGCTTATTATATAGAAGAAATAATGTTACTGCATGCATTTTATGTGTTTTTATTCATTTCAATTACTCATGTGATTAACGGTTTAACGCTTTTGATATAGATTTTCACCACTTATCCTCTTTTAATTATACACGTCCTTTTTGATGCACTGTTCTAACACATAATGAGTTTTGGGTATTAACTTGCTGAAGAAGTTGCATTGTGGGAAACTTATTTATTTTACATAGATCGTAAAAGAAGTTCTCACAACTTAGATAAATAACTCTCGGTTCTGCTTCTCTGATACATAACCAGTACTCGCGAAAAGTGTGGATTTTTGAAAACTCGCTACTCATACACTTGTACATTGTTCAAATGTATTCGCTTAACCAATTACACAGACAGTAACGATATTTGACAAGTTTGTTGCAGACGACTCTGGAAAACGTTGTGGGAAAAGGAAAAATTGCTCTTAACGAGCAATTTATCCTTTTCCCACAATGTTTTCTGTCCAATCAAATAATTATTCTTTTAAATTTCATCGCATTTTGAAATGTTGTCTGCAAACTCCTTCAATTTGGGGCTGTCGAAAATTTGGCTTTTGAAAAGGGTTTATACAAAATAAAAAGCTTCTCGTAATGCTCATCTTTAATTCATTATTGCAGGTTATGCCCGTCGGAACTGTGTATGTGATACAGAGTCGGGAACATGTGAATGGACACAGCCCAACTTTGCTAAATGCCAGTCGCTCGACTTAATCAAAGTATATGACGAGGTTAGACTTTTAATACATATCCTTTTATTTAAGTCCCATCCATGTACACATACTGTTCTTTACATGTTAAACATCTACATAACATGTAAGTATTATGATGTATGCCGATTGGCATTCAGATTTGAACTACAAGATACTTTCACGGTTATTAACAGTGACAATGTTGCCTTTTATTGAGTTCTTTCTTACCTTTTGTTGAGTTTTATATAAGGGAAGGTTAGCAGCGAATGTGGTAATGAGCACAAAATACGTACATACGTTCATTTTAAAGAGGTAGTACAATTAACAACAAATAATACAGCACACACTAACGATGAATTGTTGAATTCATAACCATAAACTGTACAATGTGAAAAGAAAAGTGTATGGCGGATTAAGAGTAAAACTAACTCATATTTGAGGATTGGTTAACAACGAACTAAGAGTCAATTAGGAGATGACAAGATGATGACATTATCTCTTATCACGTGATTCATTGTACATGCGCTATGGTTAAAAAGCCAAGGGCATACCCAATAAGAGTTGTACTGGTACAATAAGAACCGAAAATTGTTTAAAAGAAAAAACGGCGCTTAACCTCGAATGAAAAGAAACTTAGCGCTAAGGTTGAATCGTCGATCGCATACCAAATCCGGACTGTAATTGTTTTAAAAGAGACCGAAAAACTATTGTTAAAGACGTCATTTAACTACAAATAAAGAGGACCTGAAACAATTTCCTTTATAGCTCCAGTTGCTACGCAGTGGTTACCAGCAGACGACGCTACAGAGCGTGTTCGACAAACTGTATCTATTTACGTTCCCCAAGAAGAACGTGCTGATATTCTCCGGGGATATGGACATGGTGGCACACATACTGAAGGATGTACTGGCCCATCTGAAGAACTTTCCACAACTCGTACAGGAGAATCAACCGCTCTCATCCAAGGTAATGCGTCTTGGGTTTGCTCTTTAACCCTTATAGTGCTGGAACCGACTTCATATTTATGCAAACATTTTAGATCCAGGCCATCTGCCAAGTAAATTGGCGGATGGCCTGTGATCTAACCAGACTAACCTGTTTTTTACTTTGGGTATCTATTTATTGGTTAAGATGTTTGGAAATGTGGCACGCTATTTGATCTTGTTCTAAGTATAGTATCAAGATTAAGATACAGTTCATCCACTGTGAACATAAAACAGTGAGAACCTTTGATGCAAGGTTTTTACGATGTTCATAAAGCACAAGTTGAGGTTCACTGTAATTTTTTCACGACAAACACAATTTGTTTTAACCGTTTTAAATGATTTTGGTTTTTTTGTTTATAAACACCACCATCAGTTTCTGAAAGAATAATTTATAATGCAAAAGCCCTGCATCGAAAGCCGCTGTTTAATGTTCACATCAGGTAAGATGTATTTTGATTCTTATACTAAGCCCAAGAAGCAGTGATAAATACAATGTACAGCTTCAAACGGAAGCAGGTCATTCGTAAAGCTTCTACTGAATTTTTACTCAACGAGAAGCAAATACGACGTACAAACCATGGGCAAGATATAACACTACATATAACACTACAATATTCTTTTTTATTATAAACATAAGCTTTGTCAACAATAAAAACAACGTTTTAAACTACATTATTGTTTTAACCAAAAATCAATAGCTTAATTAACTAAGTTTGATGATATTCTTGAATGCCGGATGAATAAATTACGAAATGGTTAAGCTCCGCCTTTTGTGTATTTGCTCGCATGGTAAAACGGACTTTTACTCACTATGTGTGTTCTGTTCCAGATCAAAAGTTTGTATTTGTGCGGTAATAATCCGCGGAACACAGCGGCTTGAATCAATACATAACCCTCATATCGATGTATGATCGATGATGGATTAATGAGTTATTTATGGATCCAAGCCCCTTTGCTCCGGAACATGTGTACATTAAAAGCCTGTATGTACAATGTTGATCAATTTCAATTACTTTATTGGCAATCATCGACAAAATCTGTCTTTGTTCATTAACAATAACAAAGAATTTGGCTTAGACAAAAAAATGATCAACAAACATTGAGCACAATATACAAAAATCATTGTCTTTCTACAGAGGTTGATTGAGCTAATGAGCGGCATTCTACAACAGTCCTCCACGGCTACTCCTGATGAGAAAAGCATCATATTGGTGGGCCCTTGTATTGTACAAACCTTGGCCACCATGTTCAGTGGTGCATTGGATCCGATGCTGTACGAATCACCAATCTCTACGTTGAATGTCGGTAAGGTCTTTATAACAGTTATCACATCATTTCATAGCCTACAATCATGGCATACACATGGTGATTTCCAATCAAGTTGTCCATGGTTTATGTGACAGTGTCGTAAATTGTGTTGACGATCTACAATATAAGTATTTCGAAGTATTTGTAACGATTGCATTCTGTGCTACTAATTGCATAAGCTGGAATTATATCAACTATATAGTGAATTATTTCATTTGTGATTGGTTTGAATTGAAAACAACTGCATATAAGGGATATTAAGTATAAAGACACCCTCTCCGTTGTGATATAAGACAAATGATGATGATGAACTCTTCTTAGACAAAAGGAGATGATACACCCTTCTTATACACAAGGAGATGGTAAAAACTTTCTCGACAAAATGAGGTGATAAACTCTTCATAGACAAAAGAGGGTGATAAACTCTTTTAGACAAAACGAGATGATAAACTCTTTTTTCGATAAAAGATGATAAACTCTTCTTAGACAAAGGAGATGATACATTCTTTTTAGACAAAATGTGATGGTAAAATCTTCCTAGACAAAATGAGGTGATAAACTCTTCTTGGACAAAGGAGATGATACACTCATACCCTTCTTAGACAAAAGGAGATGTTAAACTCTTCTTAGACAAAGGACATGATACACTCACACCCTTCTTAGGCAAAGGAGATGATAAACTCTTCTTAGACAAAAGGAGATAATAAACTCTTCTTAGACAAAATGTGATGGTAAAATCTTCCTAGACAAAATGAGATGATAAACTCTTCTTAGACAGAGGAGATGATACACTCACGCCCTTCTTAGACAAAAGGAGATGATACACATTTTTTAGACAAAATGTGATGGTAAAATCTTCCTAGACAAAATGAGGTGATAAACTCTTCTAAGACAGAGGAGATGATACACTCACACCCTTCTAAGACAAAGAAGATGATACACTCACGCCCTTCTTAGACAAAAGGAGATGATAAACTCTTCTTAGACAAAGGAGATGAAACACTCACACCCTTCTTAGACAAAAGGAGATGATAAACTCTTCTTAGACAAAAGGAGATGATACACTCTTCTTAGACAAAATGTGATGGTAAATTCTTCCTAGACAAAATGAGGTGATAAACTCTTCTCAGACAAAAGAGGGTGATAAACTCTTTTTATACAAAATGAGATGATAAACTCTTCCTAGATAAAATGAGGTAAAATTCATTTTAGACATAAGAAGATGATATACTCTTCTTAGACAAAATGAGATATCTTTTATGGAGAGCAATTTCCTCTTTTGACTCGTTATTATTTCGAGTCGTCGGCTGCAGATTCATTAAAATTGAGATCATGTTTACGTTAAGGAAAAGATTAAGCCAACGAAAATTGGGCTTTTAATTCAACATCTTTATTTTCCTTTTTTATTTTAATGGCCGACCTTTCTCAATCTTCTACTGCGTATGAACTCACGCATCTGTTACCGAAGACATCGGAAACCATTTTGCCACAAATTAACGTTTTTGTAACAATGGCTTCTGTCAAATATTATTAAGACCATTTAGCTATTTTTGTCGCCTACTGTTTTTGTTGTTGTTTGTTTCCTTTTTTAATGTTTATGACAATTGAAGATACTTTGTCGACAACACCTTTTTCTTCTTTTATGCTTAAAAGAATTCATGTTTATGAACATTCCGTCTACAAATTTGAAATAAGCGACACTGCGAATAATTTGTTTTCAGTTTTTGTCGATGAAAAGTGTTTATTTTGTACTGTGTTGAATGTCAGGGATTTGTTTCCCCCCTAAAGACACTATCTTTCTATTATACCTGAGCAGCACGCTAAGATCAATTGTAAACAATTACGATCAAATATATAACATGGAGTTTGCATTTCAGGTATGAGGAAAGATTTCGTTAATCTGATAGCTTCAGAAGAAAGAGCAATCGGACGAGCGCAACCACAATCGACAGAGCTGATTCGATACCGAAGAGGTTGGCTCATATGTAATTTCATCATGGCCATGACACAAATACTTTGGATATTTCCATCGTGTGATAGAAACTGTCTAACAGGCTGGGAATTCTCTAATACCATAGAAATTTGTATTGATGTTCAATAAACGTTGCAAAAGCATGATAAATAACATACGATATAATTCCCAGCGCGATCTACTTCTCATTTCGAAGCAGCCATTTGTCGACAACTAGTGCTACACAATGTATGCTTGGTGAAAAAGTTTGATATCTTAATGGTTCAATCCCACTTTTCCATAAAACATCATCTTTAAGCATCTGCATCAAGCATCTGCCGCATAATTAGTCAGCAAACACAGTAGCCAAAGTATTAAGTTTTCATAATGGGCAATTCATCATTTTGTCATACTGGTTCTACCCAATTTCATATAGGTAATGTTTTCTTTACATGCTATAAACGTTTTGTCCTTTTTTACCTGCTGTTGCTCTCAATTTTGAACAGTTAAATATTTGTAATATAGGACATGGGCAAAGTGATATTCAATTTTGAACTTATCTCGAGCGTCAAAAACACGATAAATGCTATATTTTTTAACTTGGTTATATTTTTCATTCATACCCGAAATCAACCAATTTCAAAGATGGGTACATGTACACGGCAGTACTTGTGAAAAGTAGTTCTTGATGGTTACATGTATCTTGCAAAAGCGCACTTTTCTACGAACGGGTGGGGGCGCTTTATTTGAAAATTTTAGTCTGGTAAATGCCTCATGTTTCCCAATGACGCACATGAAAAAACAAAAAAGATAACGAACGGCTATTATATTGGATGAAGTCGAACCATTGCTGAAGGCAAATCTTGCTAATAAATTAGATATTGATTCAAATTTAACCTTTCTGTCTAAGAAATAATCATGTTTACGCTTATGAACTTGTTTTTTATCGATTTCATCATATGGTACTAATAAACACGGGATTCCTGATAGTTACGTCACCACGTTTTATATATAGGTTATCTTTGTAAAAGGTAGCGTATTTCCCCAAACCCCTGTCCTGATCAAACACCTACCTATATGCTTACATTTTCAATAATGCATCGCAAAACATATGGCGTTATGGATAGTGTGTGCGAGTATCATGCGGGAACTCCGTGTTCGAATCCTGCATAAAGTGTTTTTTCGTATTCTTTTTAATAAGCATTTTATTTTTACATTTCATTTCTTTGAAACATTTTACAAAAATAATGATAGCTTCATGCTTTGTTTTTTCTTTTCACTTTTTTATGTTTTTTTTATTACACTTTTTTATTATAATTTATATCATAAAGCATACTAGCTAGTGACCATCAAAGCTGATCAAGCATTGTTAAAAAGATGTGATAAAAAAAAGCAAATTGATATGTCACAAAAGAAGGTGGGGATCGAACTCGGACATCCTAGGTAATGTTGCATATCGAGCCGCCTTAGCTATCTAAATCTTATGTCGATAAACGAATGTATTTGACATGACATCTCCTATTCAATAGTGTACAAATAGTAAACCCTAAAAATAGCACTTGGATGACGTGTCTGTCAGAAATCCCGTGTTGATTAATACTTTGCGACTAATTGAAATTTGAATTAATGACAGCCAACAGTTATTACAGATTAACAATGTAAACTCCTTTTTGTTATACAATGCAGGTACAATTGTGACATTGGCAAAATATGCTAGGCATGAATATATTTTTCATTTTCTTTTTTATCTTGGTGCGGGGGTCCCTCAGCTGTAGGTACATCCCTTATCTGAAATGACTGCTTGTTTTTGCGAGGTTAACCCGTAGAATGCTGGGTAATATTTTTGTTTGCATAAGCATTAACTCGGTTCAAGCATTATAAGGGTTTAAACGGATTTCATATATTGTTTACAGATTCACATCTGCGACAAAGGAAAGTTGAAATAGTAATCGTGAAATCCAGACACCTTGCAGAGTTATTGCTTTACAGACATAAGGCGAATTCGGGAAACAAACAGTGAGTGTTTTAAAATGGCTTTTCATTGAATTTTTGATATCAGTGTCCAAATGCTCGATGGTTGTTTAGAAAGAAAAGTAATGTTTCCTTTGTAATGATAGAAAGTGATAATGGCGACAAAAAGACATTTTACCAGACAAGACCTTCTCGTTTTGTGACGATAGTATCTGTAGTTCTATTCTTTAATTGGCAAACAATCTTTGTTTATCTAAAATATCAGCATTCCACCATAACCCTTCGTTTGCTTTTGTTTCAGCAAACTTAAAGGCACTTTTTCAATAACCCTAAATAATATTGATGTTATTGTTTGGTACATTTGAATTTAATGTGAATTGTGTAATGTGAATATGTATTATGATGGGCCGAATGCCTATTTACTTTTATAAATCGTATTGTATTGTATCTAGATGCATTCCTGGCTATCGTTAATGACTTATGTATAACTCAGTCGTTCATGGAGGTACCCATCTTAAAAGAAGAGAAAGCTGGTGACTGCTCGAAATTGATAGCGACTTCCGACGGAAATAAACTATAAGAAAAAAAAGTATGTTATGCGATACCGTTTAGAAACCATTGTGACTAAAAGAGAACTCGCTTGTCACAAGTATTTACGCCTTTAGGGACGATGGTTTATAAAAAGATTAGCTGATAATCTATAAATCTATACATACTTCGAGGAATTGACTCTTTCTGAATTAACTATGCTTCCTATTGCTTCTTTCAACTTATAACAATACAAAAACTATTTTGTTTCACCGACATTTTATTTTGACTCTCAAATTCCCCTTTCTGTGAACAAAGACCATAAAACTTCATTGACTCTTCTTTTTCTTCCTTTTCAGATTTTTCTCGAAAATAGTATCTCCGGTTTACTCTTCATCTTTATCCGAGGGAACCAGCCAGACGGTCTCATCATCTAGGGTCCAGCTAGCATTCAGTCATGATGTTCCCGTAAGTTAACAAGACAATAAAACTATTACAAGCATGAGGGTAATCAGACCTTTAATACAAGATTATTTAGGGACTAAAGTTAATGATTATCAAAATTGGTCATGGTCGCACAATGCAAAACTGAGGAATTGATCGAATATGTACGGTTCTTGCCACACATTGTGTAATTATATAATGGAACGTACATACGAATCGTGTAAGCAATCTAGGATACACATTATAAAGATTGATGTTATCTGATATTTCACTATACGTACTTAATAGTTCAGGAAATCTTTGGATTATAGCTCGAACTGGATGCAACATTACACTGCGAAGGTGGTAACTAAAACCAGTTCGTTGGTGATTTTAGGTAAAAACAGTCAAGAGAAAAGAACGATTTGTTCGCAACCAATGAAATCTCTATTATCATTTTTTTTAAAAAAAATAATCGTTTTATAATCAAGCGCTATACGTGAATTTATACTGTCCACAGGGGAAAGTGTTGATTATTGCTCTCATAACCTTAGGATGTGATAGAGGGTCATGTTTTGATAATAATGTCCGATTTGTTTCCAGGTGAGCGTTGGTTCCGAAGAGAAGACAGTTTGTCTTTCCTGGATATATGATCCCGCGTGAGTACAATTTATATATATATATATATACAACTCGTATTGAGTTTCCCTTAGAAATGGTAATGTTGGATCGTCTGATATCTGGATTATAACCAGTGATCGGCTTCGTTGAAATAAAACTCTTAATGTAAAATGTTTCAAGTCGGTTGAAGAGATAAGAAACAAAAATGTATAACGTCTTCGTTGGATTACAGAAACATGCATAGTGGACGCTGGACCAACACCTCGTGTACACTGGTCGCCTCCAGAATGATGTCAACTGTATGTAACTGCCAACTTCCGGGTCATTTTGTTGTCGGTGTTATCGCAATTAACGTTACGGTGCGTATATACTTTGTAATACATGACTTGGAACCTATATGTGTCGATGTCAGTAGAAATAGAGAATAGATGGTAAGTGTCGTGAATCGGACAAGAAATCGAGCAAGGCGTAGGAATATTATCCGATCAGCCGAATGCGAATCGGATAATAATCCGAATCCGAGACTGATAACATTTTCTATTCAGAGACACCAACCATCTATTCTAGTTATACTGTTACCTATATGGATTCAAAATGAAAACAAAACACGAAAAATAGTGAATCAAAACAGAAAGATAATGCTGACAGGTGCGGGCATCGGGTCCGTGATCTAGTGACGGATATCAAAAATGGTATACGACACCATGTTATCAGTCTGTAAATTGCCCTGGTGACAGGATGAGTAAAACTAATGGACTCTGTTCCGAAATGATCGACTTTATGACTAGAAACATTTTGGGCACGAACAGGATATGATCAGTTGATATTTCCATTCGTAAGGAGGTACCACGTGATATTTCCATTCGTGAGGAGGTACCACGTGATATTTCCATTCGTAAGGAGGTACCACGTGATTTTTCCATTCGTAAGGAGGTACCACGTGATATTTCCATTCGTAAGGAGGTACCACGTGATATTTCCATTCGTAAAGAGGTACCACGTGATATTTCCATTCGTAAGGAGGTACCATGTGATTTCCATTCGTTAGGAGGTACCATGTTAGATGTTTGAAAGTGCTTTTTAACAGAGGAGAAAATAAGTTGAAAGTAAAAATTGAATGTCGTCGAAACAATAGAGTGTTTCTTTTGTTGTTTGAAATACAATTAAAAGTAGCTATGCAAAGCACACACAATCCAACAGTGGTAAATTCATCTTATTATGCAAAGTTTACATTCGATGGGCCATAAAAGCGATGTCATGCTTTTGTATTATAATTAGAGTTAATTCACTATATTCACACTTCTAATCAAGCTTCCAATGACTTTTCTCCAATGTGTATCATATAACAGTGCTGTTGTTGTGTAGTTTTAAAGAAACTAAATTTGAATTTCGAAATATCCTCAAATCTGTGAACAAAACCTTTTAACATATCATGGTTGTTCGGCAGACAAATATCAAACAACTTTCATTTTGACCTCTCTATGATAATGGTTTACTTTGAACTACTAGTATACAATTCCTTTTCAATTAAAACATATTCATCAACATTGTACGTTTCCTCCTTTCACATTTCAGGAGCCCGAGTCGTTCAGCACATATGACCGCTCAATACATGTTCCGTTACTTGTCGGTTATTCTCTGTCCTTGCTATTACTTATTGTTACCTCCGTTATATTCATAAAAGCCTTTGGGTGAGTAAGATATATGTTATCTGTCAAATATTTTGAAGTTATTATCATTCCCGAGTTCACGTTCAATTTGATGTATTTTGGTTTAAAACATCTATTTCACATCCTGGTTTTACGCACTATATTAATACAACGTCTGTCTAACCTTTCAAAATCTCGTTCACGGTCAAATAAATGTCTTTCTCGTGTTAAAATATCTTTTACGTCCTGGTTTTACGCACTTTATTGATACAACGTCTGTCTTACCTTCAAAATCTTGTTCACATTCAAATAAATGTCTTTCTCGTGTTAAGATATATTTTACGTCCTGGTTTTACGCACTTTATTGATACAATGTCTGTCTTACCTTCAAAATCTTGTTCACGTTCAAATAAATGTATTTCTCGCGTTAAAATATATTTTACGTCCTGGTTTTACGCACTTTATTGATACAACGTCTGTCTTACCTTCAAAATCTTGTTCACGTTCAAATAAATGTCTTTCTCGTGTTAAGATATATTTTACGTCCTGGTTTTACGCACTTTATTGATACAATGTCTGTCTTACCTTCAAAATCTCGTTTACGTTCAAATAAATGCCTTTCTCGTGTTGAAATATATTTTACGTCCTGGTTTTACGCACTATATTAATACAACGTCTGTCTAACCTTTCAAAATCTCGTTCACGGTCAAATAAATGTCTTTCTCGTGTTGAAATATATTTTACGTCCTGGTTTTACGCACTTTATTCATGCAATGTCTGTCTTACCTTCAAAATCTCGT
The DNA here is from genome assembly GCA_947846245.1 of Cerastoderma edule. Taxonomy (NCBI): domain Eukaryota; kingdom Metazoa; phylum Mollusca; class Bivalvia; order Cardiida; family Cardiidae; genus Cerastoderma; species Cerastoderma edule. The sequence continues at coordinate 4,039,341 of OX401405.1, forward strand.
TCACGTTCAAATAAATGTCTTTCTCGCGTTAAAATATATTTTACGTCCTGGTTTTACGCACTTTATTGATACAATGTCTGTCTAACCTTCAAAATCTTGTTCACGTTCAAATAAATGTCTTTCTCTCGTTAAAATATATTTTACGTCCTGGTTTTACGCACTTTATTGATACAATGTCTGTCTTACCTTCAAAATCTTGTTCACGTTCAAATTAATGTCTTTCTCCTGTTAAGATATATTTTACGTCCTGGTTTTACGCACTTTATTGATACAATGTCTGTCTAACCTTTCAAAATCTCGTTCACGTTCAAATAAATGCCTTTCTTGTGTTAAAATATATTTTGAGTCATGGTTTTACGCACTATATTAATACAACGTTTGTCTAACCTTTCAAAATCGTGTTCACGTTCAAATTAATGTCTTTCTCGTGTTAAGATATATTTTACGTCCTGGTTTTACGCACTATATTGATACAATGTCTGTCTTACCTTCAAAATCTTGTTCACGTTCAAATAAATGTCTTTCTCGCGTTAAAATATATTTTACGTCCTGGATTTAAGCATTTAATTGGTACAATGTTTGTCTTACCTTCAAAATCTTGTTTACGTTTAACCTAATGTTTTGTTTGCTTTAAAAGTTTATTTCACGCCCTGGCTCTACGCACTATATTAATTCAACGTCTATCCAACCTTCAAAATCTCTTTCGTGTTCAGTTCAATATCTTGTTGGCGTAAAACACTATTTGACATCCCGTCTTAACGTTTTTTGTTGTTTTCTTTTTCAGCCAAGTCGTTGGGAACATCTACTGCGTGCATTTTAGCTTCATACTCAGTGTTATTGCCGCCACTGTCGCCAGTATGGTCTGTCTATTTAATGTATCTAGTGGGCAGGTAGGGCGGGTTTCGTATTTAATAGGGCGTCTTAAAATGCTATTTCTAAATCATTCATAACTTTATTATACCTCACTTTAAGGTGCTTGTGCACAGATCTGAAAAAAGTTGGTAGTTTAGGATAAATTTCTTTAAAACTGCACATTAGATGTATTGTTATATGGTACACACTGACGAATTGTCATTGGAAGCAGAAATAGATCGTTTTTAATCCTTTAAAGTATGTATAAAGTGAATTGACATGTAGCTTAATTCAAAAGCGTGGCATCACTTTTGAGATCTACCGCATATAAACTGAACGCTCTTAAAAATGGAAACTTCCTACATTCATTTTGCTTTCATTGGCTCCTTTTAATTGTATATCAAACATTTATACATATACTGTCGATTCAAAAGGGTCGATTTAAATGCGAGATCAAACGTCTATTTCACATTCTTTGCGTTCTACATTAACGTCAATCCAATCTTCAAAAACATGTCTAGGTTCAATTCTATGTCTTGTTTGTTTTAAATTCATTCTTTTGTTGCCTGTTATAGGCTTTACAGCGTACGATACAGTTAATCCTGGCGTTTTTCTACATGTCTGCTCAGACACATGTTGTTGTAGAGGTGTTTACGGTCCTCATAAAAGTCTATAGCATCGACACTCTCAAGCTGACTAAACTACGATTATTGCTCATATGCTGGGGTAAGTATGCATATCGCTATCGTATTCACAGGTACCAGTAACCAAAACACCTAAAGAATCGTAAATGGTACTCTATATGCTCAAGGTATCTTTCCTTCGACGTTTTCCAGTACATTACTGAGGTGAAAATCGCAATGGGTTAAAAAAAACATGGTATTATACTGCATAAGATTACTTTAACATAATTATAACTTAGAATAAGCATTTACAATATTTTTTACGTCCAATAATTCAATGCTGAAAAAGTGCCATTGTTTAAAGAAACCCAGGTATTGTTTAAAAGTTTAGAGTAACATCAGGGTTGATATCTTGCCAAAAGTCATTAATTGCACATTGAACCTGCATTCGTTTACTGAATGTGTATGCGCAAAGCATACCAAACCGTTCAATGACTGATTACAGTGATTGTACATGAGATAAAGTAGAAAATGTTATTGGTGAAAAGTACCAATGTTTAATAGGTTGTGTAATATGGCTTGTATGTTTATGTTTCAGGTATTCCAGCAGTCATATTAATCCCCATTGTGGTTGTGTTGAAAACAGTCGAACATTCCGTTACATGTAATCTCATGTAAGTAAAGATATCTCGCTGTGTGTGCTTCTGTCACCAACGTACATATATTCTTGTGACCGATCGTTCATATCATCGCGAGCGGCAAAAAGATGCCAAATTAATGCGATAAACCAGTTCTTTTTAAATTGATAATTGTATTTTAAATTGGTAGCATTTTTGAATGTAATTGTCGTTTTGTATTGAACCGTGTGTTCACCATCTGTTAACTTCTCTTGTTTTTATTGATTTTATTTTGGTTATGATTGTCATGTTCAAACGTACTTACACAAACTGATTGTCCGTGGTTCTACATTGCCTTCTCAATATACTGCATCATATACGCAAACGTCTTTGTAGGCCTACAGTTCACCAAACAATCATCGTCTATATAATTATATTCTAACGTATTTATAGCCTATGTTTCAATCTGTGATATACTACGTGTAGTTTACGACTCGTCATGTATGGAAGGATTTATATCCATACGATTTTCGTCAAGCATTGTGGTTATCCGGCAAAATATGTAAATTCAATCACCGAATTTCCATGTATAAGATTTCTCCAACGCATTCATCATTTTGGTGCCGTCAAATTTAGTTCAGTTATCTAGAAATGGGGAATGAAGAGCTAAACTTTCAAATGCTGCATTGTATATTTCAGATGTTGGTTTTCCACAGATATGAAACATTTCTATATTTACATCATGTCAACTCTATTTTTTATACTGGTAAGTTTTCGTCAAATCACTCTATTCAATGGGTTTATCTTTTTACGTGTGAATCCAAGTTTAGTATTTTGCTCTTTATTTCACTGTGAGTATAATTAAACACATTGTTTATTCTAGCTGTAAAACTGCATTCAATAACCAAGGTAATTTAAACGAACCAATATATATTTTTTCCTCTTTTTCTATATGTATTATTTTACTATATCCAGTAAATAACACAAGGAATTGATGTTCAGCATGGCTCGTTGAATATTTCGGGTTTCTTTTTCCATCTTGTATAATGCGAGCACTAAATAACAACCAAACGGAATAGTGCAATTCATCTCAAGCGAAACATTCGGGTACATGTATATTGAAATAGTAGAAATATACTTTAATGAAACTGTTTGCATAAATTGTAATAATATGGAAGATTCAAATTAACCCCTGATTTTGGCTTTACTCTTACAGATATTCATCGTATTCATTTGTTCTAGTCTGTTCTCACTGAGAAAGTGGGTAGAAGAGTGGCGGTATTCTGACAGGGTCAGAAACATGTAAGTAACGTTAAATAAAAACTTACTATATTGTCTTATTATAGCGGGAACCATTTTGTTTTTATCTGAAAGCAATGTTTGTATCAAAGGTGTATGTTCACAGAAAAGAAAATTTGAAATTCAGGATAAAATGTCGTTAAACAATAACGTTTATTTATTATTGTTTGATATACAATTAAAAATAGCTATTGAAAGCATAATCAATTCAAGAAGCGTCCATTTATCTAAGCATGTACAGTTTGTATGCGGTAAATCTCAAAGCGATGTTTCACTTTCAGAATGAAATATATGTAAATTCACTGCTGTCCACATTATCGAATTAAAAACGATGCATTTTTGCTTCGAACGAGTATTCTTCAGTATCTTAATTAAACAGTACAGCTGGTATACAGTTTTAATGAAATTAAAGTGTTCTTTTATGTTTTGATCTACTTTTTACAGTCGTACAACAAACTCTCAAAGCGTGTAAACAGCATTTTTAAATGTTTAAAAGACAATTATTGATTTAAATCGACATGATTGTTGCTACAGGGGAAACTGTTCAGTTTGAATATACTTTTAGTTTTGTACAGTTGTTATATATCTTCTTTAGTTTTGCTCTATGTCAGTTTGATTGCATCTGTATTAGGCGAAAAGCCATTGTACCAAGGTACATACATACACTAACATAAAAGCTCTCTTTCTAACTTCAGAAAAGACATTGGGAAATCCTCCATCATATTCCTGTTCCTTATTTTATCCACAACTTCGAGTTTGAATCTCAAGTATTCTAGCCAGTCAGTCCAGATTGCGTTTCATTTGGTGTTCCATATGTGTTTGGTAAGTGTTTTCAATCAGATAAGGCTTGGCGGTTTCCTTTTTAGATATGGTAACGAAAAGAAAATAGATTTCTGCGAGAATATGATTTTCTTTGAGAAGTTTTATATCAAACTAAACCAGTTAAAACGCCTTGATTAGATTTAATATTAGGCGAATACAAATCAAATTGTGCAAACGTCCCAAACAGGTATCTCAATTGACCTAGCCATTCATATACCATTTGGTTAGGCCTCTTTCCTTTTATATGTATATGTAATTTTATCTTTGATACGATAAAGATGATCCAAGCTATGGACCTCTTTCCGCAAGCATATCTTGGTACAAACGTAACACAGCTGTTGATGCGTTCTTTTAGAATGATCCAACAACTAGAACGGACGCTCTTCCAATGAGTTGATAGTTTTGTCCCTAAGCTGCATACAGTGTAGGAGACCCTTGTGACTTAGTGGCTAGAATACAAAACTTGAAATCACGTGACCCATCTAAGCTTGTCATCGGATCGCGCTTAGGGTAGATTTGAATTTCATTAGAGGATGTCTTCTAGTTGACCTAGGAAATACTGACGGTGCTATACTGTTCCACATGTTTGTTGTTAACATTTAAGCTTGGGGTTTTCCTCAATGCCTCGATGTAAACCCCTACTAATCAAACACAGAGTGAAATGGGGAAAACAAGGTCTGCGTTGTGTAGCACAATATGTATGTTTGTGAGTGTTAAAGGCCCATTAAAGGAGATTAATGCTATATCAAACTTTATTATTTGGTAAACTTTCGGACAGATTCAAATAGTTTTCACCAGAAAACTCCATCAGCACAACTTAAATGTGAAAGTAAACCAGAAATAACCAAGATTAGCAAGTTTTATAATTCAGATTTCTTGATTCTTCACCTCTGACCTTGACAGTTGATACACACATTTTTTAACCGACCAATCAGAATTCGTTATTTTAAATATGTAAACAAACAGGTTGTTGATAAACATGATTGAATTGGAGGCAACTATATTTCAAGCACAAAATAACTTATTTTAAATGAGTCTATTTGATAGGGTCTCAACGCATTTCTAAACTAATTATCAAGACTTTATGAATATAATAAAAGAATTCTATATATTTTTTCAGTAATTTATTTGTACTCCTCTCTTTTGATGTGCCTTTAAGTGTATTTCGGATATAACATGATGTCTTGACCTATAACAATATCGGACAGAAAATGTTGTTACATGTATACGAGTATATCTGGTATGGCCACCATGAATACGAATTGACGTTTTAGTTAGAATGAGAGGTTGACATGCATGAGAAAGTTCAACCTACCGGGTTATATACATGTACATGTATGTTGATATTGATTTCAATCGTCGTTTCTTTTTTCAGTGCACATCCGTCCTTGTGTTTAGATGTATATTTGATAAACAGGTAAATTAATATTTTTTCATGGTAGTTGCGTTTTAAACCTTATAGTGCTAGAACCGACTTCATGCTTATGCAAACAGATTAGGTATAGGTATAATCTAACCTGTTTGCTACTCTGAGTATCTTTCCTTAACAAATGTAAGCAAATAATTAAGCTTTTGCAAAGCAGACAATACAAAAATCTTTTTTCAGAAGATTACCCAGCATTCTAAGGGTTAAACAATCCAGTGAATAACATATTTTATTGTATCGGATCTTTGTAAAATGTGTTTTGTCATCACAGTATTTTTCGATTACATAACTAATGCAGAGTTAACAAATTAGCGCTATGGAAGTTGAAGTTAACGTTGGATTTGAATAAAAGACTTTGTTTGAATAAAAAATGTTCTGTCATCTTCTTTGTTGTCTTAAACAGTGTACTGGTGAGCTATATCATAAATTACGTTTTGTTTTATTTATTGATGGTGACATCAACTCTTTCTAAAGCACATTGTGTTGTTTATACGTTCACTGATTTTGTAAATCGTATTCGGTTAAAACTTATTATTTTCTTTTCTGTCTTAATTTCAGATTCGATTTATGTTCGTCCGTATGTGTGTGAAGTGGGAAAGAAACCCAGACTCAAACTCAGTAAGTTTTGCTCTTCTCAAGCAGCATCAATTACGTCGTTATTACTTCAAATGTTTATTTCGATTAAAAAAACTTGCAGTTCTGGGCATTGTTAACGGATTTTAGGGTGGAGTTTTCTGTTCAATTACTGTTTTATTCATATTTGCACCTTCCATCATCAAGATTAGGTAAATAGATATTTTTTTTTAAAAGAAACAATTTACAAAGAAAGGATAGTCGTTTGGTTTGTATTGTCTTTAACCCTTTCCCAAACAAAAACGACATTTGACCACTTTGTTGCAGACGAAACATTGTGGGAAAATGAGAAATTGCTCGTTGCTCGTAACGAGCAATTTCTCCTTTGCCCATAATGTTTTCTGCCCTATCAGAAGATTGTTTTCCAATTTCATCACATTTTGAAATGTCGTCTGCAAACTCTTTCAATTTGGGACAGTCGAAAATGTGTTGTTTGGGAAAGGGTTAAGAAAGACTCGGCCCTAAGAATACACTATAGTACGAGTATTTGCTTCTCGTTAAAACCGTCTTAAAAAGCTGTCAGATCAATTATCGATTATCGTAAGTTGTTTTTTCAATATGCATTCAGTATCAATGAGTGGTGTTCGTATTTTTCAGGTGAAATCAAGCAGCGCATTCCGTGGTAAGTATTGTTTTTCTGTATATGCACTCTTCTCTTTGAGTTTATTTGGACGTTGTTATTGCATAATGATTATCTCTATTCATTAGTATGTTACAATCAGCATCACTTTCTTTATCATGCTTATCAACATCTTCATTACTATTGAACGTCTCTGTGTTGGTTAAAATCCTGGTACGATTGGTTTGGATATTGTCTTTTGGAAATAGTCCACCATCTGACTTACAAATACTGTACTGGCAAGGCCAATTCAGCTAGACATAGCATTTATGGGCAATAAAGCTTGGGGATATTCCTTCCATTTACTATAAGTCAAGTATGTCAATGTAAATGAAAAAGAATTGACACAAAGAGAACAGCAAAATTAATCGAACGAGCAACCCTAAACTCATAGTCATCGGAATTATCGATGACAATATAACAGGACAGTGGTCTTGGGGTAGAGTGTCGGCCTCTAGATACGCAGGTCGTTGGTCCGAATCTCGTGAGAAACGATGTTCTCTTCGCGACCTTTAATTCAGTGCGAATACCGATAATGTTTCTAAGAAGCAGAATCACAAGTGAACATTTCAAGTCGTAAGAACTTGCTTCACAATCGATGTAAATTAGATAAATTAAAAACTAAACAATAAACAAACTTTATTCCAGCCTTTATGAAGCCAGAGAAAGTGAGCAATGTACAGCTGTCGCAGGAAGAGTACAACGTGTCCAGATACTACGACGAAGTGAATCGCACGAAATACACCGTCGAACGGAAGCGCCACCTGTCCTTACTGCTGGGTAGTTCGGCGGGAGGAGAATCTGGGTACGCATCCGTACACGGGAAGAGTGCCTCTGCTGGAAACAGCAACAGCAGCTCTAAGGAAAGCTCCCTGTCCCCAATGAGTACATTGACCGACGATAAGACTAGCGATAATGGTGGCAACGACAGCGGGATCTATGACTTCCAAGAGGCATCGAATTATCCCCAGGAAAACGAAATCGTCGAAGCTTGGAACCAATCGAGACATTCGGGCGCCAGATTCAAATATGGCGGTCCCCATGGAAGACGTTCTCCAAACAAAGTGACATTACTAGACAATGGTTCGTCAGCCTGCCATGGCGAACGCAACAAAGGTCTCACCCCCGTGTACTACCAGTGTCCGGATGGCCAGATGAAAGACGAGGACGCCGGTTCCCGGCCGCGTCACACTCGAAGGACTGACAGTCCAACTAGAGCCCAAATTGCAGGGAACCATCAAAAACATTCCACAGAATCTCACAACGACCTAGATCAGGTCATATATTACCCGCGTTACGATAAACAATCCAAGTTGAAGTCCAGTGTTCCAAACGGAAGCGGTGCCAAGGTAAAACAACATCCGGAAGTGCAAGTCCGTCCGAATGAGGTGGCGGCTTTGATACATGCGAAACCTCATACAGGAGAGAATAATGACGATCTCGAGTCTGCTTCTACTAGCTTCTTGACGACGGCCTAATGCAATACTTATCTCATATACAAAGAAAATATAATGATACTGGATTCCCTCGAACGCTCGACTTCATTTATGTAAAGCCCTATCATAGTACCGTTGGAGATAAGAAAGCCGTTACATAACTGAAAAAAAAAATTTGACATGGCGTAAAACACCATACAAACAAACACGTAGATAAGGAGGCGTGTCAGGGTGATATGAGCATGATTCTTTAGAGTCTTTTAATATTTAATGGTGTTCAATAATGTATGCTACCATTTTGTTGTCTCGTTTTTTTTTTTTTCAATACATGCAAAATATGTAGGGCGTGCCTCACAAGGTTTCGTACTACAGAAACCTTCTAAATTCAACATAAAGAAGAAAATGGTACTTCAGAAAAGCTTTAGTTTAGACGAAACCGAAACATGCGTCTTACCTCTTAAATCTTTATCGTACATACTTCTAAACGCATGTCTATTTTTCATTCACAAAACCAAAGCAATCTCTGAAATTCAATGGTAAAGACATTATTATAGACGAAGACATAATTTTACACTTATTTGTGAGACAGGTTCATATTTGATAGAGGGCATTTTCAATGAAATTCACAACCTGTTGTTCTTTCGTTGGAAATAAGTGGGTTAAAAGTACAAATTCAAGATGACGAGCCGCTGTAATAAAACGATGTCTGGATGTTTCTTTGATCATCCATCGCGAAGTTAATTGGCGGCTGTCTTGTGATCTAACCTATTCGAAACACTGAGTGTCTTTCCTCAACACAATTACATGTATATATATAGCAGATATTCAAAGTTGTGGAAAGCAGACGATAAAAAAAATATTTTTATAAATAACCCAGCATTCTTAGGGCCAATTTCACGAATGATCGATGCCTATGAAATAGTAAAATATATCCTGAAACGTATATTTTGTGGATATCAAAATCTCAACAAGAAGATTCTGATAAGTACCACAATACAGTGAAGCCTCGTTTATCCGGACCCCGATTATCCGGATGTCTCGCAATCCGAACGAAAATGTAAGGGAACGGAATTATTTGGCCTGTTTGTTGCAGACGACTTTTGAAAACATTGTGGGTAAAGGAGAAGTTGCTCGTGACGAGCAATTTCTCCTTTTCCCACAATGTTTTCTTCCATATCAGAAGATTATTTTTGAATTTCATCACGTTTTGAAATGTCGTCTGCAAACTCTTTCAATTTGGGACGGTCGACAATTTGGCGTTTGCTAAAGGGTTATAAGTATACACGTGCATACAGACCGTTTATGACTTAATGTGTATGAGAACATGCTCTGCTTGATTAGTCCGGATGATTCGGTCATCCGGACATTTTGTTGGGAACGGACGTGTTCGGATTAACGAGACATCACTGTATTTGATTCTAAGGATATCTAAAGAATGTAGCAAGAGGAATGCGCCTTTTTGAACTCGCCTCCACGAGATTTGGTTCATAGGGGTGAGGAAGCGGGATTCAGGTCAAGGAAAGGCAATTATGGTTTGGGATTGGGGGATCATATGGATGTGAGACAGATAAGGGAGGAACACAAAGTGTGTGTTGTTTTTATTATTTTTAATTGATATTGCATTTTTTATTAATTCATATGTTCTAAGCTTCCTTGGCAGATAAAAGACACAAGTTTGTTTGTGTACTCTGGTTTGATGTCAATGGAATATTTGATTTTTTTGGCATAAACTCGTTGGATGACACCATTGTTTACTGCGTCCTCTTAACTCTTTACCACCTACAGGCGACATTTTTGTACTTGAAGCAGACGACATAAGAAAAGCTTTGTACAAATGTGAAAAACCTTTCAATTCTGCTGTTTGTGATATGTGAATAGATTGAACAAGAATTGTGGCAAAAGGGGAATTTTCTTGTGACAAGCAATTTCCGCTTTTGCCACAATTCTATTTGAAAGACGTCTGCTGCAAGACGCTAACATGTAGGGTTAGGTGGTAATGTGTTAATTATAGTATGATATGTATTTAAATGAGTAGATGGTGTAAGATCGATCACAAAAGTCGTTGCAGTTAGATATCAGAACTATTGCTCAATGTTAATCCTTGCTTATTTATAGTAGGCGTTGTTAATCTTTTTTTTCTTCAAGCTCTAAACAAATGAGCATTTAAATGGGATTGAATGCATTTTAAAAAAAGGAACGCATAATTCACAATCAAACTAAATCTACTTGAAACATATGATATTCATCTTTGTTTGTGACATCAATATAATATTGCAGTTTAGAATTGTCACCTTTATCAACTAAATGTTAATTCGTTAAACTTCATGATTTCTTGCGTACACTGATATTCATTATATGACTTTCGAGTAAGTTTAATATCCAGTAAACAAAAAGAATACCTCTGTAGCATGCATTCCAATTCTTCTCGTGTTCACATAGATAACTTCTTGTGCTGTTATAAAACAAATTGTAGGTGTTGTTCTTTTTTCAATAATAATGCACTGTGATAAAACATGGCTTTGCTCAAGTAAACATTTCTCCTCCTGACGTGACAAATTTTATATTTGCTATCCTATAGATACATGTACATTTTGATATGACAATGCTACGTTTTTCTTTATATGTATTATTGCATATTCATGACAAGACTACAAATGCATGACACCCGTTCACGTGTGTGAAGAAATTGCTTAATAATGCAACGAACCCTTGCTAGGGGTGGCACACTCTTAATTAGGTTTGATTGTTCGTCAACTTTCTTGTCTGTTAAAGCTTTTGAACAAGCTTGGCAATGCAGACACTTGCAAAGTATGTGACTTTAACTGAAAGTGACAAGAACTTACCATGCGTTCCTGACGGCTTAAATGTTTGTGCGTCGCGAAAATGATATTCTGGTAGAGATTGACGAAGGCAGTTGGACATTTTATGATACTTGTTTTCCTAAGAAATAATTCTTGAGAGGCGGTGTACAAAATGAATTACTCTTGAAACAATGGGCTGTGCCCTAATTTCTTTTAATTATTGGTGTAAGAGTTATTGTTACAAAGCATCTACAATTGCACCTTATATGGGATAACGGATCACACATTATTGTTTCAATGTCAACCAGAGCAAACTCTGACACTTTACCATCGATTGTGCATAGCCATTCTTAAAGCATGCGTTTGTGAAGTCGACTCGTTATGTACATATATAATAGGGGATTATATAAACCCTTAGAATGCTGGGTAATTTTCTAAAAATGTATTTTTGTGTTGTCTGCTTTCCAAAACCTTAAATATCTGCTTAATATGGACGAGGAAAGATACTCAGTGAAGCAAACAGGTTAGATCACAGGTCAGTCGCCAATTTTCTTGGTGGCTGGCCTGGATCCCATCCGTTTGCATAAGCATGAAGTCGTTTCCAGCATTAAAAGGGTTGAAGCTGGCGATATTAAGTTAATATGGTGTGGTTTGCTGGGCTCAAATCTTTTACAATGATTTCCCCGACACAGACACTAAGTCATGTTTGTGTCTACTATGTAAAATACCGTTGTTTGTTCATACATTTGTATTTATACTGTTGCATTGTTTCTCGTTTTTATTTGTTGTTTGTTTGTTAACAATTATTCCATACAAATATTTTAACTCTTCAATTCGTGTGTTTTGATTTTCTTTAAAAAATATGTGTATTCCATTGAAAAAAAAAAAAAAACTTTTTCATTATGTTTCAATTAGAAATCAACCTTACTTTCGGCATTGGTATAAACATTTGGCTTCGTTCCTTATAAGTAAATATTTCTGAGTAATCCCCTTTTCCACAAGGGTTTACCAAATATGTCCCAAAAGAGACTCATAAAATCAGGTTTATCCCTTTACAAAGTCGTCTATGAGTCTAATGTATGTACCAGCTATATATAGAGTGCATTGTGCGTTTAAAAATGTTGCATAAAGAAGTTAAATTTTTCTTTGTGCCGTATCCATTTGTCTTTATAGGAATACATATTACATAAATAAATCATAGCAATTCCAACAATCGTATTCAAATAACTTCTATTATTAAAGAAAGATGATTATATATGTTTTCGTTCAAGTCATAATGCAAACTAAACACTGTTTTTAGTTCAACGTTTCCAGCGTACAAAATGTATAAGCATGACAATACCTCTGCTTATTTTTGTTGAGTAGCAAACAGGTTATATCACAGGCCAGTCGCCAATTTACATGGCGGCTGGCCTGGATCTAACCTGTTTGCATGAGCATGAATTATGTTTCAGCACTATAAGGGTTAGACTGTTTTAAAGATGCAAACGGTTGCTTTGTAAGAGATAAAAATTACCGAAATGTTCGATTTCTTCCATTTTACAAAAGCTTGTAAACGCTCGTATTTGTTTCGTTAAGAGCTTTGATTCATATATAAATCATGTGTTGCTTAAAGTGGCGTTGTTATTTATTTCTGCCACTTTTCATGCCTTCGTGTGTGCTTCATTTTATTATTAATTTTCACTTAATCAGTGCTAGTAGGACATATTCTTAAGATTTTATTGCAATGTTGTCCTTTATCTAATGTATCGTTCTTTACGTGAACATGTTCATTTTTCTGAATAAAATTATCACCGTTTTCAAAAACAGCTTTGTTATTTATTAAAAACGTAATTATTTCATTTCGCGTACACTTGTTTGTTGACTGATTGATTGATTAAGTAGTTGGTTGATTTGACGATTGCTTTGTTGTTTGGAATGTGTGTTGGTTGTCTGTTAAATTATTGATCGAATTGTTTCAATAATATTGCACTTCTATTATTTCTCGATGCCAGGATCACTGATAGAAGAAATGGCCATGAGAGATAGTCTATAGGCAATAGGCCTATTCTTCATCTAAGAGTCTTACCTCCCGCGGATTTCGATTCCCCATTTAAAACCAAAGGACAAACAAGAATAACGTGTTTTGAAACATATTCTATAGTCAAACATGGATTGGTAAGATATCAAGTGACTGTATATTTGTCCCCCTTTACAGATAGTTCATCAACATTATATATGATAACAAAATAACTCAAGTAGTCCTTGACCCTACACATGAAAACATATCCTGGACCTCTTCATGACAAACAATCCTATCATTGTCAATAGGGACAGTGTTATACCTGGTTCCAGCAACCAAGATGATGTGTTAATAAACACAAGCACATAAGCCCGCATGAAACCTTACAAGCCCTGAGAAATCCAACTTTATAAAAGCAGACTTGGATGGGTTGAAAAATCACTTAGTAAGCTTTCATGATGAAATGCTTACAAATGAAGAATACAGTCAGAATTCAATACACCAACTCTGGAAACTTTTCCATGAAAATCTGGGTATAAAGTCATTCATACCTACTAAAATTGCATTCAGGAAGAACAAACTGCCCTGGATTAGATACATGTATAATCTTAAACGTCTGATCCTTAAACATGACAAAAAATACAGGGAATACAAAAAGTCAGGATATAAATGCTGAAACAAGTAACAACATGGACAAAAACACTTCAAATATAGAAAACTATACACACTGCTGAAACATGCTACGCAAGACTCAACTTGTATTGACGCACTTAAATATAACAAAATATTGCACCAAGTAGACAAAGACAGCATTCTTAACAAATAGTTTCAATCTGTATTTACCTCCAAAACGCCGCTTTCTCTCAAACGTCTCAGCCAGACGAAGATACAGGAAATGGCTGATTTTCGCAACCAACAAACCGGCGTTCCATACAGCAGTCAATTAACGAATTAAGAATGCCAGATATCCTGATTTCGACCAACGGGGTTGAAAACTGCTTCACAACCCCAATTCACAAGGTTGATGGGCTAGATAAGATAACGACATTAGTTTTGAAGAACACAAATAGAGACATTTCTCCCATCATGAAGGAAATAATTGATAAATCACTAAAGGCTGTTGGTATACCAGAACATTTGAGGGCTGCTAACCAAGCGTCTATCTACAAAAGCGGATCCAAATCTGATCCGGATAAGTAATGTCCAATGTCTCTGACATGCATACTATGTAAAACCCCTGAGCATATTGACGCCTCCAGTATTACTAAATACTTGACAAACTAACGTCTCATTTATGCAACATGGATTCAGAGATCAAAGAACATGCCAATTACAATTGATTATGCTCATATATGACCTTCTTAAAGCGGTAAATCTCAAAAACCAAGTTGACATTATCTTGCTAGATCTTTTAAGAAAGCCTTTTGGGAAAGTGAAACACAAAAAGAATTTATACAAACTACACGTTTATGGCATCAAAGGAGAAACACTGCAGTGGATAAAATATTTCCTTGACAAAAGATCACAAACAGTAGTCCTAGAAGGAACAATGTCTGACGCTGTTAATGAAGCATTGGGCGTGCCCAAGGCTCCATCGTGGGTTCGGTTCTTTTTTCTTATTTACATTAATGGCTTGTATCTTCTTCCAAAGTCCGTCTCTTTTAGCACGACACCGCATCGACAGTAAGAGTGTTCTTAGCCCTTCGTTAGAGAGATGGGGATGTTGGTTCTATTTCCTGTTGATTCAATGCGTGACTTTTAGCTTGCAACTTGTATGTGTCGGTCAGAAACCTAGCCTGCACATATGTGTCTCCCTGACATGCCGGGGATGGGTTGCTTTGTACGCCTATGTGCTTCAGATACGGTTTTCCATGGATTTGGTTTGTCTATTGTTCTACCCAGTAGGAGCTGACTGCTTACTGTAGTCCTTTTTCCAATATTCTGCTCTAGATGGGCCATTTAGGAGATCAAGTACTGATGGTGAATTGTTTCCTTTATTCAGAGTTAATCTGGTGTTCGCAAACCAACTGAGGTCAGTATCTTTGACTGCAAATTGTCTACATGCATGCTATTGCGTGCCCAGTTATGTCTGGATTTCGAATGATGTTACGTAGGAGTGTTAGGGTAGCGATGTCAATATGTGACGAGATTGGAGTAGAACCAATAAGAGAATAACCTGCAATGTTTGAGCATCGATCAGGACGGTATTCAACGGTTGATTTTGTCTAAGATTTTTTGTTTCAAAGTTAGTTTTCTATTTGTTTGAGTTCTTTTTGTGTGAGAGTGACTGTTTCTAGCCCGTAGATGAATGTAGGTCTGACAAAAACAGATAAATTGTATGAGAGATTATGGGATCGACTCCGTTTCTTCCATGTAGACCAGCGCCCATTAGGGAGTAGGTATGTGCTCGTCTGCCTGTGTTGATTTCATCTGGGATATTTTGTTAAAGCTTAATTGTGGTGCCTCTGGATTCCCTTATGTGTAGTTCAAAGGGATTTCCCAATCTCCCCCTGCCCAATCGGCCAGGTCTGCTAAGTTCTACCTGGTGGGGCATTTGATATAACTATCTCACTTTTGGTAGTGATGGTATCTGCTCTGTCTTTAGAGTAAAAGTGATGTACCAGCTCCAACAGGAAAAGCCTCCAACACTGCAGCCATGTCCGCGGGCCCTAGCTGTTGCTAGTAGGGCTATATCACCATGATCACCGCTGCTGTAGGGGTACCAGTGTAGATTGTGCCAATACAGGCCCCGTAATGGGTTATTGTCAAGTGCTTGTAATGTTTTATTGTTGAAACATATGTAGAGCAAAGGGGACAATTTATCTCCTTGTCTAATGCCCTGACCACACTGAATGTGTCGCTGACATTGCCTTTCCACTAACTTTAGTGGAAGCGTTTGTCTATATCTGTAGCTCTCTAAGGATGTGCTAGATTTCGTTTTGGAGACCAGCATGGAATTGTTTTCGAAATAGGCCGCCATGCCATGCCACATCAAATTTATGCTTTTTCTGCATCCAATGTTGCTAAAGCTATTGGGACTAAATTGTCTTGGGCTTCATTAGCTTTTTCTACGGAATATTTCTTCTATAAAAGTCTAAATGGATAGAAAAAAAGCGCCTGTCACAAAATTTAATCATTTATCTATTATAATATTTATCTATTTCCTTTTTTTATTGAAAATAATATTACTCAGGTTGCATTAATAAGTTCTAGCTCGTGACGTCACACCTTTTTTGTATGGATTGCCTCGCTTTCGCTTTGACCGAAACCTAAGCTACTTCCGGTAAGCCAACAACAACAACAACAACAACAACAACAACAAATAAAATTCCCTACAAAAACGAAAGTTGAAAGTCTATGCCATGGCAATACTGATTCTCATTTGTACGGGTTTCGCAGTAATAACATTCACTATGTATGCATTGTTAGAACCAGAAAGGGAAACCTACGACCGACTGCCATCGTGGTTTTACGCCCGGTTTATTGTAAAGTTGATTTATCGCCTGATTCGATTCCGTAAACAAGGAACGCTCAATCTACACAAGGATCTGATCTATGTGGCAGGGGGAGGGGCCGACTCCCTCGTCATCAACCCCAGAAACCACCGTCTCCGAATCAAGGGTGTCAGGTATGTGTATATGAAAAGTAAAGGTTTTGTTTATTATTGTGTCGCCCTTATTGAAAGAGCCAGCCAGTTTGGCTTATAAATGAGACATTTGCCGCTGATTAAACCAAGTATAGTCAATTCCCCTAATCTCGTGGTATCCCTTATTCCGTGGTATTTGCATAATGTCATACTGCTTCCATAAAGTAACACACCAACCTGACCTACTTTCGCAGCCCAATGTAAGAACTCCAAAGAAGCAAGAATGAATGTTTTTCTGGTATAAAACCAATTCAATCCAATAAAATTCTCCTCATATTACAGAGAGCTCCGAAAATCCCCGATATTTTCACACTTTTTACTCAAATCTAAGACCCTAAACAAATCCTTTCACACTGTTGAGTTCGTCTGCAATTCTCCACCATTCTTGGGTCAGAAACGACCAAATTGTTTCAGGATTCGTTCCTAGTATGTTTCACCCTAATTATTTTGTCCAGACTGATACTTAAAAAATTGTGTTTGACATGAATACCACGGAATTAGGGTAAGACCTCAAAAAATGCAAATGGCTGCCAGTAACCCAATTAATTTACGTTACGTGGAGCATTTATGTGCTCCATTTAAAAATAATGATGAGAAGATCGTAAATGAGGAATGAAATATGTTAGAAAAGCTGAATGTTGACAGCTAAGTTCTCCCCTTCCTTTCTGTTATTCATGTAACCATTAAGTACCACGGAATTAGGGTACACCAGTATACCACAAATGCCGAACCTAAATGTTAAAAGGACTATATCCCACATAATAATTATCTCTGTTGCTTTTTTTACGTTCTTTGAACATTTATGCAAGTTAGGAACCTAATGCATTGTTTGAGAGAACATGCTGGTATATATATATAGACAACACAACCGCTCAGCGTTTGACAGTGTTTTTCACTGATCGGATGTGTTTGTGTCTTTGAGAGGTTCAATTGCTCGATTTGTTACACTTTCATCTTTACAATATGTCTAATGAAGAAAGTTGAGGCGCAAATCAATGATCTAGTTTAATTGAACTACATTGTATGTTGCACTGTTGTACTGTGGATAATTTTATGGACTGAGAAAATACATTTAACTTTAGAAAGATTGAAATCTCAATTTGTAAGATACTCCTTTTAGAATAAACTTTTAGATACTTTACTGATTGTTTATTTTAAAGTTGATTTTCACCTTTTTAGAACATTTAAAAGTGGAAATAAAATGCCAATTGAACAATACATTCTTTTTATTTTTGTAAGACATGTAAGATTAAAAATAGCTAAGACAAGTAAACCAAAAGTAATCCAGAAGGCATGACTTTATAATACCTAAGTATTTTCAGTCTATATGTATGTATATGGTAAATCTCAAAACCATTGCGATGTTTTTTTATTAAGATACACATTGATTCGCTGTATACAGGCTCTATATACAAACTTATTTTTCTTCCAATTGATTTTCTCCAGTACGTTTTAACAGTCTTATACAACGGTATAGCTGTTTTATAGTTTCAAAGATAAGTTAAACTATCATCATATTTCCTTATATCTGTGAAGAAGTAGCTCTAAGAATTGGCACCAGTGGAATCAGTTTTGGCAGATATCAAGATAAGGTGCTATATAATTTCTCTCACACATTTCTTATTTTCTTCTTTCAAAACCATACTTTTTAAAATCACCACATATGTCTAACCTGGTTACTATTTGTCTAAACCTGACATTAATGTAAAGGTAATGTTATTTCTGTTTTCTTTGTCGTACTATGACATGATGGCAAGCCAAATGATACATTTATCATTCACAAGAGATTGCAAATTATCTTAACCCTTAAAGGGCTGGATCCGACTTCATGCTAATGTAAACAGGTTGAACCGTGGCCAGCTGCCAAGTAAAGTGGGGGCTGGCCTGTGATCTAATCTATTTGCTACTTTGAGTATCTTTCCTCATCGAAATTAAGTAGATATTAATAGTTATGGAAAGCAGAAGACACAAAATTCTATTTTTAGATAATAAGCTAGAATTATAAGGGTAAAGAGTGAGTACTGTGCATTAATGTGTAGAAAAAAAAAGCCTTTTATACTTATTGCAGGGTTAGTTGTGTTCCTTTTTTACAGGATTGATACTAAGAACTTGAAGGATTACAGATCTTTGTGTGGTTACAAACCCAATGACTCGGGGGTACCAGTATGTTATGCTGAGACATTGTTCATGAAAGGACTCTTGCTCATTATTACATCAGCAAAGTTCTGTCTTGCTCCTATGGGTAAATATGTATTTCTTCTTATTTCAAAAACGCTATTGTTGGATATTTAAAACTGTTAAAGTTAACATTGCTGCTTATCTCAAAGTCAATATTATTAGCGATTAAAAAAATGTTATAGTTTATATTATTCTTATCTCAAAAACAATATTTATAATGATGTAAACTGTTATAGTTCTTATCAAACATTTTTGAATAATTTAATGAATAAGAAAACTTATATACTCGGTATTATTTCATTTTATGGACTATTGGTCGAATATGGAAAGCTTTACTACTCACCTTGGCAAATATGACAGTGTTGTAGTCACACCTTGGGATATCTCATTAACTACTAAAGGGGATGTGTTGAAACTTCACACATGTATTAATCAGGCACAATATGCGAGCTCTTGATCAAGTCCAGTAACTTTGGCCTTTCGTACTAAGAAGATATTGGTTTAACCCCAATAGTGCTGAAACCAACTTCATGCTTATGAAAAATGATTGGATCCAGGCGAGCCGCAAAGTAAATTGGAAGCTGACCAGTGATATAACCTGTTTGCTACTCTGAGTATCTTTCCTCGTCAGAATTAAGCAGATATTGAAGGTTTTGGAAAGCAGATGACACAAAAATCCTTTGTTTGAAAATTACCAAGCATTCTAAGGGTTAAGATTTGATTGCAAGTTCTTATCCAACATTTTGTTGCATAGTGAAGGGCATTGTCTAAGAGATAGCTATCTTGTGTAGCTTCTACAAATGTTAAACCTGTGTATTTCAAGGTCTCATACATGTTCAACAAACTATAAAACAGCTGATACGTCTTGAGGAATACCTGAATTCTACCTTTGACCTTGATCTTGAAGTAAAAGAGTATAGGTAAGTAGTGCCAATCCGTTTTTTTTTATTATTTGTATTGACTTTTAGGCCAACAGAAATTACTTGAACAAAGAATATCAGCAAATGTATAAAACTTCCTTCCATTCCTTACTCTTTTATCCCTTTCCCAAACAATAACGACATTTGACCTCTTTGTTGCAGACGACTTTAAAAAACATTGTGGGAACAGAAGAAATTGCTCGTATTGAGCAATTTTTCCTTTTCCTTAATGTTTTCTGCCCTATCAGAAGATTATTTTCCAATTTCATCGCATTTGGAAATGTCATCTGCAAACTCTTTCAATTCTGGACAGTTGAAAATTTGTTGTTTGGGAAAGGATTATAGGACTTTCTTCCACTTCTTACTCTATAAAGTCTAACTTTGATGCATCTGGTGCAGAAGACTTTAGAAAGTACTATATTGAAAAAGATACATTGCTCAAAGAGAGACAAATTAACATGTGTGATGTCTCTAACTAATGGTAGGAATGCATTGCTACAAAAGAAGATGGTTAACAATAATGTTTTAACCTTATTTTTCTCTTCACAGGCAGCTACCAAGAGGTATAGAATGTGATATTGGTCTCCGGCTCCTAGTCAATGGTCGCCAGCCGGTGTGGGACGGAACCGTCACTCTCTTCTCCAGGGGTCCAGCAACAATGTCAGGGTCAGAAGGTAGTCGAAGTTTCAATAGGCACCAAGGTAGGAATAGCTCATTGTATATTACATATATTCAATTTTTTCTGGTCATAAACTCAACAAGCGCCAAAGTCGCAACTTTGCTAGGGAGTTCCCCTTGCATAATTTGAAGTCTCAGAGGCCAAATCGTTGCATTGGATGATGTGGGGGTGGGGGGTAGGGTGTTGACCAGATTTGCGGTGTAAAAAAAGATTATTGCATTTTTGAACTTTTAATTTTTTCATTTTTCCGGACGCAATTTCATTTCCTGGTACATGTAGCTACAAGCCTGCCCTATGTGGTTAACTCTTAAACTGGTCATCAAGGCTTGAATAAGTAAATGGGTATCTAACTATTCACTTTCTTTAAGTTGTAATGGAAAATTCTCCTCATGAAAATCTGAATTGGTGAAGTTTAGACTACATCTCATGAGGAAATAGGCCTTGCAATTCTTAGTCAAGCATCCTAACCCTTGTAGTGCTTGAATCAACTTCATGCTTATGCAAACAGGTTCGATCATTTTTAGAAAATTACCCATCATTCTAAAGGCTAAATATATAATACAGACCATATAAGTTCCACCATTTTGTAATTTTGAAATTATTGTGAAGTTGTGATTAAAAGCATCATTTACATGACATGATACATTTCCATAAGGACTAAAAAATAAGATTGTTTAGGGTAACATCTTCAAAATCAGTAGGTAGGGTATGTAGGGATTTTTTATTTTTTTAAAATTATTTTTTAATCTTGAGCTTCACTTTAATGTGCATATATTTCTTTTTAAAGAAAATAGTTAAACAGTATAGAACTGTCTTCTGACACAGACCAGCATCCATCAAAGTGCTTTTTCAGAAGTTGCCGAGTTTAAGCGCCGATAGAAGACACAAATGAATATGCATTTGTCAAATTCAAATCGTAAACTGGCCTGTCGGAAATGCGCGAGAAGTTTCAAATGGATATGTTGAAAATATGTCGCCAATTGATTTTTTCTTCCAATGGTCAAATAAAATCATTAGGGTAGGCAGGTATGGCTTGGTAGGGTCAGTTACCCTAAACAAACAACTTTTTTTTTTAGGCGTAAGAGAATTTTCTGTCACATTAATTGTACATAGATGTAGTAATAAGTACAATTCTTGAGTATTGGTATTTCCTTGTTTGATAATTACCATTAAATTAGATTTATCTCTGACACAAACTTGTAAGGAAGACAGTGGTCCTGAGGTAGGGTGTCAGCTAGGGCTTTGACAGGTCCCCGAGTACAGGTCAGGTACAGGCCACTACCTGGGTAGCAAATCACTACCCGTTACCAGACGTTATTTTTACCTGGGTTATAAATCCACCTAAATGTGTGAATAAGCACTGGTTGACGAGTGAATTAGACATTTCTAAATACTAGCAATCAATTATCACCAAACAATTTCTCAACATGTTCACAAATATGTCACACGCACTATACTCTCCAACTTGAAGGCTGCCTATCAGCTATCCAAACTATCCACATTCACAATGTGACCATAACTCGCTGCCATTCTAATATGATATCAGCTTTGGTACTTATGTACCCATGGGTAATATCCCCTCAGGTGTCTGGGTAGTAAATTTCTTCCCATCCCAGCTCTATTGTCAGCTAAAGGTTACTAGGGTCCTGGGTTAGATTAACACAAGTAGCAGGTCCGCCTTGTAAATTTTTGTTTTTCCTTATTCAAAGAAAGTACTGGTTATGTATCAAGGAGGCAGAATCAATAGTGATGAATGGAAGTTTTGAAAGATTGTTTTACAAATAAGTATTGTATAACAAATGAGGTTAAATGAAACAAAATTCCATTTGAGTGGGATGGACTAATGCTAGTATCCATACAATGAACTCTTTTCGATAGCAGACAACTTTTTTTTTTTTACTTAAAGCAGATGACTTTAGAAAAGCTCTGTAAACATGTGGAAAACCTTTCAGTTCTGCTGTTGTAATAGGTGAATAGATTGAAAAAGCATTTTGTCAAAAGAAGAAATTGCTTGTGACAAGCAACTTCTCCTTTCGCCACAATGCTTTCTGAAAGTCGTCTGCTGCAAGATGCAAAAATTTGGTGTAAGGGGATGACGTGTTAACCAATTACCATACAATTATGAAACTTAACCAATTTGTTGCAGATGACTCATGAAAACATTGTTGGAAAAGGAGAAACAGTCAAGAATGAGTTTTCTGCCCTGTCAGAAGATTATTTTTCAATTTCATCAGATGTCGTAGGCAAACTCTTTCAATTTGAACAGTCAAAATTTTCTTTGGATATAAGTACACAGTAAAATACAATGTTTTAGGATATAAGTACACAGTAAAATACAATGTTTTACTGCTCTTACTCCTAATGTTCTTTGAAACAGAGGGCCAGTGCCAGATAATAATTAGTCTTTGGCTAACATTATGATTTTAGTATTTCATTCAACCATTAACATGGGTGAAAGTGTTCAGGATTATTCCCGAATTTCAGGTTTTTGAGACTTTTTGTCCCAATATAATGCTATAGCAAACATGCTTTTTCAGGATAAAGAACTACAGATTTCAGGCTTTTGAAATTCTTTAACTTTCAACCATGCATTGAAACATTCTTTGTTTATTTTACAATGATATAGAAGAAGAGGATCGCTACGAAGAAGAGATGGCCTTGGATGTACCTGGTGATTGTGGTGTGAAGTATGCCAAAGTCTCCTCTGACTGGAACCCATTTCACCTGTATAAATGGACTGCCCAACTGTTTGGATTCCGTTTGCCCATAGCTCATGGGATGTGGACATTGTCTCGAGCTCTGGCTGTGATACAAAGTGAAGGTAAATAATTATAGGTTTCAACAGGTTGCTGAACTGAATGACCGCAAATTTTGTCTTCTGCTTATATTTGTGTGTGTTTTTGAAATATCTTTCTTCTTAAAGGCAAAGTCCATTCAGCCAAGTTAAGAATCCAGTTAAGGGTTTAAGTACACAAGTGTATGAGTTTAAGCTAATATTTTAATTAGATCAAGGTCTTGCGTGGCCCCAATGTTAAGGTGGTGGACTTCAAATTAGGGGGTCCCGTGTTTGCACCCCAACCGAAACCTCTGGTTTCTTGGGAGTGATCTTTGGAAAGTCACTTCAAAGCCCTAGTCTAGTACTGGTGGATTCAGAAAAGCTGTTACATAACTGTATCATAACATAATTGTTGATACTGTGTTAAACACCATACAATTAATCAGATCAGTTTGAACTTTGTCATCTATTTTTGTTTTACATGTCCTTAACATCTTTTTATTTTGAAAAACAATTGAGGTGTAGAGCTTTAGCTGAGATACAAAGTATAAATAATCGCTTAAACTTATTTCTTAATTTGATAAGCTTTTAAGATAATTGTGAAATTTGTTCCCTAGTCCTTGTGTATATTCTTGAGATATTTTCTTTAACACCTTCCCTCATATTTGAATACTATCCCACATTTTGAAGCTCCTTAAAGCCAACTATAAAAAATACTTGATAATTAGGAAAAAATCATTGCAACCAAAAAACCACAAATCATTCTTTTGTCACAGTGGTTTCTGACCAATTGCACAATGAGAGTATAATTTCCATAATTCAAAGAGTCATCTGACATTGCTTTCAAATGTAACCAATCTCAAAATAACATATAAGCTAAAAAAGGCTAAAAATGTAACACGAGAAATTCAAGTCATATTTTTCATTTCATCATTTCAGGATATGACCTTTATCAACAACAAACAGAGGTCATGTGTGCCTTTAAACGGCCTTTATTCATGCCTGGACGTGCCAACGTAAAGATAACTTGTTTAAGGGACTTGTATACAAAAGAGGGAGCAGAACTTGTAGTTGAAGAAAGAGATACAGGCATTCCACATCTGAAAGCTACTATAAAAGTAGCATAGATTTGAGCTTTTCAAATGATGATGGATGAGAAAATTCAAGGGTTCAGAGCAATACTACAGTAAGTGATTCATATTTTGAGGGTTCAGTGCAATACTATAGTAAGTGCTTCATGTTTATGAAGCACTTACTAATGAATCTTGCACTGAACACTTGATTTGTAAAGTGCTTACTATAGTCTTGCATTAAACCCTCAAAAATGCAATTTCAATATTTAGTCCTCGCTTATTATTGCTTGTTATGTATTCGTTTTTCTAACGCATCACCTTCTAGTTAATGAAGAAAACTTCTGAAAAAGAGGGTATGCGTTAGAAGAATTGCTGCAGCTTATTACCATTGAAAAAATATTTGATATGAGTTGAAAGTTTGCTCAAACAAATTTGTCTGTAATAACAGGCTTAAGGATTTTACCTTGGTATGACCTTCATATTCATAGATTTGTAATGAAGCTAACTTGATATGAGTAATTTGTGTATAGCAACTGATGAAGAATGCTTACTTATACTTCAAAGCAGAGAGTTGCTTAGCAAAATATTTGTAGATTTGGAAATGCAAGGATGTTAAATGATTTGTTTTCTGTTGAGTTATATAGTTTAAAGTATATAGAAATGAGAGTTCAAAGCAATATTTGCAAGAATGCATGAGATAAGGTTGGCAATTAAGTTGTGTGGTTTATAGAAATGGTATATAGAAGTGACAGTTCAAAGCGATATTTGCAAGAATGCATAAGATAAGGTTGGCAATTAAGTTGTGTGGTTTATAGAAATGGTTTATAGAAATGAAATATAGAAGTGACAGTTCAAATCGATATTTGCAAGAATGCATAAGATATGGTTGGCAAGTAAGTTGTGATGTTTATAGAAATGGTATATAGAAATGGTATATAGAAATGGTATATAGAAAAGACAGTTCAAAGCAATATTTGCAAGAATGTATAAGATAAGGTTGGCAATTGCGTTTTGTGGTTAATAGAAATGGTATATAGAAATTTCAGTTTAAAGAAAGATTAACAAGGATGTATAAGATAAGGATTCCAATTATGTTGTGTGGTTTATTGAAATGGTTTATATAAATGACAGTTTAAAACAAGATTAACAAGGATGTATAAGAAAAGGTTGGCGATTGAGTTGTGTGGTTTATAGAAATGGTTTATAGAAATGATTCATAGAAATGACTACTGTGTTTCTGATCTAATACAACAATGCCTCTATCTTGATATAGAAAGCTATATCACTAAGTGGGAAATTTTCAAACACGAATTAAAACAAATGTCAATAGCATACTCTAAGAGTAAATCAAAAGAAACACATAGTAGGCTTCTAGCACTAGAAAAAGAACTTAAACAGCATAACAAAAATGATGATGATGACAACAACCTAGAACAAAAACATGATATGGAAGCAGAAATTAGATATACGATAAAAAAGAACAAGGGGCACAGATAAGATCACATGTTCAAGTTTTAGAAGAAGGAGAAAAAAATATAAAATTCTTTTTGAATTTAGAAAAATCATGCCAAAATCATAAAAATCTAACTTCAGT
Organism: Cerastoderma edule; assembly: GCA_947846245.1. Taxonomy (NCBI): domain Eukaryota; kingdom Metazoa; phylum Mollusca; class Bivalvia; order Cardiida; family Cardiidae; genus Cerastoderma; species Cerastoderma edule. Next base: position 4,065,337 of record OX401405.1, read on the forward strand.
CTTGGTAGATGGAAATCGGGTCACTGATATAAATGATATTCGAAACGAAGAAGTTAAATTCTATAAACATCTTTACAAGTCAAATAATTCTAATAACAATAACATTTATTATATGGATGCCATCAATTTGGAATCAAGATTACTGATAATGATGCAATAAAATGCGATGGGCTGATAAATTTAGATGAATACTTTACAGCTACTAATGGAATGAAAACAAACAAAAGTCCTGGTTTAGATGGCCTATCTACAGAATTCTACCAATGTTTTTCAAAGGAACTTGCACCATTATTACTAAAAACCTTTGAGCAATGTTATACAGAAAAGGAACTTTCTGTATCTCAAAAACAAAGTGTGTTTTCATTGATATACAAAAAAGGAAACCAGAAGATCTAGAAAATTGGCATCCTATTTCTCTGCTTAATGTAGACTACAAAATAATTGCTAGAGTTTTAGCTCTCAGATTACAAAATGTTTTACCCAAAATTATAAATACAGATCAACAAGGCTTTATCAAAAATAGATCTATTGGTTTTAACATTAGACAAATTCAGGATATAATTGACTATGCCGATGTATTAAATATAGATGGGGTTGTATTATTTTTAGACTTTAAAAAAGCATTTGATACTGTAGAATGGAATTTTATGATACAAGTTTTAAAAAAGTTTGGTTTCAATACAGGTTTTATCGATTGGGTTCAGATTTTGTATTAAAATGTCAACTCTTGTATAATAAACAATGGTTGGAAATCACAAAGCTTTAAGCTCGAGAGAGGTGTTAAACAAGGCTGTCCACTTTCAGCTTTACTTTTTATCATAGTGGCTGAAATACTATCCAGCAAAATAAGAGCCAATAGAAATATTCAAGGTGTTTGCGTTAATTTAGGAAATGGTAATGAAACCAAATTAAAGATTACTCAGCTTGATGACGATACAACATTATTTCTAAAGGGCATAGAAGAAATTCCTACAGTGCTCGACGAAATTAGAGAATTTGGAATCCATTCAGGACTAGAATTGAATATAAGCAAAACAAATGGTTTAATGATAGGAAAATCTAAATTGGAAAATGATAAATTTATTTACGGTATAAAATTCGAAAAACATGGTAAAGCCCTTGGTACATATTTTGGAACAAATAAAGCAGAATGCAAACATCTAAATTGGCAAAGTAAAATAGACTCCTGTCAAAAGCTAATTAATACATGGAATATGAGATTTTTGACTTTCTATGGTAAAATAACCGTAATCAAATCACTGATCCTACCTAAAATAGCATATCTTTTTCAATCCATAGCAAGTCCCAAGAACGTTATTGAAAAACTCAAAACTATGATTTTTTAATTTTTATGGAGTAATAAACATGAAAAAATTAAACGTAATACATTGATAGGTCCAAAGCAAAATGGTGGACTTGATATGCCAGATGTCCAAACCTTTGTAAACACGCTTCAGTTAAAATGGATAAACTCCCTAAATGACAACTCAAAAGCAAACTGGAAAATATTGCCTAGTCTCTTTCTTAACCAGTATGGAAGTAATCTATTGATTTTTAAATTATGAATGTGGACTCTTTTAAATCCCTGCCAAAGCCCAAAATACAACTATCAACGTTTTACATAGATATTATTGAAGCCTTTTTAAAATTAAGGAAATGTAAAAGTACAGCAAACTGTAATACCTATCTAGAAATCAGAAACCAAATTATTTGGGGAAATCGATTCATCAAATACAAAGGTAGATGTCTTTTTTTAAATCATGGATTGATTCTGACCTTATTTGTATTGACGATATAACCATGAACGGAAAACTCAGTGAAAAAAAAATGTCTACGATAAACTAGTAAACAAAACAAGCTGGATTTCTGAATTTTCTCTGTTAAAAAAATGCATTCCGACTCAATGGAAACATGTTCTTAAATCAGAAGTATCGGTAAAATCAAAAATAAAACACAATATAGGTATATCAGTTGGTAATACTCTATTGAATCTCATGAATAACAAACAAGTAAGGACACTTCTTATCTTGAACAAATTTGTAAAACCGTATATGCATAACTATTGGAATAATTGTACAGGGTATATCATTAACTGGAACTCGGTATATCATATCATAAATAATGTTATATGCGATAACAGACTCAAACAACTTAGGTTTAAGATAATCCACAAAATTGTGCCTAGAACTAAAAAATTATTTACTTGGAAAATCGTAGACTCACCAAAATGCTTGCATTGTAACCAAACAGAAACTCTTGAACATTTTTTTCTTACATGTCCATATATTGATCCTTCATACCAAGGATACAACGATATCAATATTATTCTTAGTTATATTAGTTATTGCATCTATAAATCATATATGATTAGTGAACGACGTACAAGAACTGTGAATATCTTGAGAATATTTACTGATGAAGTTAAGAACCTTCAATATCTTTACGAAATACGTAAAATGCCACAACCTATACTCAATAAGTTTGTGACATTTTTGCAAAATTTTTAATCTCGATCCTGCAGTACCTTTTGGCTCAGTCAAGTACTGCTTTGGATCTTTTCTAAACTTTTTAAAATACCACCGGATCTCTTGGCCTACGTTTCGCAAGATACTCCTATAAGGTATTATTTATACAGGTCCTTTAAATGTGTTTCTTTTTGTACTCCTCCGCTGTGGTCTTAACCTTTCAGCTATTGTCTATCATTCTTTTATTGGACCTTTATATAAGGTCTTTCTCTTTTACCTGTATGTTACGATTTATGCATTGTTACGAAAACATATTTAAACGACAAACATTTGGAAAAGCAAATTATCTTCTTTTTAAAGAAATACATACATTGTTGTCATTCTATTGCCGGAAACAGTTGAACTTTATCATAATTTAATTTTCATGTTTATGTGAGACACTGAATTGTATTTCTAATGTATACTTGTCTAAAATGACCCTTCAAATCTAACATGCTGCTGGTTGCAGGAGAGGAATTTGTTTTCAAAGCCTCATTTGGAAACAATATGAGACAAATAAATAGATACTGAGAATGTAAAGCAAGATGAAAATAATATGTATCGTGTTTCTACGTTATATCCTTGCTTAAAAAACATAATAAAAAAGCAGATAGTACCGGAATGAAGCCAATGCATTATGTTAATATCAAGTGCTTCATCCAGATACAATTGTTTTTTCTGGGGTTTTATATAAGACAAACGTTTAACAAATAAGACAACATGTAATGCCAACACGTCAACGCTTTATAATTTTGTTATTTGTGTGTATATTTGTTTTTACTTTGTTGTATATAATAGCTGAATAAAAGATAAAAAAAAAGAAAAAGAAATGACCGTTCCAATATTTGCAAGAGTGTATAAGATAAGGTTGGCAATTGAGTTGTGTGGTTTATAGAAATGGTATATAAAAATGACAGTTTAATGCAAGGTTAACAAGGATGTATAAGATAAGGTTGGCGTTTGAGATGTGTGGTTTATAGAAATAGTTGATAAAAATGACAGTTGAAAGCGGGATTAAAAAGGATGTATAAAGCAAGGTTTGAGATTGAGTTGTGTGGTTTATAGAAATGGTTTAAAGAAATGACACTTCAAAGCAAGATTACAGCAAGTCCTTCTTTGAAAGGAAAGAGTTGCTATTGTCTTGTGCTAAAGACTTTAGATGTACATGTACTGTTCATTCCAGATAGGATAAAACCTGAATCATAGATTATTAGCACTTTACCACCTAATACCACGTTTTTGCGTCTTGCAGCAGATGACTTTCAAAAAGCATTGTGGATAAAGGACAAATTGTTTGTCTCAAGCAATGTCTTCTTTTGCCACAATGCTTTTTCAATCTATTCACATATAGAACTGAAAATCTTTCACATGTGTACAAATCTTTTCTAAAGTCGTCTGCTTCAAGTAAATAAATGAAGTCTGTAGGTGGTAAAGAGTTAAAGATGGAAATACTCGGTGTTGAGGGACTGCTTTTCTCCATTCCTCAGAAATTACTATAATTACAGTTTAAATAAACACATGCTATGTTCAAAGTTGTTGCAGCCAAAACATATTTACACCAGCCACAAAGTATGGAAGTTAAGCATTTTCTCTTTAGCATTGAATAGAAACCACTGTGACCAAAGGAGAAAATTAATTGTGTTACTGCAACTCTTTTCTTACAGCATTTTTGATGTAATCAATAAAGCTTAATTTGTGTTATAACTTGTTATAAATAAACAAATCTATTTTTCCTTATACTCTGTTTATTGATTTATCAATGGAGAACTGTGGTCAATGGGTAGAAAAAGTCAGTGACTTCCAAGTCTGTGAGTAGCGGGACCTGCCTTTGGATCTTCCATTAAGCCACATTCAGCGCAAGTACTGGTTACGTATTCAGGAAGCAGAATCGAGATTGTTAAATCTAAGTTGAGAGATCTTGTTTCATAATTGATGTAAACTTAATGTGTTTTAACCCATATAGTGCTGGAGCCTACTTCATGTGTATGCAAACAGGTTAGATCCAGGACAGCTGTCAAGTAGATTAGCAGCTGGCCTGTGATCTAACCTGTTTACTACTCTGAGTATCTTTCCTCAACACAATTAACAGAAATTTAAGGCTTTGAAGGGCAGACGACACAAAAAATTTTTTTTTTAGAAAATTACCCAGCATTCTAAGGGTTAAAAGATGATCAGTGGGACATGGGAAGGAAAGGAATATACCTTAAGTGACCTTTTCATTAAAGAAACTATCTCAGAAATTGAGACTTTAATCTTTATGCAACAATATATTTTCTACAGATAAATGAAAATGCAGATCTATAAAGATACATGTACATGAAACTAGATTACTGATAAGCTTCTTTACCCCAATCTCATAACAGTTTGTTAAAGCACATATATAGTTATATAGCACATAATTTCTGTCTCACAGATATTGTAAACCGTTTATTTTGTAAGCAAAGTTCATTGAAATGGGTAACAGTGTATGGGGCCCAAATTACAAAGAAGGTTGACATTTTAAACACTTATTTTTAGCAAGGTGCGCCACAAGGCAATCTAACCTATATTTATTGACATATTTTTCCACCATAGCACTAAAAAAGGTGAATGCTAGTTCCACAATTTTTTAATAAAAACATAGGTTTTCAGTTTCTTTAGAATAAATCTTACCCTTTACTCCATGATATCATGCTTTGACACACACACCTTCAGCAAAAGTCTTGAGAAAAAACAGCTATGTAACAATTTTCCTGGTTCCACCAACACTAGGCTATTACTCTGAAGTGACTTGCCAAAGATCACTCCCAGGACACCAGAGGTGTCAGTGAGGCTCGAGCCCAGAAACCTGTGCCCTTAGTCTATCACATTAACCACTGGGCCATGCAGAATCCCTAAGTAAGACTCATACAGTCAAGTTGTGATACCAGGCTCACTAGAGATAGAGAATGAACCCAAGCTTGACTACCCTCTAGGGCTGATGCAAAACATGGGCGACAGTGGTACAGTGTCAGCCTCTTGTACCGAGTTATAATCCCCATGAAGCTAGGTGAAAATTGACAGGACTAACCCTTAAATCTATGCGAGGTTTGGTGTAGTATCCATGAAGATGCATCAAGAGTGACCTTTATGGGCTTAATCAAGCTTCCTTCACAATCGATGTAAAATAAATCAGACAAACAAGGTAGAACCATCGACAATCTGTAGATCAGCCAGGGAGAGGGGAAAGGCATGTGATGTATTCTAATGTACTCTAACCACTAGGCCTGGAAGGTTCCCATACTGGGGATGTACAGGCAAGACATTATATGGAAGTTTATTAATCATACTGCTTTTTGTCTTTTTAAAATATTGAAATAGTGCAGTTATTTACATTTTTACTGCACAAAGTTACTTTCTTTATCAAATTGTCTCGAAAAAGTTTGAAAATGGTAAAGGAAGAAGGGTATGGAAAAAATGCTATGGAAATAATGATGTAAACAATCACAAGATGCTGAAACATTAATATTTTATTAGTAAACCCATTAACCAAGAGAAACATCAATTTCCTTTAACCCTTATGGTGCTGGTACCGACTTCATGAGTATGCAAACAGGTTACATCTAGGCCAGCCGCCAAGTTAATGGGCTGCTGTTCTGTTAACTAACCTGTTTGTTACTTGGGGTATCTTTCTTCAGTAAAATTAAACAGATATTTTAGATTTTGGAAAGCAGATGACACAAAAATCTATTTCTCAAATATTACCCAGCATTCTAAAGGTTAAACACATGAAGATGACCATACTAAAAAACTATTCTTAGAGAAAAGGAGATTTATTGTGATGAGAAAAGAAAGAAGAAAAAAAAAAATGCAAGTTTTAACAATTTTGTAATAATATAGCAACTATTTTCCTGTAACAAGCATACATTTTAGTTACAATTCGAGGGTTCAACGCAAGACTATATAGTAAGTGCTCACAAACATGAAGCACTTACTATAGTATTGCATTGAACCCTTAAATAACTTCTACCAAATAATGCTATGGAATTTGTTTATTTCACTTCATGACTCACATCTGCTTAGACTTTCAGTTTTGCAAACTCTCCTTAAAGGCTTATAAGGTTATACCAGTAAAAACAAAAAATCTTATGAACATTGACCAAGATTATACAATATCTCATTTTATACAAGATTTAAAAACTGTAAATAAAGGCTCAGTCTTCATTTTAAGCAATAGACACATCTAAATATATTGACTTAAAACTTCAAAATTACTTATCAAAATGTGGGGTAAACTTCAATCGGATAAAATTAACAAAAACTAGAACTCGGCTTTCATCAACTTATAAAACAAATAATAAATTTGGCTAAAAACATCAATCCAAAACAATCTCAAACAACATCTGTAATTATGTTGTCTTGACATCTTTCTTGTTATATGAATGATTACACACTCTGCAATAGATGGTTTATAAAACCAATTAATGTATAAGAGAAAATGCGTCTGAAAAAAATTCCGTTAGTCGTTATAATGGTTATCTCTGATGTTTATATTTATCATGAGTTTTTAAGTACCCTAATTACCCCATAATTTCCGATGCCCTTTTAAATCGGACATGCTTTTATTTTGTTTTGTTTGTGATATGAAATATCTTTCTACCTCAATTGCATTCAATCTGTATAAGCATATATATCAATCAGCAATTTGACTTATTCAAAATCATAATTAATGTCAAAACCTTTCTCAACATGAAAGGGAGCATTCCTTTTTATAACAGTTGCATTCCCAAACTTCAATGATACGTTCTAATATGACCACACCACAAAAGACAAGAATAAAACACACCAAGCAATCCAGAAGCTTTGTGAATAAGTGAAGTATCTCAAATAAGCCTTTCATAGACCAAAAAGCGAGACAATGTAAATATTATTAGTGACATGCTCAATTAGACAAAGATTGGTGTCAATTTGATAACAGCATACATCATTCTAGCTGGGGTTGATGCTTTTGAGCGAACGAAAAAAAAAAAAAAAAAAAAAGAAGATTCTAGCTGGGTTTTTTTTTTCAACACTTTATACAATGAAATGCAATTATCATTAATCTAACACAATGGTTCCTAAGCTTTTGATGGTTTCCTATCAAGGAGTTTTGTGGGTTACATTTCTGCAGCAGTAGAGCGTCAGCCTCTTGTACTGAGGCTCATGTGTCCCAGTTAGGCTAGGTGAGAATTGTCACGACTAACCTATAAATCAACACAAGTACTGGTTTAGTATCCAGGAAGCAGTCATTGAGAGTGAATTAAATAAGCTTCAAGCCTCCATCACAATGGATGTAAAAAAAATAATTCAAACTAAGGAGTATTGATGCACCTTAGATTTTATTGTAGGCTTAATGTCGCCCTTTTCGAAAAAATGAACACATAATAAAATAACTTAATGGGGTAATTATGGTACTGATTGACAAATGACTATTTTCAACAACAAATGACAATATATCATTCTAATTTGAAATTGAAATCTTAGTTTAATTCAAATTCAGTCTTCAACAATTTTGCATATTACAGTATAAAGGGAGCTAATTACAAAACACCATGTATTGCTAATTTAAAAAACCTAAATGTTACTCTTTATTTCGTCATTTCTTCTTTCCCCATATTTGCTTCAGAACTTTTCGCTAACAAAGCAATCCAGCATATCGATGATTCAATGCAGCAATTATGGCAAGTGCTTCATGTTTATGAAGCACTTGCTTTAGTCTAGCATTGAACCCTCGAGATGGTCAACACTGCAGTTAGTCTTGCACCAACGTAAACACTTACCAAAGACTTGCATTGAATCCCCGATTCATTGTAACATGAATTTTGCACAAGAGCAATCTCTGCCATATAACCTTTGTTTTGCACATGGTCAGATTACAGATCGTCAGTTGCCTTTTTAGATTGTCATTTCACAGAAACGACACATTTTAATCAAGTTTAATGCAATCTGTTTAAAAATTGTTGGCAAAATAATTTTAATGAACTATTGCAGACAGATCAACTGTCAGATACCAGCAACTCAAATTTACCCCCTCCCCCCAACTTCCCCTCAATCTTTGTTTGCAGGGAATAAATGTTTAATTAATAAGCTTGTTGCTTAGATATGGTCAGCGCAAAGCTAGGGTACAATCATATCTAAAAGCTATCAAAACAAACATTCAAAAGGTTCTCCACACATCATTTAGCTAAGGGCTCTCAATGCCCCCATGCCTAAAAAGTACAAATTTCATTATTTCTTTGATTCATCACCCACAATTACAATTTGTAGCAATGTATAAATAATGAATATGTTTGATAATAACAATTGTGACAAAATGAAAACAGTGTTGTTGTTTTTTAAATATGTTTGTTCACAAAAGAGAAAATTTGAAAGTCAAAATAAAATGTTGAAACAATCCAGTGTTGGAATTGTTGTTTGATATGCAATCAAAAGTAGCTTCTGAAAGACTGTTCAATTCGGGAACCATCAATTTATCTTAGTGTGTGCTGTTTATATCAGTTAGATCTCAAAAGATTTGTCATGCTTTTTGATTAAAAGAATTGTTAATCCACTGTATACACACCTTCGAAAAGAATGAAGAAAAATCTAATGTGATTCAAATAATTATTCATCAGTGTGTATCATATATGACAAAATAGCAGTACAGCTGTTGCGCAGTTTCAAGAAATTCATGTTTACTCCCAAATTTTCTCACATCTGTGAACAATCACCTTCAAGCCATTTGCAGCAGACGGCTTTAGAAACCACTGCATTAAAAGAACAACTTGCCCCTTAATAGAAAATAATTGTTTCATCACCATGGTTCAAACAATATAACATAAAGGAAAGGTTATACATGATTGTTTCAAATGTTTTCTTTTCGGATCAGTGACAAAACGTAACAATGGTTAATGGGTTAAAATGAGAACCCTTATCGCAATCACTATTTGCTTTCCTTTTGAAGGACAAAAACAGAACATATCCAATCACAAGTTGTGTTCAGAAACTCCCCAAAACAATGCTTATTTTCCTCTTTATGCGCAGGTTGACGATAAAACACTTAGCAAAACCCAAAATAGCAACAAAGGCTTGATAGATATTTACAAAACTCACAAATGATATTCATACTTCCATACTTTACCATATTATATGGTTCATTAACACATATAGCAAAGCCATGTGAAAGATAAACAGGTACAAAAAAACACACAATTAGACAAAACATTATCAATTAACCCTTTACCAAATGCCAAATTGGAAGAGTTTACAGAGGACATTTCAAAATGTGAAGAAATTTAAAAACAATCTTCTGAAAGGACAGAAAATATTGTCGGAAAAAGAAGAAATTGCTTGTTAAGAGCAATTTCTCCTTTTCCGACAATGTTTTCCAGAGTAGTCTGCAACAAAGTCGTCAAATGATGTCCATGTTTGGTATGGGGTTAAAAAGACGAATAAGCCATACCATCAGGCACAGACACAGACATACCATGGCACAAAAATTGGTCATTCCAAGCAGCTTCTACATAAACAATGAGAAACCATTTGAGATGAACCGAAAAAAATCATATCATATACACTATTGTATCACAAACTGGAAAATAATTCCTCATCATGTTGCATCAAAATAAATCATTATTATCTCGCATAAAAACAAAGTTAATATTTTTATTAGTACAGAGCAGTTATAGCTGCATTAAGCATAGCAATAATAAGCAGGTATCTCACCAATTGGATTAAATTTGAATCATCCCTAAACCTACTTTTGAACCTCTAAGAAACAATTCAAGACATCAGTTTGCTTAAGACATTACCACCTAACGCCACTTTTTTGTATGTATTCATGGACTTAAATACTACCATATGTTTGAGAATGTGCTTCCCAACATGCTGTAAACTTTTAAGAGATACAGTAAAAGGCAGCTAACTAGGAGTTGAAAATTATTCTTAACCTTATTCATAACAAATAAAGTTCAAATCTCTACATCAAAAGACAGAGGAAATCAGGGAGCAAAAAGTGAAAGTGCAAGTTAAAAGCTCTTTCTCTTTTTTTACAATGGCTTCTACACAAACAAAAGGTTTTCTTTAATCGGGAATATCAATTGTCTGTTATAACTTTAAATTTAGACTTGTCCAAAAATCGGACAATTGATGAATGGACAACAGAGGTGCTTTTGTGGTTTTATGTAACATTCAATCTGTAAACATTTAGGTGTAAAATATATAGAAAACCATAACTTATAAATCAATTCTTGCCAAAAATTGGAAATACATAAATCATTCTCTTGATTGTTTGTTTATATGGGAGCTAGTGCTGTGTCCACAAAATTTCTGTTATTTAACGGCTTTCCTGGATTTAACCAGTAGAAGGCAGGCTGCTGGCATGGATTGAACCGAGGACCTCCATGTCACAAGTCCAACACCTTACCACCACTTGGCCACGAGCACAAAACCAATATTTCCTCATAGATTAAACATGTTTTGCATATAAAATGCATTAACAAACATACATAACAATTATCTCACCATGTGCAACCATAAATGTCTGTTTCACAATAGTCTACATTAGATGGCATATGAGGCCCTTTTAGAAGCAGTATTATATAAGCTTTTGGTATCAATCCTTAAATGTGAATACAAAGAAGCCTTGTTCAATTTCTTTCGGAAACCTTGCCATCAAGACGGACACCGCAGGAAACAAGCCATGTCACACAAATGGATAAAATGCATGTTAATTCAGAATTTCAGAGTATACACTTTAAAGAATTAAAAACTATCTAATTTTGCTTCCAATGACTGTTCTTCAGTCCATATAATTTAACAGTACATCTGTTTTTAATTTTTTTGAGAAATTATTTCTTAACTTCCAATTTTCCTCCCATCTGCGAACAAGCCTTTTAAACACTCTTGCTGAGATGATAGATTAAATCTAACATGGTTGAATGTTCATGTGGCTTAGATGGAGGTAATCTTTTATCTTGTTATTGTTTCCAACACATAATGAAAGAACAAAAATGATAAACAAAGGTGGGCCATTTTTTCTGCAGTCACTAATAACGCATATATTTTACCAATTAATATATCAATCATACAAATTTTAATCAAAGTGGCAAATCAAACAGGAAGTAGCAAAAATGAGTCTTAGGAATTTGATTTAAATTGTCGCAAGTATGTACTAATAAAACAGCCTATTTAATATTTAATTTTAGGCCATATAAAGGGAATACCTTCTCACTTGTTAATAACTGAGAAAACAATGAAACATAAAATGGTCAAGATTTATGATCAGAATCAATTTCTTTCATGCTATAACTCATTTTCTGTTGTTGCTATCAATTTGAACCAGTCACAAAATTCCCACATAGTTAAGAGATTGTCTGCTATCAGGCACAGAAAGTTTGCCAACTGTATGAGGTTAATAACCTTCATAAACCATTTAGACTTAAAGTGATAATGTAACATTCTAAAGAGAAAATTGAGAAAGGAAAATAAGCATTGTTTTACAGAGTTTCAGTACCATAATAAATAATATTTGGCATTTTCAGACAAATTCTCCATAAGTGTACACATTACACTACAGAACATTGGCTAATAAAACTTTGCATTGTGTAAAATAAAAATAAAATGACAACTTTCAACATTATCTAGAAATTGTTTCTCTATAATTGCTAGACACAATTTCATTTGTTGTATGGGCATGCATATTGGACAAGTCATGTCTTGTAAAAAAAAAATGCCCATTTGTTAAATGAAACTTGCAGCAAGATGTATTAAAGAAACGTAACAAGATTGTGAAGATCTCTTTGAACAACAAAGCATTACACTTGTATCAACAACTTTACACTCAATTAAGCAATTATGTTAATGAGATTTTAAAAACAATATAACAAAATTAGCACTGGTTCATTAAAAGAAACAAATCGAGGGTTCATCAAAGTCCAAACAAGGACCCAATATATACATAGTCTTTAATTGAACTCTCATCAAATTGCTCTTTTTCTCACGATGATTTCAATATTTGTTGTTGCAGTCACATCAGAATTCCTCTGGAAAGAAAATATCGGTGAACAGATCTGGCGTGGTGGAGAGTTCATAATGTTTTTATCTTTCATCCTTCTCTCCTCTTCACTCTATTCCTAGGAGTTCTATTTCGAAGATAAGCGTCGCATTGGAAGGTATAGTATGCACTGTTAAGGTAAATGATGAGAGAGAATTTAAAACTGCATGAAAAGTCAGATAACGATATATACGAACTTAATTTCTTTGTATTTACAGACTTCAAGACAAACACAATGTTCTACAAAAAAAATTCTCCTAGATTATTTTAGTCAAATCAATTATAATTGGCTTTACATAGTGTCAACAGTATTTCAGCTATTATGCGATGCCCTACTCTTAACATTTAATCATCTAACGCCATATTTTTGCATCTTGCAGCAGATGACTTTCAAAAAGAATAGTGTCACAAGGAATTTCTCCTTTAGCCAAAATGCTTTTTCAATCTATTCACATATCAAAACAGCAAAACTGAAAGTTTTTTCACATGTTAACAAAGCTTTTCTAAAGTCATCTGCTTCAAGTAAAAAAAAATGTTGTCTCCAGGTGGTAAAGAGTTAATGGTCGAGAAAGTCCCCAATCTTGATTGCCCATATGGACTGGGCAGGTCAATTCCTTGGAGCGTCCTTTGGCAAATCATTCAAATGCCCTAACCAAGTACTGGTGGATCCAGGAAAGTCGTTACATAACTGAAATGTTGTTAATAAGGCACTGGCAAAGAGAACCCCTATTGGACCTGTGTCAGAAACCTAACTTAACTTAGAATTATTTGTTGTTTGCTGTTGCTTTCAATTTGGACCAGTCACAAAACCTTATATCAGGGAATGGATTAACAATTCTTTTTAACCTCCATACACACAAAAGGTCAAATCCCGTCTGCTCCTCAGAAACGGTGTTTTCACCCAATAACAACATTTAACCAATTTGTTGCAGACGAGTCTGGAAATCATTGTGGGAAAAGGAGAAATTGCTCATGAAGAGCAATTTCTCCTTTTCCCACAATGTTTTCAGCCCTTTTAGAAAATCATTTTCCAATTTCATCACATTTTGAAATGTCATCTGCAGACTCTTTCAATTTGGGAGCGTTGAAAGTTAAACGTTTGGTAAATGGTTAATCAATGCGCCACACTTTGAAAAGGATATACTCCTGGGTAGCCACGTTTTCCATAAGCGCAATCTGGTGGGCAAGTTAGTTCTATTTTCTGTCCTATACTCATCTGAAATAAACAACAATCAACCATTTACTTCCATAACGCCTCATTGTGTCACAACCTCCTGCAGAAGACTCCCAAAATCACTGTGACAAAAAGATAAATAGCTCAAATTGAGCAATTCATCCTTTTGTCACAGTGGTTTCATACAATATTATAGACAAAATGTAATTAGTTTAAACTAACTTGCTTATTTCACATCGAAGTTCTTACAACTTAGACAAATCACTCTTGATTTTGCTTCCTGGATACATTACCAGTTCTCAAGCCAAATGTGGATTGATGAAAGGTCGCAATGAATATCCCGCTCCTCATGAGATATAAACCCAGGACCCTCTTGTCAAGAAGCCAACACTCTATCCCTGGGCCATTGTCCTTCACAAAATGTAACTCAATCATGCATTTTTTTTCTAAGGTATTGCTTTCAATTTAGTCCTGGACCGGTAAGAAAATCTAACATTAAGGAAAAGCTTTGCATGAAAAATTCAAATTTTCACACTGATCAAGGCAGTCTTAAAAGTATTTCATATTAAAACACATATTGGGATCTAACTGTGCAAAGAAGATTGCAAATCATTGTGACGAAAAAAATCTAATCAAGATGAGTGGGGTTCTCTAAAAATGTCTTAAATATCCCCTGAAAAAGGTCTCAAAGGTTTTTATATATTGTAAGGCAAGGAAATTATTGTACATTTTTTATCAGCAACAGACAGAAACAGTTTTGACATGTTGTATAACATCTATATAGATAAAGAATCAACTTAATTCAACTTCCAATGTTTATTTGCAGGATATAATTCATAGCTACTTAACCCTTATAGTGCAGGAATCGACTTCATGCTTATGCAAACAGGTTAGATCCAGTCCAACCGCCAAGTAAACTGGCAGCTGGTCTGTGATCTAACCTGTTTGCTACTATGAGTATCTTTCCTCATCAAAATTAAGCAGGTATTTAAGGTTTTGGAAAGCCGATCACAAAAAAATCTATTTTAAGAAAATTACCCAGCATTCTTGAGGTAAATGATTAAACCATTTTCTAAACTATTTGTTTAACAGGTGCTTGAAAAGAAGACAAGTCATCAGGTATGTGTCTGCATCAATTTACATCTATAATTAAATAAATACTGATAAAAGTCTATCATGATTCATAATTGTTTTATTTGATTCTCTCTTATTATGATATCACAAATTGAAACATATAAATATAAGAGTATCTTTATGGATATATGACCAATCAAATAACGATCTGAATTCCACCTACCTTTACTATATTTTCCTCCCACCCTGTAAAAGAAATAGCAGCACAATATAATCAAAATCTCAATCAAAATCATAAGCATAATGAATTTAAATATTTTCGCTTACTTTGGCACTTATTTCTTTTTTAGCCTGTTGATAGCTTCCCTTCTAACACAAACTACACTTAAGATAATCAGCATTATAAGGCAAATACCAACCTTTTTGTTGGAAATACATGGAAAAACCATGAAAGAAAACATTATATACCTCTGTAATAAATAAAATATGAACATGGTTCCATTCCAAGTGGGATGAATAATATCATGTTGTATGGATTGCTGCAAATGACCATGATAATGGCTGTTAAAAAAAAACAGAATATGTTCGTTCATAGACTTTAAGAAAAGGGACTCCATTGTGCAAAAGTAACATTCAGAGATATGGTGCCTGTACAAAAAAAGCTTCAATGGTTACATATTAATTCTTATAATGCATCTTCCAAACCACACAATAGGCATTTTTCTAGAAATAATCCACTCTTATTTCTTTGGATCCATGTTGAAAAGCTTATATAATCACAATTAACAAACTAAGAGGTTCAATGCAAGAGTAAAGTGCTGGTTAGTCCTTTATTTTTGTGAAGGCTTGATATATATTTTTACATTAAACTGATTCAATTTGAAGATTCTGTCTCAGCAGTAACAAAGGTACCAACTCATAATGGAATACTTAAAGATGAGTATGGTTGGCAATGCCCACACAAGTGTGAGTATGAATTCTACACAAAGTTGATTTACAAATTACCTTTAATAACTTGTTTCTTTCCTAAAACAAAACGAAATGGTACACTTCTAGATCTGGAACTGTCAAAAGGGGTTTTATCTCCTTGTATTCTTCCTAAAAACACATTGCAAGGGTTATTAAGTTAATAATAAATTAACAATGATTTTGGATTAAACACTGTTCTATCAATACCTAAATGAGAATATCAAAGGTTCAATGCATGACTACAGCAAGTCCTTCCTCACTTTTTTGTATGACTTCAAGTTTTGTAATAAACCCTTGATTTTAACTTTTGTAATCAATAGAATTGAAGATTATAGTTTAAAGCATGTCAGATAGGAATGATCTTTTATTCATGTTGTACATATAGTGTAAAAGTACTTTTAACACATTTGACACAATGAGTAATATTTTTAAATCCTTTTGCTACACGTTAAAATATGTATGAACTAAAACATGTTAATAGACAGTACTTAAGGAGTTCATTATTTTACTGTTTTAAGAAAAACACCTCAGATGAATCATGCTGTTTTTATCAAATATCAAATCATATCAAAACATTTTCATTGATCAACAATTTCTAAATTGATTGACTTATATAGGAGTCTTAAGTGACAGACAGGGACATAGAATTTGCTTCTATTTGATCTTCCCTCTATGAAGTTGATTTATTAATTGATAAGAGCTCAACTGTGTTTGTCCTTCATTCATACCTGTAATACCTGCATACCATTCATACCTCATTGGCGTGTTTTATGTCACATCTGTTTCACTATGATTGTGATTAACCCATTACCAAACAATACCGACATTTAACCACTTTGTTGCCGACGACCCTGGGAAACAATGTGGGAAAAGCAGAAATTGCTCGTAACGAGCAATTTATCCTTTTCCCATAATGTTTTCTGCACTATCAGAAGATTACTTTCCAATTTAATCACATTTTGAAATGTTGTCTGCAAGCTCTTTCAATTAGGGACAGTCGAAAGATTTGGCGTTTGGTAATGGATTATGTTGAGTGGCTTGTAACGAATGAGGAAGACCCCAAATATAACTGCGAATAAGGACTTGTCAAGCCGGTAAAACCATCAGCTTTCAGTTAATCACTTCAGTTCGCAGAAGGCCTGTCAGATTAATCAAAATGCCGTCACCAGGTTTTGACCCCACACAGACCGGGGCCATGTGATTTCAAGCTCTGTATGCTAACCACTATGCCACGGAGGCCTCCCCTACTATACAGTTTATTAACTTCTTTACAAGATACAAGTTTACATATGGTTCTAAGGAATGAAAAAATCAAATTGTCTGTATTGCCCAGGTTGTACAAGCAGTTAAAAAAAGTCATAACATTTGACTTGTTTACAGTTTTCACCAAAACTCGACACCTTACAGTTTAGGACTTCCAAGGATTTAAAAGACTATAGAAAATAAAAGAAACATACCTTCATAGTGCACAATAACTGTTTGATCAGCTTTGGGAAAAGTTAAACCTGAAAGTGAAATGAATTCCATTCATGAGTGCATTTTGATTTGACAAGTACCATTACTAATCATTACAGTGAGATATTTTTAAACCTGACATACATTCAGTATGAATTCCAGCAGTGGAAGGATAGCAACTGAATTAGGGTGAGCATTCCACTGTATGATTGCCTGAGGGTAGAAGGAATATTTGTAGAAGTTAGAAGATGTTTGAATGATCCGATATGCAAGTGGGTTACGTATGCGAGATTATCTTTGCTTCTTCGACATTTTCTGGGACAGAAATGGCTTCAAAAGTATGTGCAACTTTATAGAACAAGTCTCTGACCAATACAAGTCTCTGACCAATACAAAGGTTGTCTAGGCGTCTCCAATTAAGAAATAGCATATCAGTTACACTTGGTGTCCAAGTATAGAAACATTTTACCCAGCGAGCAGCTCTTCTTTGTGTGTTCTCTATCTGGTCTAGACATTAGCAGTATATGGGGACCAAACAGGAGGGCAATATTCTACAGACCAATGTCTTGTAAGCTGTTGCTTTGAGCTGTCATACAGAGGTCCAGATAAGAGTCGTAATCCTTCATCTAATATCTTTATTCCTTTCCTAAACCCTATATTGTTTGTACTCATTAGAATCGTCTGGATAAGACGATTCTAATGAGTACCAACAAAATAGGACTTTTCAATTTCTTTTTGAAATATTTTGTGTAAGAGACCCCACAACTCCTTCTTATCTAGACCGCTGGTCATATGTAACTTATTATGAATTTATGTTTCTTCAAAACAAAAGAAGCCTAGGGGTTTTCTTGACCTTCTTACGAGATGATAATCTTTATATTCATATGCAAAAAAGATTCTTTACAATCCAATTGTGTTCAGAAACATTATTAAATTTGTGAAAAGTAATTGATGTAAAGTTTGTAATCAGTGGAATAATGAACATCGACGTAGATGACTATTGTGGGTGGGGAAACGTATTTTTAGACGATATTTGCAGTATTCGATTGCTATAAAGTGCAATCAATAAGTCACAGTGAGGATTATTCAAGAAAAACGAATTTTGAACCCACCATCACCAGACTTTATCGTCTTAAACTCATACAGCCCCATTCCGCGATATTTATTATTTCTATTTCTGACACTATTTTTTTATTTGTTTCGCTGGTTCTCCGCTTAAATTCCAACAACCAAAGCTGGGCCAATATCGACAAATTGCGCTAAGGACAAGGCCGAACATTTTATAAACAAACCGTCTATTTCAATCATTTTAATCAAAATATTTTCTGAAAACCTATCATAACATGGTATGTTTGAAATTTTCATGATATATGAATGCATTTAAAAGGATTTATGCAATTGTTTAGGTGGAAAGTGGCTTTCATTATTAGCGAATTAGAATTGTCGTCAGTTTTCGTGCCTCTGTAGACTATCGTGCTTGGTCAGCAACTTAATCCACAGGTGCTTGAAACAATCTTCGATAATATATATGCTCTATATGCTATATAAAAGTATATAGAGCATATATTGGGATATTATCGAAGATTGTTTCAAGCACCTGTGACTTAATCCAGCCTAGCAATCTCATTTATTGTTCGTTCTACATAAACACACAAACATGAATTTTCCATCTCCATATGTAAAGATGATGGTTTTCTTGCCTAGGTTTCTTCTTAGGCGCTGGGGTATTAAATGCAGGGGTGGGGACGAGGAGGGATTAGTCAAAATAATTCGACGTGATGATTGCTTCCTATTTTCTGATGGGGCAATCTAACGATTACAGGTCAGTTCGGTAAATGACTAGTTCGGTAAAAAGGTAAATTATAATAAAGGGTCTGGCTGGTTCGGTTAAAACATATACTAGAGAGAACAACAGTTTAATTGGTGTGAAGAACAGTTTAATCCCATACGAATTAATTGGTAATTAATTAACGCTTACTATTATTTACAAACATGCAAAAAAGTTTGATCAGAGACATGGATGTTATCTATGTCTCTGATTTGATTTATGTAAAATCTGTACATTTCGTTTTATAATGCAAACACTCAAATTAATTAATTTAAGTAGGAATTTCTCACCCTAAGTATTAAAACAATCAAACTAGTTGTTTAAAGGAGGAATTTCATAATTTTGTGCTAAAACAAATACATTTCATACACTACGTACAATTACTTTTTCCAATAGTATAGGTTTTTACCGAACCAGCCAGACCTTTTAGTCTAGTTAAGGTTTTTACCGAACTAGTCTTTTACTGAACTGACAGTCTACCCAATCTAACGTAGAAATTTCGAATAATCCAAAAAGTGTTGAGCCTATTTGAATTCTGATTTTCAAATTTAAAGCACAAAATGGCCATTCAAAGTCAATTGATAAGACAATTTATGTACAATAAACTTATGTACCACCAAATTTTAATGTCATCATTTGCCGTTAATGATAAACATGCATGTTCACTAGTAAGTAGTTCTCTCTTTATTGATAAATTGCAGTAATCACTTGTTACCATGGACACTAGTATGATAGAAGCCACCCAGGCACTGGAGTTTGATGACTATGAGGAAGAGTTAAACGATGAGAACGAGACCGTAAGTCGATTTCCTGATAACTAGAGCAGACTTCACGAAACTTTGTAGACCCTAGGACCTTGATTGACTAAATCTCTGAGGTCTGACAGATACCCTCTTTGGTCTGACAGATTTTTACATGGACAAAGAAAAAAGTGTTCAGTTCGGTCCTACTGGGGCTCTCAAAGTATTGGGAAGTCTGGTAGAGGGTCACATGCCTTTTGAGATTTTAATTTCTATTCAGGGTGGTGAAATTGGATTTTTGATTAACTTATCCGTAAATGCAAATTTTCTTTCTGCACTTGTGTACACATGTGAGTGTTAGGTAGTAAATTTCAGTAAAAAATCATGTGTCCGTTAGGGCTTTTTAACAATCTAGGCAATACAGACAATTTATTTTTCCACCCCTGATATTGATTCAATGTTATATTACGTATTCTCAAGGCTCTGTTGAAGTAAGAAAAGAGTTTTCTTTGATTAGGCTGGTTAGCCAAAATTGTGCTGAAACATCAATGTGGTCCATTAAACTCTCACAAATTGTAATAAGATGAAGTCTCAATTGTCTTGGCTGTTTTCTACTAAGCAATGTGTTATAGTATCAGGGCTCTCGATCTGCCGATTTTGGGGCCGATATTCAGCCCCAATCCCCCCACCGAGGAATATACATTTTTCCCCCGTTTTGGGCAAAAATTCCCCCAGATAAAAATAAGAAAACAGTGCAGAAAATATCTTTAGTCTATTTTTTCAAAAGAACAAAACCAAAAAACGTCAGATCTCAGAGGTAAAATACTTGGTTTTTCGTCGGAAAATTCACTAAACGGAGTAAATAAATAACGTCATCCCATTGGTTGAGAAAACAATGATAATTGCCGAATCAATCGAATTAATTTTGACAACCAATAGGATTACGTTATTTATTTACTCTGATTAGAAAAAGTAATGGCTTGCCGGGCTGACTCCAAACGTCAAACAGTGAATATTTATTGTTAATATCGCAAATGTGAATTATGTGTCCGATGCCCGATGTTGTAACCGCATCATATCGAAAGAGAATGGACATATCTTTCGAAGGTATGTGGCTTTTGGATATTTTCGGGGAGGAATTAGTGAAAATTTGCTAAAAATTACCGGTTTCGTGCATACGTCCGTGGACGTTAGGAATGTCATGGGGAAATTTTACGCAGAATTTTGTGAAACTCTTTGCTGTTTCTGATTGCATTGATGGATTTTGATAAAACAAAAAGTGTTTTTGAAAAGAAAAATAATTCCTAGACACGCTGCAGTAGAGGTTTTTGAGATCCTGTCAATTTTAAGTGACTTTTGGGTGATCTATCAGAGCTGGTGTCAGATAGCCATTGAATACCTTTTCTCTTATATAGTATATAGAGCATATATATTATCGAAGACTGTTTCAAGCACATGTGAGTTCAACATGACTCGGATTCGGATATGGTAACTAACACATTTCTTTAAAAGCAAAATTGTGAATTTTTGTGTACAACATACTGCTTTTCACATAGATGATGATGACCAATAGACTTAAAAAGTGTTTATGCTTCATTATCATTATTTTTTTTAAAATCTATCTGGTTAAAAAATTCTACTTGCATTAATTTTGCCTCATGCCAAGTTATTATTTGCTGATTTGAAAAGGACAGCAGCAGGTATTTGGAGCCTGATTTGCATGACTTCTTGTTACGTTAGCTGCTTGAAATTTAATTCAGACAGAAATGAGTCAGAAAATTAATCATTAGCATTTGCACATTATGACAGACATTTAATTATTTAAGGCAACACCAAATGAAATGTCTTATGAGAACCATGATAATAATATGTATACTTCAGTTGTACATTAAATTTAAAAGGCAGTTAATAATAAAGTGGTATTATATTATAATGTTGTAAAAATTCCCCCTTGGCTTTCAAATGACACAAATTTCCCCCCTCTCAGGGCCCCGGCTCCAGTCCCCCAAAGTAGAGAGAGAGCCCTGAGTATAACTGTCTTATCCTAACATCCTTACTTAAGCTATCAAATCTGGCTGAGGTACTGACATTGGTGTTCATACATCCCAACCTTGTAGTTTGTTTATATATGGGGAGCGACGTGGGAAAACCCACCTTATGGTCAAAATTTTCGATTTTCGTTTTTTCAGCGATTATTTTAGTTCGATTTTCCTTTGTTAAAATGATATAAGTCTCATGTAAATGCGTCAAAACATACGGTTCCTATGAGCGTTCAAAGATGTCAGGTAAGTAGAGAAATATCACGCGAGTGACGCGACGTCAGCGTTTTGGCTAACGGCGTAATCTAAATCGACGTTTGAATTTTCGAGTTACCATATCTGAGCTCTTCATTATATGGAAACACCTTTCTTGTTCATCCTGGTGCCAAAGCTTAGGAAACAAAACTATCATGTTTAGATTTAATTCAAAGTAACTAAAAAATCCAATTCAGTGGAATGATATTTACATCAAAGGAAATCAAACAGTACAGATAAAGCGGTCAACAAAACGCAATATTCACTTTTGACATGGACTTACGTTATTATTGAGTCAAACCTTCGAAATAAACAGGTCTCTACTTGAAAAGGGCAGTATTGTTATCTTTTTCACTAATGGCCAAGGATCAGGAAAATGACGGTTTTGGACCGATTTCGGTTGTGTCGGACCGATTGCAACTGGCAAAAAATCGGTCATGATATCACAGACAGATATGGAAATCTTCATTTAACCGTACATGTTCCTCTGTTATCCCAAAATTAATCCGTTAATTGAAATTCCCGTGTAAAACCATGTCTGTAGTGTGTATTTCGGGTTTTGATTATGGAAACTAATCGGCACGCTTGATTGAGAAGTACAAATGACACGTTTATTTCACGAGAACCGATTATTTCAACTACATGTGGTCCATTTTTAATCGCTTATGGTAGATTGCAAGAAATCAGGGAGTATTTTTTTTTATTGAAACTCGTTTTATTAACATTGAACAATTTTCATCATAAACTGTGAGGCTTGAAGATTCAGATCGTTTTTTAAGATGATAAACATCAAACCGATCAACCTGTTTATGTTTGAAATTGATTGACTTTTTCTACAATAGTTATTGAAAGTAAACAATTCAGAAACAAAATGAAATATATTTAAAATGTATTTTATGCGATGTCAAATTCAAGGCTTATTTGATATTGTAATCTAAGCACAATGTATGGTTTAAAGTATGAAGGACACAGATATGTTTTTTCACCTCGGGGGTAGCGAAGAAGTATTGGAGGGAAGGCCGTATCTGGGACCGATTGGGATTTGGAGATTTCCTGATCCTTGCTAATAGCCGATAAGTCTTTTTCGAAGAACACCCTTCAAAACATGTAAAGATAAATGTGCCAACAATCTGTTGTCACATATGCCAGCTGAGCTCTAGTTTCGGAGTCGTTGCGGCGACACTTTAACGTTATGTGAGCTAAGTCAAAGTTAATTAAACACCTAGTATGACCAGTTCTATTGAAGACATTATCTTTCATTAGTATATGCATAAAACACACAGCTGCATGTGCCAATTATTTCAATTGATTTTTTATGTGTGTGCATATTTGTTTAATTGCGGAGTATAGGCCTACATGCGTTATATTGCGGTAATTGTCCTTCAGTCAATAATTGAAGACAAGTTTTTCCGTATTGGAAAAGAAGATATTTTTCAGTCAAAATGAGTTGTGAATCCGAGACCTACATGAAACATCCATATGATATACTACCTTTTTGGGCTACCCTATCACCATCCTCCAAATTAAGTAGCCAACGACGAATTATTATTTTACCCCAAAATAAATACAGTGTAAGCTGTTTATTGAAAAAAATAATAGCCTATATTATACGACTTTAGAAAATGCATTATCAAATTGATAAAGGTGTCACTAATGATGGAAATCGCGTTTGTTCAAGCGTCAATTTTATCAGGTCAGCAATGCGAATAACGGACCGATAACTGGATGCCACATAACATTGTAATGTTGGACACTTACCATATAACATGCAGCCGCGTGACGAATCATAAGGTCATAGGTACGTTATGACATTTGACGCCATTCTCTACATGTTACCTGTCGCTTAATGTAGATTTTCAGCTTTGTTTTTTCCTTTTTTCATGTTTAATTTTTCATTTTTTGACTTTTTTGAATCAATATCACGAACAGGGTAAACAGAATAAATGATTTGTGTATTTTTCTAGAAATGGTTATCGGTATAGCCTTCAGATAATTGTCCGATTGACCTTTGCCCCACCGGATAGTATTCCTACGCCTTGCCCGATAACATTTCCGATTCACGACACAAACCATCTATTGTCTATATATCACTATAATAAAGTATTCCAGTCATGCCACCGTATTCAGTAAAACTAGCCATGTTTTTTGTATGTCATAACCATTGGAGGACACTATTCATCGAAGGCAGTATGCAACTCTTTATGGGTGACACACAAATAAAAAATGGCGAAATGACTTATTAAAACAATGTCAGTCAAAAAAGAAGAGAACAACATAAAGCGCGCACGTCTTGTGGAACGGATTTTGTCTGTACTTAGATATGTGGCGTGACACGACAGTTATCTACATTGATTGAATATGCATTGTAATCTCATTTATAATTCTCCATAACTCAGTATCAAGGAGATAACGGTGTCTGGTCCGTGTGTCTTGTTGCCATCTTTCCCGATGGTCTGATCCTCATCTATTCGGGGAATTGACCTGCTTTGACTGGAGATTTATGCGGACTCCAAACAATTGGATCTTTCTAAGGAAAAAAGATAGAGCGATCCTGTTGGTCGAGCATAGTGTTAGAGGCTCAAGCTTTGACTTAAGTCAAATGTGGAATGCTCTAATCTGTGTGCTGTTTTGTGACTGGTGCATTTCCACAGGCATTCTTGCCTTTAGAGCTTCTTCATGTTATCAATGGATATGTCATGGAATAGTGGTAACGTTTCACCACAGACAACTATTCCATTTTCATGGAAGTTTGTTTCACCTCTCTGTCTTTTTGCCCCGCCTTTTTTAAGCTCCGTGATCGGGATCTGTAACTGGGTGTCCGCTGTCGTTTTCTTTGAAATCATCCTCCAACAAGTCCTTTGATATGGTTGGTTTTCTTTCAGAGTGGTTTGATAAGAATGATTCTAATCCCAAAAATCCAAGGACATAACTGTTAAACCTAAGGGGAACTTTAATAAACGACTGTATAAATATATAACATTTATACATATCATGATAGAATCTAATTGTTAAAAGGGAAAGCGAATAAAGAAATCCAATAACAGTTGTATGTAAATCTAATTGTCAGACATAACGACGCGGTAGTCAGTTTTGCTGCAATCACGGTTTTAAAAGTTGAATCCTCGAAAAATTGACTGATAATCTGCAGGCGATTTGTCATACTTTACATGTAGTCACGCAATCAATTAAGAATGAGTTTAAAAAAAAATTGATTAAACTAGGTACAGAAGAATGAGAAAAGATTTGTCGGTAGCATTGTTGATATGTTTTCTTTCCTGATCGCGGCCGAGATTTCAATGAAAAGGAGTAGGCCGATCATAGTAAATGTTTTAGTAAATGAATGAAGAATGATTTTTACTCTTAACTGCAGTTCCTTCGGAGACTGGGACATTTTACCGAGGGTTTAAAGATTAAATGTTCAAACAATAGATCGCGTTTGAAAACAGCGGTGAAACTTAAACAACGCCGTAATAAATGACGTCACTTTGACAGCGATTTATCGATTATTGCGCGTTAAACCATAAGGTGGGTTTTCTCACGTCGCGCGTCATATATAAAGTTGTATTGAATTTGATGATGCGAAACAAAAGATAATAAGATATGCTGTGTTAATATTTTTAATGTGTTTTAATTTACAGGTTGCATACCTGAATGTTCCGTCTCAAAAAGGTTTTCCAGGAAAGTTGTTTCCCATAAAAGAAGGTAAGTTCTGACATTATTGTTTTAAACAACCACTTTTAGAATGGCTATGCTACAGACTGTGCTCTGTAAGAAACAAAATTTTATGTTATTAAGATACAATTTGAATATTAATCTTTGTCACCAAACAACTTGCCTTCTTTAATTAGTTCATTTAGTGTTGAAGAAATTTTGAGATTTTACATTACAATCTCTATCTGCAAGATAGCCACTTTAATTGGTGTCAGAAAGATTATTAATTCTAAACTATCTTAATTGACAAACACAACTTAGGATCCTTTTTCTTCAATTTGGAAAGAGGTCTAGACCTGTCGATTTGAAAATCATACCGATGAGTTTGCTGAATCTGGAAACTAAAAAGCTGATGCGACTAAATATTGGGAAAATTGCATGATTTTAAAGAGATTTTCAATTGGGAAGGTGCCTTTTATTTGCCCCTATCATAATATGGAGGGGTGTTGTAAATATTGTTGATATGTAACTGTATAATTTATATGTACATAACACAATGTCACTATAATAAAATTTACTTACTTATAACCTGAGAAAGCCCTGCAAGTCATTCATAAAACTCACATTGGAGCATCTCAAGGGTTCAATGCAAGACTATAGTAACTGCATCATGATTGTGAAGCACTTTCTATAGTCTTGCATTGAATCCTAAATCTGTAAGGAGCAGTTACTTGTCATACTCTACAATCTTTCTGCCTGTTTTTGGTCGCTTAAAATAAGATTAACTGTATAGCAGATATACAATTAAGAGACCCATTCTTCTAGCTATGCTATTTCTTCACTAGATCCCTTCTCTTGAGTTCCTTCAGAATAAAATTTTCAAATATTTGTTGAAATATGATATGACTTGTATATATGCTAAGGTCCCTGATGTGTATGCTCATTTAAGACCACTTGAATCTATAGTAATGTACACAAAGCGCAATGTGAACTGACCAGAATGCTTATGCTATTACTCGAGGATCTTTTTGTTTTAAGGAAATTTTGAAAAAATCAGTCCGCTATTGAAAAATACACATATAAGAGCCTGGCAAAGTACTGGCAAATCTCAGGAAAGCAATGATAACTAAAAAATTGTTGAAACCATTCAAAAATGCTTCCTTTGTTGTTAGAAGCATATACCACATTTTTCTGGATATTAGTGCATAAATAGTAAGCCTTGGTCTTATGTCTTGAAATAGAACATTGGTTATAATGGGAGACAGTGGTACAGTGTTAGAGTGTCAACCTCTTGTATGGAGGTTCCGGGGTTTGAATCCCCGTTAGGTGAAGTGGAAATGGCCGGGACTAACCCACAAATTGGATTGTGTAGTATCCAGGAAGCAGTCACTTTGAGTGACTTTGAAAAGGTTTAATCAAGCCTGCTTCACAATCGATGTAAAACAAATAAAACAAACTAAAAAAAAACAATTATGACAAGTCAGCAAGTTACCATATGTGTATTGAATTGGGAATTATTACAAATACAGTATATTGTATTAATTAAGAATTGTGTTCAACAAAATGAATGTTATTTGTGTGTTCATTTTCAGGAGATAATTTAATTGGTAGAGGAGAGAATTGTAGCATATGTATTCCATTAAAGGTAATATGTTCACACTTTCTTTCATCGTTTATTTATAGTATATAGTTCTGGAGATTTGGC
Organism: Cerastoderma edule; assembly: GCA_947846245.1. Taxonomy (NCBI): domain Eukaryota; kingdom Metazoa; phylum Mollusca; class Bivalvia; order Cardiida; family Cardiidae; genus Cerastoderma; species Cerastoderma edule. The sequence goes on from OX401405.1 coordinate 4,092,761, forward strand.
TTACTCAGAAACTAGTTATGCTGGAACCAAGATTGACATAAACATGTCATTATAAAGAACTTGAGGTGTTTGATACAGTTATACATTTACAAGTAGCGAAAGTACTCCTTACACTGTTATTGCCCATTTTGAAATCTTTTAGTAGCCTTAATGAGCAACTTATCCTTTTCGTCACTGTTTTTTTCAACCCAGTGCTGTAAAGAAAATATCGGTATTCTTTTTCATCTACAGTCACGTTCAATTTGGACCACTCACAAGATTCCCATATATGGGAATGTTTCGATTGAGTCGTTTATTTTTGCACACATTAACCCTAAGAATGCTGGATGTTTTTCTAAAAATAGATTTTGGTGTCATCTACCTTCCAGAACCTTGAATATCTTCTTAATTTTGTTGAGGAATGATACTCAGAGTAGCAAACAGGTTAGATCACAGGCTAGCCACTAATTGACCTGGCGGCTGGCCTGGATCTAATCTGTTTGTACAAGCATGAATGTGGTTCCAGCACTATGTGGGTTAGGGGAGTTTTAATCAATATGTTTAAGTACTAATTATAGCCCTGTCATCAAGTTTCATTTGGCTAACTTTACATTTGTTTAAGACTTGTGGAGGAACAGCAGATGAGTGATACTATAAAAATAAAAGAAGATACATTTGAAATAACTCGCATTATAGAATCTGTAAAATAGTCCCTTGAAGGTTTGAGGAAGCAAGTGCTGTCTTCAATGAGGTTTTTGATGCTAGCAACAGTCGTAGGTAGTTTTTCTATGATTGATTTACAGGGTCTATCCAGGGAGCATGCATGTATTGAAGTTAAAGGCGGAAATCATTTCATATATGATAAAGGGAGCAGGAACAAAACAAGAAGAAATAATGTAAGTTATATATTTCGAGGGTTCATTGCAAGACTAAAAAAGTCGTTCACTTTGATTTGATTGCTTTATTAGAGAAGGAAATATAAAAGATTTATGAAAAATATTAGAGTTTGACTTCAAAGCGGTGGTCCAGCGGTAGAGTGTCCATCTCTAGATACGAGGGCCTTGGGTTCGAATCTTGTGTGTAGCGGGATATGCCTTGCAAAATTTCATTAATCCTACTGGTTATGTATCCAGGAAGCAGAATAAAGAGAGATTAATCTAAGTTGTAAGAACTTCTTTCAGTAATCGATTTAAAATAGATAAGTTTTAACTGAAGTTCAAAGCAGGTGTGTGTGATGAATGCAAAGCACTTTTCTCCATCAATTTCCAAGTCTTTTTCATTTCAAAACAGTATGACCTATTTCTCCACATTGGACCTTTGTGACATTTATTAATTTAAAGCAATAGCAGAGAAGTTACTGTAGGAAAAATAACATATTTTTTTCGATATATGGGAGAAATGTCTTGTCTTAACCCTAAGAATGCTGGTTAATTCTCGTAAACTAGATTGTTGTGTTGTCTGCTTTCACAAAGCTTTAATTTCTGACAAGAATTGTTATGGAATGCTCAGAGTAGCTTACAAGTAAGATCACAAGCCAGCTGCCAAATTACTTTGCGGCTGGCCTGGATCTAACCTGTTTGCATAAGCATGAAGTCAGTTCCAGCACTAAAAAGGTTAAGATATTCTTATGCCAACATTTTAATTCTTGTAGCTGGGTTAAAAAATGTACATATATGAGAGAAAAATTAACTTGGTAAAATGTTCCTATATTCTCAGATGTACTCTTTTTATTTTTTCATTGGATTCTGTTTTAACCCATTACCAGACAACAATGACATTTAACCACTTTGTTGCAGATGAGTCTGGAAAACACTGTGGGAACAGGAGAAATTGCTCTTTATGAGCAATTTCTCCTTTTCCTACAATTTTTTCTGCCCTATCAACAGAATATTTTTTCAATTTCATCTCATTTTGAAATGTTGTCTGCAGATTCTTTTAATTTTGCACAGTCGAAAATTTGGTGTTTGATAACGGGTTAATTTCATTTATTTGATATGGCTTTCTTGCAGTTTTTCTTAGCCACCTCTGTGAGATATGAGCTGAAAGATGGAGACGCACTCATGTTTGGGGATGTCAACTGTACTTATCAAGTTGGATCTGAGGTAATGAACATGAAAGTGATGCTTGATATTTAAATAGGTAACACCTCTACTACATCAAACAATTTTGATACTTTCTTGCGATTTTCTTTTCAAATTTGGGAGCAAGTCTGGTACTGGACAAATTGGGAAAGATCATAGCATTTTTATCTTAAGTTGGGAATTTTTCAGGAATAGCTAATTTCAAACATAAGCTTTGTTGAGAAATTGGGAAAAATAGACACTTAATTTGATTAAGAATGAGTCCCTTTACAGTACCAAACATATAAGGAAAGAAATTATTGCTAACCTACTGGGGGGGGTTGGGTACTTACTGTGTCATACAGACTACCACCAGCATAAAGGTTAAGGGAAAAGATGAAAATGATAGCTTAGGGAATAGTTCAGAGGGGCCTCCGTGGTCTAGAAGTTAGAGCAAGTTGATATCGTATTGCCCCTCTCTGCATGGGTTCAAACCACAGTGACGGCATTTGGAATTTTACAAATGGTAATCTCTCAAATGACTTGTGGAATGCCAATGATTCCACCCAGCTTGACCAGCCCTTATGGGCAGTTGAGTATGGGGGTCTTTCTCCATCATTAGAGTTAGGCATTGCAACATAATTCAAATAATGTTGAACCAATATAAAAACTCTAAAACTCATTGATAGCTGAATAAGGGAATATGCCTTTTATCTGGAGTTTTAGCCTGGACAACTATGCGATAAGCATAGCTGTCCACTCGAAAGATCAAGAGGAGAGGTCTTTTCCTTTTGCTATAATCTTCATTTTCCATTCTTAACCATATGCTGTGTGTTCTCTTCAGAATAGTCTTGCTATGGCACTTCATATGAGTACTAACTTAAAGGACTTACTATATGGTGTTTGGAGGGTTAAATGTAAGACTAGAGTAAGACCTTGACAAATGTGAAGTACTTACCCCTGATTTGGTAAACTGCTTTCAAACACTGTTTTTCAACATTACTACATCTGTAGTAGTCTAGTTCTGATGATCAATTATAATCGATAATTGATTGGTTGGACATCGGCGACAATTGATTATTTATTTGATAATCAATCGGTTAGTATATTGCTCAATGCTCAATTTTCACCCCATCTGTATAAAGAAGACTAAGGGACATGCATGTTATTTGTGAAGTGTTCAGATTTTTGGCCTTGTTTCAAAGTAAAAGTTGAAATATTTTGTATACATTTTGTTTCTGGACTTTTAAACAATGCCCCGAATTTTGTAAGTAAATGACAGCCTTAAATTAGCAGAAATGTCTTTTTTAAAAAAAGAATAAAATGAATACACTGGGAGCTGAGTAAATAGATACATGAATCTATCTTCTGCAACAAAAACTTTTTCCGGTTGACTTTTTTTTTTTAATTCTTATATTTTAATAAATTAAAATTCAAAGACACATATCTACCACTTTTTCCTTTTACATGTAACTTCGGCTCGTAAATAGAATCACATATATCTCATGTTGTACACATTGTACCTGAAATATTAAAGACTTATTCTATTCCAGGCCGGGGAAGAAGGGGATGAGACAGGATCTGAGACAGGATCAGAGTCAATGTTTGAGACGTGCCGTATTGGTATGTAGACAGGCTTTACTGTGCTTAATGACCATAGTTGTCTGTGAATCATAGATATTGCAGTAGACATCTTTACCAAACAACCTCAAAGTATTTTTATATGGTAACCACAGATGACAATTGGACTTGTCGTGGAGTATGTCTCATGAATTAAGTGATTGTAAAATAAGGATTTTGTCATTATAATGAAGCTGTATTAATTAAGCATTGCCCATCTACTTATTTGGCTAAACTGGCATTTCATCATGGTATAATTGCACCTTTTCTGGTGAAGGTGTGTCAAAGCCATTCTGAAATTAGTTTGGTTTAATGGCCGTTTATGCTGTTTTCGAAACCATTTCCGTTGTATGGCGGCAGTCAGCCCTCATTTCCAGACTCCTGGTATTTTATACCCAGACATGCACAACTTTTCAAGTTGCTGACCACTTTCTCACACAAGTATGATTAATTAGTAGTGAGAGACAATAATTAATGTTATATTGATCATATTGAACGTCAGAAAGAATACAGACGGTCTAATCTCAACTTCAAGACCTTTGGGTCCATAGTTTGACTCATAACTAGCTGAGCTAACGAGGCTGGATGATGAAGCAAGGGGTAATTAACATTGTTTTTTGTATTTATTCTTTAGGGGACAGTCTCAGCATACCGGAGACACCTGCTCCTCCCTCTAGAATCAGGACAGGTAAACAATGAAGAAAATCTGCATGCATTACAGCCAGTCCTTTTCTGTATCTATAAGGGGTTTTGAGTCCTGTACGTACAATCGTCTGGCTTATGAAAGACTTGTATTTTCATGACAAGTTTTTCCACTGGTTCTACCCAGTTTTAATTGTCTTGTATTTTTTCTTTCTCCTTTTATGAGTTGGCATTCAAACTTAAATCCTGTTAAATCAGGGGTGGGGAAATCTGAATTTCATTTACTTGTCCGGAAGTGGCATATCTTGTTTTGCATGTATATCAGTTGTATTGTAAATTTCCGTAAAAAATCCCTTGTCGATGAAGGCTTTTGGACAAAATGGGCAATAATTATTTTCAATTTTGTAAAGCATGTATGAAATAAAGCAATAAGGACGTTATTGCATTAATGACACAAGTCATTGTTTGTAAAGCTCTTTTATTGGGGAGAGGGGTGTGGATTGTTCATAAAAGCAATGTCTGTTTTTTTATCCATTATAATTTCTATTGTACCGGCAGACATAATATAACGCATCTGTCAAAATCAACTTGTTATTTACTTCATTATTTTCTTAAGACGAGGAAAAAATCCTGTTGATTGGTAAAGGGTAAAATGTCTTCATCATTCTTTTTGCCCCAAAAAACTATTTCAAATGCTATAAGACTTAACCCTTAAAGTGCTGGAACCGTCTTCATGCTTATGCCAACAGGTAAGATCCAGGCTAGCCATGGCTGGCCTGTGATCTAACCTGTTTGCTTGTCTGAGTATCTTTCCTCAATAGAACTAAGCAGATATTTAAGGCTTAGAAAAGCAGGCCACACAAAAAATTATTTCTAGAAAATTACCTAGCTTTGTAAGGGTTACATGGTAAACTGAAAGATTTGCTTTGTTTCAGGATTTGCTGATGAGTTCACGATACCAGAGTCTGAATCTGATACAGATGATGAAAATAAAAAAACTGTCCTTACAACTCTTGTAGCTGGTAAGAGATTTTGTTTATAGTTCTTTTTATAATTACCATTGTGCAATAAAGCTGTTTTTCTGAATGGACAAAAGGGACGGTGGCATTGAAAAAAAAATAGGGTCCTATTTGCAAAGGACTTTTGTACATAATCAAATAAACTGCTCACTCTAGAATAAATCATTTTACTGTATCTGCTGCAGAAGGCAGTGACAAAAGGATAATAAACTGCTCCCATTGAAATACATGTATGTACTTTTTGTAACAAGGCTTTCATTCCATTTGCTATGGTCTTGCTAAAGTCTTGCCATGAACCCTTGTGCACTTAATGACCTACGCTGTTGATTTGCCTTAAAACACCATTTATTCTTTAATTGGTTAAGTAAACTAAATGGTTCTCCATTTTAAAGAAGTTAGGAATCTTGCAACGGCTCTCGTATTGTTATGTAAAACCTCAATCAATTGATTACAGATAGCCAAGCTTTAGATGAAACAAGAGATAAGCTCATGGGAGCGCCAACTCAAGCCTTTGTCTGTGACAGTGATGTTACTACAGGTAAGAGATTGTCAGTGGCTACGGTACAGAACTTAAAATCCTATGTACCCTCTGCATTTTGGTTCAAATTTCAGTGAACTACAGGTAAAGGGGCCTGATGGACGAGTGGTCAGGGTACAGAACTCCTTAACCCTTTAACAAACGCCAAATTTTTTACTGTCCCAAATTGAAAGAGTTTGCAGATGACATTTCAAAATGTGATGAAATTGAGAAATAATCTACTGATAGTGCGGAAAACATTGTGGGAAAAGGAGACATTGCTGGTTCTCAGTGAAGGTATTTAGGATTTTTCATTAAAGATTGCCTCCCGATTGACTTGAGCAATGCAGATGGTTCTACCTGTATTGATCAGCCCATATGGGCAATAAAGTTTGGGTCTTACATAATTATTATTATGAGCTGGGTATTGCAACATAACTGAGAATATGCACTGATTATAAAAACTGATTAATCTCATGATAACCTCTTATGCCTGATAGTATGACACAATAATTTTTTTCTGCTCATGAAAATAATTAAGAGGTGGTGATGTCAAAAAAAACATTGTTTAAAAAATCGACATTATTTGTAAAGTGTAAATTTTCCGATTAAACACTATCATAGGTTTTGTTTGTTTTCATGATGAGCACAAGTACAATGATAATTCTGATCATATCACTGTAACATGTATTGGGTTCCATGAGGTTTTGATGGCAATTTTTCATTGGTAAAAGTGACTAGCACACAAACCAGTGTTTACTGCCAAGCAGCTTCTTACACAATGTAGACAAAGTACAGTGGACCCTCGTTTATCCGAACACTTTCGTTCCCAGGGGAAATGTTCGTATTAACGAATTTTCCGGAATAAAGAATATGCGAGTTACAGCGAAATGTTTACCTTTACACGGTGTCGGTGTATCATGATCATTACTATGAAGTATGAAATACACAATTATTTTTTTTTGAAGGGAAATATAAAATGTGTTAAGGAAGTGTTTATTTGGTCAAAGCGGATTTTTAAAAAAATGACAATTTGAAGCAATGTATTTCGAGAAGTTAAATTTCCTTAAGATAGCTCTGAAAAGAACTGTCTTCGTTTGGCTGTGGGTGTAGACATCTTCAAGTTGTATCTTCTTATTTCAATATAGAGAAATGAGATAGGTAGTGATTGTCGAGAGTTTATTTATAGGGAAAAGGAGCATATCGATTGAGTAATAATTGAAAATGATTGCCAGACGTTGTCTCCCGATCGCTGTCTAAGCAGCCAATCAGCCAATCAACACCTTTTACAAACTCAACTATCGACATGCGACTGTAATTACAATACTGTAAGACCAATCAACTGACAGAATGACCGATTAACAAACAATCAACACCTTCCAGTACACTACACTAGGTGAGATGTTATGGTCAAGCATACGTGACAGTTTGCAAAATGTGTGAATGCCTTTTACAATAGAAGACCGATCCCTTCATTCGCAACTGTAACCGCAAAATAAACGATTTTACTGGTTTCCGGACTAGCCATATGCATATACTATGAAAAGTGACTGTTGGTTCCCCAATATTTTTGTCCGGTTCCGGAACGCGGATTTTCCGCATTAAACAGTTAAATTGATGAAGGTAAGATCCGTTCCCTCAAAATTCTGTTCGGATGGTGAATATTCCGGATAAACGACGTTCGGATTATCGCGGGTCCACTGTATATGCAAGGGTCCTGTGTGTCCAAGTGGTTAAGTTGGGGAACATAGAACTCAGGGGGTCCTTGGTTTGAGCCCCAACCACACCTGGTTTCTTCGGAGCGACCTTTGGTAAGTCACTACAGAGCCCCACTCTAGTGCTGATGGATTCAAGAAAGCTGTTACATTACTGATTAATTGTTGATATAGTATTTAACACCATACAAACACACACGTTTTTGCTGGTATTGGAGGGTTTTATACATGTCATTAAACATTGCCATACTGTTCATTTGATGTTTTAGATGATGACTCTCCCAAAAAGAAATCTATTTTGTTAGCTGCCACACAGGGATATGAAATGGACACAGAAAGGTAGGACAAATAAATGAAGAAGGGCAACTAAAAGGATAAAATACTAAATAGCATGACTTTTTTTTTTGAACTGTTGCTTATCATGAAGAGAAATCTGATTTACAGATTTCTTATTGAAACGGAACATAAAAATTATACAGCCTCCCTCCACACTGTATTTCGCTTTAGTTATAGTTATAATAGTTACTTCTGCTAATCTTTCCAAAATGAGTCTAGTGAAGATTTGAAGAATTAAGTGTTGCTGTAAAGGCATTCAACTCAAACTTAAGTGACTGTTTTCTTATTTTTTCTTAGTGATGAAGATGCATCCCATACCAACAACCTACTCACAGCTGCCACTCAAGCTTATATTCCAGATAGTGATGAATCTCCACCAAAGGTAACAAACACGGTGAATCTTTCATTGTTAGGCCATCCATAACATGGCCCTATTAAAGTTTTTACAAGCATCTAGAGACATCTCTGTTTATCTCTATCTAAATGATTATTCTTGAATATGGGAACAGAGTTAAACAACTTTGAATTTATTATAAATATACAATATATTGTATTGTAATGCTTTAAATATGGCTTTGTGTGTGGCAGCGATGCTGTGGGAGAGTATTTGCCCCTAGTACCAAAGGACCAGAATTCCAACCTTGTTTAACGCGAAATGAAAATTGCTTGGACTAGCATACAAATTTTCACGAAAACTTGTTTAGTATCCAAGAATCAGTCATTGAAAGTGAATTTAATAACGTTCATGCTTCCGTCACATTCTATGTAAAATTTATAAGTTTAGAATGAAAAAGAATTGAATAACATGTAGAACAGAAAAAAGGCCTTGGGAAGAGGTTTTGATTTAAATTCTAAACAAATGAATTACTTTTAAGATAAGTTAAATTCTAAAAAACGAATTTCTTTGAAGATTACTTAGATTCCCAACAAACAAATTTCTTTTAAGAAAACCAAGACCAAGCCTCCACTAACTGATCCCACAATGAAGTATGATATGATAGAAGGGATAGAACCAACCCAGGGATATGATATGGATGATGGGGGAGAACAAACTGAAAATATTCAGGTAAAGATTGCATGATAGGAAAGAGCTGTCAACGCACATTAGTTTTCTTTTGAATTTATGGGGATAGAATAGCCCAGTGTAACTTGCAAATAAATAGAGCTCTGCTGTTTGACCCTTTTCCTTATGTTTAGTCAATCTTCTAATAGTTATCTTCCCTTGCAACACTGCATTGATCACTGCCACCACAAGATTTTCACCCAGATTATGATGAAATTTAATTAAAACCTACTTTCTTAAAACTTTACCAATGCTTCTCTGCGGATGTATTTCTTACCAAGCTGAAACTTACAACCATGGATATACTGAGGTAACTGTTACCTAACTGAATAATCAAAAGTATTTGACATTATTTTAGGTTGAAGGAATTGATGGGAGAGAAAGAGAGGGGACTAGGATAATGGTTGCAGAGACACAGTCATTCCTTGGTAATGATGCAGAAGATGCTGACAGAAGTCGTCTGCTGTGTGAAGCCACTCAAGCTTTCCATGGCTCTGCTGGGGACAATGATACTACAGTAGAGGAGGAGGTAGTAAACATGTTACACCTAACTTAAATTATACCTAACCAGTAGAGGAGGAGGTAGTAAACATGTTACACCTAACTACAGTAGTAGAGGAGGAGGTAGTAAACATGTTACACCTAACTTTATTATACCTAACCTTGATACTACAGTAGAGGAGGAGGTAGAAAACATGTTACACCTAACTTTATTATACCTAACCTTGATACTACAGTAAAGGAGGAGGTAGTAAACATGTTACACCTAACTTTATTATACCTAACCTTGATACTACAGTAGAGGAGGAGGTAGTAAACATGTTACACCTAACTTTATTATACCTAACCTTGATACTACAGTAGAGGAGGAGGTAGTAAACATGTTAAACCTAACCTTATTATACCTAACCTTGATACTACAGTAGAGGAGGAGGTAGTAAACATGTTACACCTAACTTTATTATACCTTACCTTGATACTACAGTAGAGGAGGAGGTAGTAAACATGTTACACCTAACTTTATTATACCTAACCTTGATACTACAGTAAAGGAGGAGGTAGTAAACATGTTACACCTAACTTTATTATACCTAACCTTGATACTACAGTAAAGGAGGAGGTAGTAAACATGTTACACCTAACTTTATTATACCTAACCTTGATACTACAGTAGAGGAGGAGGTAGTAAACATGTTACACCTAACTTTATTATACCTTACCTTGATACTACAGTAAAGGAGGAGGTAGTAAACATGTTACACCTAACTTTATTATACCTAACCTTGATACTACAGTAGAGGAGGAGGTAGTAAACATGTTACACCTAACTTGATTATACCTAACCTTGATACTACAGTAAAGGAGGAGGTAGTAAACATGTTACACCTAACTTTATTATACCTAACCTTGATACTACAGTAGAGGAGGAGGTAGTAAACATGTTAAACCTAACCTTATTATACCTAACCTTGATACTACAGTAGAGGAGGAGGTAGTAAACATGTTACACCTAACTTTATTATACCTTACCTTGATACTACAGTAGAGGAGGAGGTAGTAAACATGTTACACCTAACTTTATTATACCTAACCTTGATACTACAGTAAAGGAGGAGGTAGTAAACATGTTACACTTAACTTTATTATACCTAACCTTGATACTACAGTAAAGGAGGAGGTAGTAAACATGTTACACCTAACTTTATTATACCTAACCTTGATACTACAGTAGAGGAGGAGGTTGTAAACATGTTACACCTATCTTTATTATACATAACCTTGACACATCTGTGGCAGAAGACTTCAAGGACCATTGTGGTAAGTCTTAGATACCTTAAGCTGACAACTTTAGGAAGGCTTTGTAAACTTATCAAAAACCTTTCAGTTCTGCTGTTGTGATATGAGAATTGATTGAAAAAGCATTGTGGCAAAAGAAGAAATTGCTTGTAACAAGCAATTTCTCCTTTAGCCATGATGCTTTTTGAAAGTGATACTACAGTAGAAGAAGATGTAGCTTACATTTTACTCTTTATTATTCCTAACCCTGGCAAATTTGCTGCAGAAGAGTTTAGTAACCATTGTAATAAATTGATAAATTGGTTCAAAGTCAACAGCACACCAGAAAAAATCATGAAAATATCTCAAGTTCATTTGGATAGGTAGAAAGAACTATAATTAAAAGAAAGTTTGTGTATTTTTTTAGCTTTCAATTTATACAATTTACTAAATTCCTATTTGGAGGATTGGTTTTAATTTCATCCCTGCACACATATAACGAATACAATGATGACGAAAAAACATACTAGAAAATGTTAAATTGGATGATTTATGATTTTGATATCTAGTCATTCTTAATCTATGTACTGCATACAATCTCTTCAAAAAACATTTTACTGAACATTACAATTAAAACTGATTCTTGTCAAGGAAACATACATGGTTGGTTTTTGTGAAGCCTGAATTTTGTATGTCTAATAGTTTATGATAAATTGGGTGAAAGACCCTGATATCTCTGTTGGACCTCTACACACCAAGTCTACAAAAGGAGAGAAATGTTCATTAAGAGATTATATAGAGTCTCATTTGCATTAATTTATTTGCATTCAGGATGCTTCAGAGAACAGTAAATTGATGGCGGAACCGACTCAAGCTTTTCTTGGGGATAAAGAGGTAAGCAATTATTAGTAGATAACCTTCTTACTGAAACAAAGTCAGTTACTGCCAAATTTTTTCTATAAGACATGTACAGCTGGTGTTTTTCATAGGAATGCAACATGAAGGTGGTGACTTTCAGTGGTCTTGATGATTGGGGGAGAGGCCCTTTTTTTAAACCAATATCTCACAATTCATTAGACAAATCACTTGTTTTGTAGATACTCATTTTTATAACCTCATCAAAATTGTTCTCATTTGTGCCCACCATGTAGAGTTTAGATAAGAAGTTAGTTAAGGTAATACACATATTATCTGGGCCTATGTCAAAGTAACCTTATTAAGGTGATGTTGGTATTTGAAAAAGAACTATACATTAAACATATGTTTAACAAATGCATCAAACATTAAGCTTGCATTTGACACAGGACATAATCATGAAACTGGTGTTTGACAAATGACAGTAACATATAGCTGGTGTTGGATAGAGGAAATTAAACATAAAGCTGGTGCTTAACCAAGGAACTCAATATTAAGCTGGTATTTGACAAATGATATAAACATGACAAAAGTGTTTATTAAAGGACATAAACATGACAATTGTGCTTAACAAAGAACATTAACGTCAAGCTGAAGCTTATAGCTGGCAAAGTAATCTAACAGTTTTTTTCTTCTAAGTGTTTGATAAGAAAATTGGCAATGTTATTAAAATCTGATGGGTGGATTAATGTGGGATATTATCGTACCATTATTGGTATGCAATGAGGAAGTTATGCATTATTTTCTCTAGACTGATAGATATTGTATGATTCCATTGCAGGATAAAGGAGATAATCAGTCTGAGAGCTCTGAAGAATTTGTCCTAGAGGGTGACACTGATAACGAAGATGATGATGCTGATTTAGGAAACATGTTTGCTGCTCCAACACTTGCTTGTGATGCTGATGTTATTCCAAATGAGGTACCAATTGATAAATTTGTCTTTGAATATAACCTCCAAATATAATTTTCATTGACAGGAATCTTTTGTTGTAAGCCTATTCGACAAGCTCTTAACAACCAATTTTTCCTTTTCCCACAGTGTTTTCCAGAGTCACCTGCATCAAAGTGGTAAAATTTTGTTATCGTTTGATAATGGGTTAAGTTAAATTAAAATATTTCTTCTACAGGATGAAGGTAAAGAGGATAGGAAGGTCTCTCATGATGATGCAACACAAGCTGTTACAGAAGATGCTACTCAAGCTGTGGAAGGTGATGCAACAGCTAAAGTTGGTGAAGATCAAACCGTTGCTATTGAACAAGAAAATGATGGTAAAGGAACACAGGCTGTCCATGGAGATGCTACACAAGGAATTGCGAATGATGCTACAGTCAAACTTGCTGAAGATCAGACTGTCGCCTTAGCATCTGATACTCTTGCAATTGATCCTGACAATACTTTGAAAGTAAATGAAAATGATCAGACAGTAACTGTTGATGACCAGACAATTCCAGTAGATCAGACGGTAAAAGTGGAAGGTGATACTCTTGCAATTCTTGATGAACCCATAGTCAAAGTTATTGAAGATGATCAGACAGTTGCTATATCAGGTGATACTCTAGCAATTCATGATGAACCTACAATGAAAGTAATTGAAGATGATCAGACAGCTGCTGTAGATGACCAAACAGTTGCTGTAGAAGGTGATACTCTAGCAATTCAGGATAAAGCTACAGTAAACATAACTGATGATGATCGGACAGCTGCTGTAGAAGGTGATACTCTAGCAATTCACAATGAACCTACAATGAACATAAAAGATGATCAGACTGTTGTTGTAGCAGAAGATACTCTAGCAATTCATGATGATGCTACAATGAACGTAACTGAAGATGATCAGACTGTTGCTGTAGCAGAAGATACTCTAGCAATTCATGATGATGCTACAATGAACGTAACTGAAGATGATCAGACTGTTGCTGTAGCAGAAGATACTCTAGCAATTCATGATGATGCTACAATGAAAATTACTGAAGAAGATCAGACAGTTGCTGTAGATGACCAAACAGTTGCTGTAGCAGGTGATACTCAAGTAATTCAGGATGAACCTGCATTGAAAGTAGATGAAGATGATAAGAGAGCTGCTGTTGCAGCTAACCAGAGCATTGAAAGTTTCGCAAATGATGAAGATGTTCATCAGAATATTATTGAAACAAAGAAGGTTGTCAATGATTCAAATAAAGGAAGAGGAAAGAGAGGAAGACTTAATAATCAAATTGATAAAGTTGATGATGGCTCTGGTGATATTGAAAAGAGTAACATAAACTCTGAGGAATTAGAAAGTACAGCACATTTAGGCAGAGGAAGAAGGGGAAAGGTAACTAAAGATTATGATGCTATGGTCAATGCAGGTAGAGCTAGTAAGAGGAAATCCACTAAAACTTCAAACCTGGAAAAAGCCCAAAGTAATTCAGAAAATAAAACTTCAAGCACTAGACAAGGATCTATTAAAAAACAACCAGAAACAGAATCAAAGGGAGACAACACATCTAGCAATGATAAAGAAGTTGATGGGAACAAGAAAACCAGTAGAAGTAGGAGTAAGAAAACTACAGTTGATGGAAATCAAGAACCATCCTCTGAAACAAAGGATGTCCAAAATGTTCAACAGAGCAAAATAGATTCTATTGCTACAGTTGATGGAAATCAAGAACCATCATCTGAAACAAAGGATGTCCAAAATGTACAACAGAGCAAAACAGATTCTATTCCTTCTGAGATTATAAATCAACCAACCAGAGGACAAAGAAGTAAGGTTAGAGAACCAATCAGAAACAAAGAGAAGGAACCAATCACTCAACCAAGTGGAGCTGAGCACCTGGAACCAGCTACTCAAGCTTATATGGAGGTGTCACCCAGAAAAGGTAGGCTATCTTGATTAAAGGCCTAGATAAGAGGGGTAATATTGATACAAACTTCTTTGTTTTGTGTTTCGAACATTTTATAGAATGGTTAAACATTTGTGTTGTTTCAATCAGTGTATGAGAAGATTCAATCTTGTTTCCATCCTATAAATCCAAGGAAAATGCTTTAACATACTGAATGCAAAGTAATAACATCTCGGCTTATGATCCTACTAATCATCCCCTATGAAATTAATGTTTGGTGAGCAAGAAAAGGGGATAAGATGTTTTTTAAAGGTTGAAACTTCAAAATCATTGCCAGCACAAATAGAATAGTTGAGGAATAAAAAGAGAATAGTAACTGTGGAGATAATCAAATCATAATGCATTAACTTTAACTTCACCTTTCATATGGGAATTGAAACTATATGTAGTTGAAATTGATCACAGCATCAGGCTAACAAAATATAAAATAAGAAAGAAAACAAGTTTTTTGTGACCTTAGATTAGAGCCAATAGGAAGAAAGGAAACAAGTCTAATGTGCAATTTATTATCAAAGTCAATCATGAAATAAGAAAGAATATGTACATTCACTTTAAAATAAGGCAAAATAACATGGCAAAATTTAAAAGAATTAATCTGATAGTGTTGTTAAGGATTCCTATGAACTTTTTAATGTTTTTTTCCACTCTCTGAAAGGGTGATATTTCCTGTTGAAACAGTTAACAATCTCTTCCCAATATCAGTTTTTTTTACGCAGTCTTCTAGGGTCCTGTGTCGCCTAGTGGTTAAGTTGGTGTACTAAGAACTTACGTCCAGGATTCGAGCCCCACATCACCTCTGGTTACATAGGAGTGACCTTTGGTAACTAACTTCAGAGTCCTAGCCTATTACTGGTGGATCCAGGAAAGTCGTTACATAACTGAAAAATTGTTGATATGGCATTAAACACCATGCAAACAAAAGACGCAGTCTATATTAGGTTTAAGGACTTAACTTTTATCCATATATGTTTAGGTCGCGGTGCTGATGAACCAACACAAAGATACCGAGACGATGATGCCACACCTAGTCTGGAAGAAGTATGTAAAAATAAAAAAAATGTCATGCAACAGTAATGTCTTTGAGAACTATAGACCAACATGTTTAGTAATAATCTATACTGTCTCTTTATGAATTTTAGAACACTTTCTAACTCAGGGGTGGCAAAATCAAATTGTCCATATTGGATAGCTTGTCCCAAAGCCTTAAAGGACAAGTAGATTTTTACTGAAACTTACAATATACTCATTATACAAACAAGTGCAGGAAAAAATTTTCTATCAAAGGTCAAGTAACTCAAAATTAGATTTATCCGTCCCTGTAACTTCTGTCTATTGATGCTTTCATTGCTGGACTGAAAGGCCAAGTAGTTTAGTTTAAGATCTTTAAGATCATGAGGACCTGCTGGCCAAGTCTAGTTTCAAATCCCAAACCTGTTTATCTTAGTCATTTTGCCAATCATACCACTTTCTTGTGAAATGGCCTGTTTGATTGAAGGAAGAACTCCGATAATAACAATGAATATGTTTTCTGTAAATAGAGGGAATATTTATATGTGCTAAATCTCATGGCCTTGTTTACAGATTGACCATGATGATGGACAAACAGACCTTCTGACTCTTCCACAGCCTTCCCATGAGGCTCTTCCTTCCAGATCTCCTCTCAAATCTGCTCTGGTTTCACCACAGAAAAAGAAAAGCCCATCCCCAAAGAGGGTTCAGTTTGTATCACAGGTTTGTAATGTAATCATGAGTTTGAATAGATATGGGACATGGGTAGATGATTTTGAAAAAAGGAAAAGTATTTCATTATATATTGTATTTGTGCTTTTGTCATAATGGTTTCTACCCAATTTTAGACTGGTCATATTATTTTCATCCTTCAAAGTCATCTTTGCCGTTTGCTGTCTATTTGGACCACTCACAAAGTTTGAAGGATTGTATACTTTTTAGATGGTTGTTACCTTTTACAAATATTGCTACATGATCTACAATTTCACTTATTTTATATCATTTGCCTTCCAGAATTCAGAGACAGGATCTGAGAGTTCCCAGACAAGTACCCGGTCAAGGAGATCCAAACAAGCACTGGACTTAAATAGCAAAGTCAACACAGTTCAAGGTGAGATTTGACAAGAAATACCTGTATTAACAATAACCATTCTGTGTTCTCTCTTTCTTTTCTCTCTCTCTATTTTATTTTGAAAAAAAATCCAGATTGTTCCCACAGTATTTCTTCTTGAGGCCTTCTATGTTGATCCAGATTGTTCCCACAGTATTTCTTCTTGAGGCCTTCTATGTTGAGTTTCTCTCCTTCAAACATGTAATGAATTTACAGCCGATGTTTTGAAACATATTTATAGAAGTTTAGCTATTTCTTCCCTTGCCATGATATCTTAATGCAAAAGAAATAAAATATTGTTTTCATATTTTATTTTTAAGTGCTGAAGTAGCAAAGTCTTCGATTCTTTGCTTCTGAATATGTTGTGGAAAGGAAATTGAAGATTTAAGTCTTTTTGGTATTGATACTTACAGAAAGCAAAAGGGGTAAGGGAAAAGCAAGAGCCAAACAAGATAAACCTAACACAAAGACAGTAGAAACTGTTGTGTCAACAGATGAGAAAACTACAGAGAACAGTAGTTCTAGTACTGTTCCAACAATAGTTGGAATATCTGATAACAAAGCAAGCTCAGATTTGCCTGCAGAACATGCTAACAATAGTAAGTCCAAGAGGTCAAAACGTGGCGCCAATGTAGACATGGATAATACTGCAGATAATTGTGATGTTTCTAAAACAGAAAATCTTTCAAATGAAGAGCAGGTCAAGGAAGAGTATGATAAAGTTGTAGTTGGTGTTAAAGTGAACAAAACATTACCGTCAGCAAAAACAAATACCAGGAAAGGTAGGGGTAAGAAAAGTAATTCAAGTGGAGTCAGTGATTTAAGTGTTTCCACTAATAAAAGTGATGGGATTGTAAACACACTGGAAGAAACTGTTGATAACCTAGAAGCAATGAGTTCTACTTCTGAGATTCAAGAAAACAAAACAAAAGAAATAGACAAAATGGATAATGTTTCTGCTGCAAAAAAAACTTCCAATAAACCAAAAAAAGGAAAAGTTGAACAAACAAAAACCAGTGATGAAACAGATGAAAATATTGAAAATGAAAGAAAGTCCAAGGGAAGAATAAATTCCAATGACGATACAGATAGTCAAATTAGTGAACAGAGTAGTCAAAATTCAAACAGAGGATCTAGAAATAAGCGGAAAACATGGAGTGAGCCAATGGCTAAAGAATCAGAGGGTATCGATGATGTGACAAATGTCAGGCAAACTGGAAGAGCAAGAAGGACAACTCATGGTGTGAACATAGAAAAAAAGGGCAGCAGTGAAAGTGTACAAGTTAAGGAACCTGTTAAAGGGAGAAGGGATAAATTAAAACAAATTGACGAAAAAACAGAATTGGTTGAAGAGGATAAACAAGAAACAAGGGGAAGGAGAACTAAAACAGTAGCACAGAATGCTGCTGGAAAGACAACAGAAGAAAGTGTTCAAAGTGACTTAAATATTACAAACAAACCTGTTTCTCAGGAACCTGCTAGAGGTAGTAAAAGAAAAAGTGAACAAGCTGTTGATAAACAAGATGGAGATGCAGCTGGCAGTAAAGCTGTTCAAGCCGACAGTGAATCAGGTGATAATGTCAACTCTCATGAAGTGGTAAAACAGCCTGCAAGGAAAGGTAGATCCAGACAGACAAAACCAAGTGAAGCCTTAAATGAGGAAAAGAAAGAAGAGGAGGTTGAAGATAAAACAGCAAAAGCTGCAATAACAAATACAAGGAAAGGTAGATCCAAACAGACAAAACCAAATGAAGCATTGGATGAAAAAAAAGAAGAGGTTAAAGATAAAACAACCAAAGCTACAATAACAAATACAAAGAAAGGTAGATCTAAACAGACAAAACCAAGTGAATCCTCGAATGCAGAAACAGAAGAAGAGGATAAGAATAACACAGCAAAAGCTGCAACAACAAATACAAAGAAAGGGAGATCCAAACAGACAAAACCAAGTGAAACCTTAAATGCAGAAACAGAAGAAGAGGATAAAAATAACATAGCAAAAGCTGCAACAACAAATACAAAGAAAGGGAGATCCAAACAGACAAAACCAAGTGAAGCATTGGAAGCAGAAAAAGAAGAAGAGGTTAAAAATAAAACAGAAAAAGCTGCAACAACAAATAAAAGTACTAATAGAAGAGCTGTGAAGAGAAAAAGGCCTGATGACGAAACCGAAGATTCCAATGACGTAAGTTTTACTTCTCCATAGTCTGAGATTAATAAGTGGTAATTGGCTTTATTCTAAATGTTGAGAGGTTCACCAGTGGGTGACAGTTGTTCAGTGGTAGAGCGTCAGCCTCTTGTACCAAGGGTCGTGGGTTCGAATCCTTGTTAGGCGAGGTGAAAATTGCAAGGACTAACACAAATTGGCTGGAGTACTGGTGTATTATCCAGGAAGCAGTAATCGAGAGTGACTTTGATAGGCTTAATTAAGCTTCCTTTACAATTGATGTAAAACAAATCAAACAAACAAACAAACCATTTACTTTCTCATGAAATAAACTATTCCAATTATGGTAATATTAATTCACTAGCAGCTTTATCGGTCTTTTTTTTTCTGAAACTATACTTGTTATGTACAATTCCTTTCTTTGTTTAGAGGGAAAACAAATGAGTAATTTATTTAAAGGGTACTCCATATTTATATGTTTAAGAATCATTAACCCTCTATTAATAAATGGTCCTAACTTGACTCCATTTCCACATGTTTGATTTTGATATTTTGACAGTCTGACATAGTCACATAAGATAATAATATATCTTTAATGTCTTTGCTTTAAATTTTTATGCATGCAGTAGAATCACAGTGATTCAACCTCCTTTATTAAGAAGATTCAAATGAATTGTATTATTGAAAATTCCTAATCGGCTGTTAATTGGAGTGATAGTAAGTATAGTGCGGGCCAAAATACTCTTCAAAATATTGAAACATCTTTGAAAATTCCTAGTTGGCTTTTAATTGGACTGAAAGTAAGTATAGTGTGAGGGTAAAATGCTTAAAATGATATTAAGGGATGTTATCTCAAGGAGTTGTGGGAAGAAGAGTTTTTCGTGGTACAGTTTAAACATTCTTCTTTTCCATTTTTAGCTTGTGAAAGATGGGACTCCAGCAAAGAAATTGAAAGTTAAAGAAACTCAATCAACACCGCGGTCTTCAACCAAGTTAGATGTAACCATCCCTAGAAGTAATCCGAAAAAAGTATGTATTCATGTACGAATAATCCATTGTCTTTCTAGTTTTAGTTTCTTATTTGTTCTCTCCCCAGTATACAGACAACTAAGGTCCTTTTGAGCCAATGCGACTCACAGTTTGCAACTCATCCTCTTAGCCATGAAGTTAGTTTATTTACCATTTGTTTCAAGAATATATTTCATAACTTTGTTAAAAACAAATTTATGGCCATTGTTTTGAAATGTTTTCCTCATTGCAGAATGATTATTATGAGTTTATGTGTATAGTATCAATGAATTAATTGAAAACAAAAGCTTCTACCTTGAGGGAGGAATTGCTGATTAGATAAAATATTTTGAATTTTTTTTTAAATTTTTTACTTCCCTGGTGGTATTGATGAATTATGTTTCTATTAACCCTTATAGTGCTGCTTATGCAAACAGGTTAGATCCAGGCCAGCCGCCAAGTAAATTGGCCGCTGACCTGTGATCCAACCTGTTTGCTTCACTGAGTATCTTTCTCATTAAAATGAAGCAGACATTAAAGGTTTTGGAAAGCAGACGACACAAAAGTCTAATTTCAGAAAATTATCCATCATTCTTAGGGTTAAGGAAAAAATTCATTTTGAAGAAGAGAACTGGTGCAGGTATGATAATGACTTAAATATTGTTTACAGGAAACCAGTCAGGACACCCCAAAAAGGAAGCAACTTGATGCAACCTTTACTGGTTCCCCTACGTTGAGGAAAACCACAACAAATGGGATCAAGCCAAAAGTTATATTCACAGGTGTGACAGATGAACAAGGAGCGAAGGTAAACTGAGTGTGGTTGTTATCTCCCTTTGCTCTTGCCTAGATTTTAGGACTTGGGCTTGTAAGGTGTATTGTTGTTTTTATGCATCCAGTATACCAAGCCTAATTGAATAACTATTTCATGGATACTAATTAGCAAGTTCTGAACAAGAAAACCTCATAGCTAATTCTTTAAGGGGTCCTATGTGGCCTTGTGGTTTAGGTTGTTTTGTTATTTGGCCGATACCAGGTTTGATGCCCCAACAATACTGCTAGTTTCGAGTGCCCTTAATGCAAGACCAATCAGGGCCCTAGCCTAGTTCTGGTAAATCCCAGAAAAGCGGTAGTATAACTTTTAAAAGTAATAACTCTGTGTTAACCCATTACCAAAGAATAAGGACATTTGACTAGTTTGTTGCAGAGGACTGGAAAACATTCTAGGCAAAGAAGACATTTTTAGAGCAATTTCTCCTTTTCCTACAATGCTTTCTGCCCTATCAAAGGATAATTTTTCAATTTTATCACATTTTGAAATGTCGTTTTCATTTTCTTTCAACTTTGGACAGTTGAAAATTTGGCATTTGGTAAAGGGTTATAACAAATACAAAAGAAAAAAAGAAAGTGTTTCAGACATGGGACTAAGTTTTGACTTGTTTACTTTTATTTCAGATTGTTAAGGACCTTGGTGGGGAATTGCCAACCTCTGTAATGGAATGTACTCATCTAGTCACAGATCAGGTAAAGTGTATTTTGAACATCTTCAATACTTGAGACATTACACAACGTCAAGCTTTTCTAAGATGACGTCTTTTATTTCTAAACAACATTTACCAATTGAGTTTTATTTTTTACATTGATTGTGGAGGAAGCTTGAAGCTTGTTCAAAGTCAGTCTTGATAACTGCTTCTTGGATACTAAACTAGTACTTGTGCCAAATAGTTGGTTAGCCTGAGCAATTTTCAACTCACCTTACTAGGATTTGAACCGGGGACCCTCTGTACAAGAGGCCGACGCTCTACCTCTGCACAAATGTCGCCCGTATGATACCTAACTTTGATACAGCCGTTTGCTCCACATAAACAATTTATCATTTTGTAATAATTGCTTCAATGCTATATCACAGAGAAAATGTGATTTCTTTGAGCTAGATTCTGTCATCAGCTGTTGATGTTGAACTCTTTTTCACCTGCAGAAGACATATTTTTTACTTGAAGCAGGCGACTTTAGAAAAGCTTTGTAAACATGTGAAAGGCTTATCAGTTCTGCTGTTGTGATACATGAATAGATTGAAGAAGAAAGCATGGTGGCAAAAGGAGAAATTGTTTGTCACAAGCAATCTCTCCTTTTGCCACAATGCTTTTTGAAAAGCATCTGCTACAAGACGCAAAAATGTAGGGTTAGGTTGAAATGTGTTAATTGGACCAGTCTAATATTCCTTTATGGCTGAATAGCCGGGGGTTCATTGACCACCTCAGTCATGTTGCAGATGTTGGTGCCTTTTTATCATGTTCTTTGCATTTCCTTATTTATACTACACAGGATTCTTTCCAAGCCATTGACTGTTTTCCCACTTATCAAAAATAGACTGGTAAGAGAAAGGTGAATATTTCTTTGTCTGCAGACAAAATGTTTTGAGAGCCTTGGATCTCTTTCTTGTATATTTTTTCATTTCAGATACGAAGAACAGTTAAATTTTTATGCTGTCTTGCTCGAGGCATTCCTATTGTCTCTCCACAATGGCTTGTGTCAAGTAAAAAAAGTGGATTTTTCACAGGTAGATACAATTTCTTTAACTTCAAAATTGAGACCACCTCAATTTAGAAATCCCTTTTTGGTAGAACCAACTTATTGATTTCAGATTGATAGAACTTCAAAACTAAGCCTTTCCCACTATAAAGGCAAATTTTTTACAAATTATAATTTTTACTATTCACAGACATAAATAAAATGTTGTATTTTCAATAGCTGACCTTCTTATTTTTTCCTTCAACCCATATTGTGGGGGCTGATCAGAATCGACTCAATAATGGTTTAACATACTGCATTCAAAGACTAAAACCCAACATGTTGATTCTCTGCTTTACAAGTTGTTTGGCTGTATTAGATTAAGAAACAATCATGTAATATAGAAATTGATTATTTTCATGTGAATATCAGGAGTTTGTTGGCGGTATCCCTTATGTTAAAGAGAGCCATTTCATTGTGTGTTTTCTATTTAGAAATTTTATGAGAAAATGGAGATGGTAGAAACAAAGCCTTCACCTTGAATGTAAAGATTGAATTTGTTAAAAAAAAAAATGGTTTTTTTATTGTTTTTATTTAGCACTAATGAAATTTGAATGAGTGTCCTTCAATGATAAACTTGGCATTATGTAATGCATGGATAACTTGGGAAGTGAATTTAAAAGCATTGGAGATGTATCCAAATTAATATCACAAGCATAATATAAAAGAGACATTTGATATGATTAAGAAAAGCCAAGAAAGTCCAAAACAAATTGCAATCATTGTGACTATCAGTCATGATGAGCAATTATCCCTTTCACCACACTTTTTTCAATTGTTGTCTTTTGAGATAAGTTTTGGTAATGTTGAATGTTCATCCCAAAAAAAACCTGTCATTCACTTTCAGATACCACCCCGCACATAGTAAGAGATGATGCATCAGAGAAGAAGTTTAAATGTATCCTACACAGATCCATCCAGAAGGCCAATGAGGCTTCCCTTTTGACGGGATATAAGATACACGTCACCAAGTCTGTCAAACCAGGACCCGATCAAATGAAGGGTATGTCTGTCATAGAGATAGTGGGAAAATATTGTCTTACATCTTTCAATAGATAGACTTGAAATGGAAGGCTTTGTATAAAATTCATGTCACCAAATCTCTTAAACCAAGACCTGATCAGATGAATGATATGTCTGTCCAAGAGCTTCTGGGAAAATATTGTCTAATGTCTTACCTTATTTAGGTAGACTTGTAAAAGACTTAAAATGCAAGGTTCTAGGAGGCATCCAAAATCATATCTAGCAAAGTTTTATTTATCACATCGATTCCTACCCAATGATGAAAATGCAGTGTTCTATTTCTTGTCCCGTACTTTTTGATTATCAATAGGTGTAACCCTTAAAGTTTTCGAGACAGGCTTGGTAGTATAAGATCCTCATTCCTTTGTTAACTTACCATACGAAATATACATAAAAATTTGTTCTTTTTCAGATATTTTGAAATGTGCTGGAGCTCAGGTACAAACTTTTTTTCTATTGTATATAAATGATGGTTATTAAAAACAGAAACATTTGCCGACAATCATTTTATGATGGTAATTTTATGGTGACAGTAATGGGTTCATATTAACCTATATCCTAAAATAGGGATAGATTTTTTACTAGGTCCAAATCTGAATCTTGCAACAGATGATGATGATATGTCCTACTTGACCCATTGGTTAAAGGTGGGAGTCATTGAATTAGAGGCTTGCCGGTTCCAGTCCCACCAGTACCTTTGGTTTTATGAGGTTGTCCTTTGGCAAAAAACTTTAGACCCCTTACTTTCTGTATCATTAATGAAGTTCCCTGAACACAAGTTCCTTAACTCTTGTTTTGATTTTAAGCAAATTATGGCCCCCTTTGGTACTTGGAATTGGGTCAAGATTTTACATGCAAGTTCATATCTCATTATGTATGGAATGCTCTGACACTTCAAACATGTGTTCAGGTTCATTATTTAAAGATAAGTTGTTATTAGGGATAATTTGTGTATTTTTCATAGAAAGTTGACATTGGACATGAACCAGTAATAGTTGAATTTCTTCCCTTTTATTTATAGAACATATACAAGTAGATTTTATTCCTCCCTTTGCTATTTTACAGTACCTTACCACCATGCCTAAAGCAAGTTCCCCAACGACTGTGGTTATATCATGTGAGGAAGACAAGCCCCTGTGTGAGACTGCAGTTAGGCAGGGAATTACTGTGGTTAATGCAGAATTTGTACTGACAGGCATTCTTAGACAAGAAGTTGATATTAACTCATATCCTTTTTGATTTTTATTGCTCTTTTTTTTAACCCTTTACCAAACGCCAAATTATTTTACTGTCCTAGATTGTAAGAATTTGCAGATGACTTTTGGAAATGTGAAAAAATTGGAAGATAATCTTCTTAAGGGGCAGAAAACATTGTGGGAAAAGGAGAAATTGCTCGTCACGAGCAATTTCTCCTTTTTCCAAAATGTTTTCCAGAGAAGATGGCAACAAAGTGGTTAAATATCATTATTGTTTGATAATGGGTTAAGTGATTTGCTTATCTTAAGAACTTATGCCATGTATAGCCTTGTTATATCATTCTACTTCGTATAAAGAACAAAATTGTGTGTCAAGTGTCCAAGGTTGCCTAGTGGTTAATGTAGCTGTCTTAGAACTTGGAGAAAGGGTTGTTATTGAAAGCAGGCTGCCGGCCAATTTGACTGCTTCAAATGACTTTTTGCAAGGCAGTCGTACGAAGTAGTTAAAACAACTTATTGTTTTCATTGGCCTCCTCAAATCTACAGTTGGCCTCTTAATCCAAAATTTAATGATAACCCTGACTTGGGGGTGGGGTGGGTTGTCTCAGTTTGAGTCTCACCGGTACCTCTGGTGTAATGGAAGTGTCCTTTTGCATGTCACTTTATAGCCCTACTTTAGTACTGTTGAATCCAGGAAAGTCATTACTTAAATGAAAAAAAAATGTTGACACAAAGTTAGACCCCATGTAAACGTACTTCCATCATCTTGTTATTTAGATATCTTTCTGCTGCAAGAAACAAGATTGTCAAGTGCCAAATTGTAAAATTAAAGTTTGATTTTCACAATTTGTTTCAACAGCAACTTCTTGCTCAAAATATCTGTGCTTTACCTATAATTACTTGATACATTATTGAATTCCATTACCAGTTTGAACTAGCACATTAAAACTTTTGAAAAAGACAAGTGACATTTTTGATTGAGTTCAACACAATATGAAAATAGATGTTTTTGTCACATTCACTTCGTCATGTATTGGTAACTGTCTGTATATTTGTCTATTTTGGGTGGGTCAAAATGTATTTATGTGGAATATTATGTTTCCCTTAACCAAAGAATCACATATCTATTGTTTGCTGAATCACAGGATAAAACATCATCTCAGGAACCACCAAGCAAGAAGAGAAAAAGATGAATCTGACAGCTGTAACTGACTAAGTTGATATCAACAACACAGGGATGGCAAAATCCATTGTCTGTATTTCCCAGCTTGTCCAAATGCTTAACAGACAAGTGAATTTTGACTGAAATTTACTCTAAAACCGTCATACAGACAAGCATGGAAAAAGATTAGACATTTAAGGACAAGTAAATCTTGATCAGATCTTCATCAATCCTGAAACACATGGAAAAGACAAAAAGTGGAAGTCTTGAATATCATTCAAAAGCAGAGAAGAAAAAAAGAAATATTCTGACATTTTGCTTTTTGTGCTTTTGATACCTTTTCTTCTTGAAATGTCTATTAGGAATTAGAAAGACATTGAAATGCTATAGGTCATAATAGAGGTTACGTTTTTAATTAGCTAAAGATAGAAAACATAAATGAATAAAGATGTTTTAAATTTTGTTTTTAACACTCGAGCCTTTTATTTTTAGTTTTTCAAATCATTTGTATATTTGAAAATATTTAGATCTGCATGGATTTGCTAGAATGATGCAAATCACATTTTTAGAACATTGTAATAAAAGTAACCCTTTTATCATAGAAGTATAACTACATTTTGATCATGCCTGTTATATAGAACATCTATATTTCTATATATAACTTTGTGAAAAGAGACTAATTCATCTTAAAAGTCTTTGTAAATTTTCTTTTGAATTGATCATGCCTGTTATAAAGAACTTCTATACCCCCTAGATATGCGAAGTATTTTTTTTATTATATTCCTATCAGTGAAATACAGGGATTTCCCAGTGTGTTAATTTTCAAATTTGTCACAGTGAATATAGTCACTAGTGATGATATCAAAAAGTCATATCATCACTAGTGATGATATCAGTTTTGACGGAACTACTTTTTTACCATTCCTTTGAGTTAGTCATCATTGCACTTTTGCACACATCACTAAAATGTTTGTATTCTGAAATGTATTCATACGCAAAATAACGTCATGGGTGTTGTTAACTGCTTTGCTCCTCCCATTTTATATTCCATTTGGTGTTTATGGAGGTATTTTGGAAAACATATTTTATATAATAGTATAAAATAGATAGAATAATCAACTCCATTGATTGATATAAAAAAAATGTCACTTGAATGGGTTGTTATCATGTAGAAAAACTCGTTCTTCAAACTCGTTTTTTCTACCTGATAACAACCCATTTTCGTGACATATTTTTGATATCAATCGAAAGGAGTTGATTATCCTCTATATATTTTACCATATGGATCTTGCCAGTTATTTACTATTTATTTTCCCTTCGATGTAACATCTGGCCAGTTGGTAGATATTTCTGTCAGGTAGATACTTGCTCTTATACTCTTTGGTTGTACTTTTCCATATCTTTGCTTAACCCTTTACCAAACACCAAATCTTCGACTGTCCCAAATTGAAAGTTTGCAGACGAATTTTTCAAAATGTTATGAAATTGACAGGTAATCTTCTGATATGGCAGAAAACATTGTGGGAAAAGAAGAAATTGCTCATTCAGAGCAATTTCTTGTTTTCCCACAATGTTTTCCAGAGTCATCTGCAACAAAGTGGTCAAATGTCGTTATTGTTTGGTAAAGGGTTAACAGATGTTTAGTTTTGATTCCCATTAGGTTTGACAAGTGATGATTATTATCGTTATATATGGAAGATGTTCATTGTGATATATGGAGTTAATTTGAAAATATCAATTACATAAAATGAGATTTTAATGGAGCAAGTTACATGTATTTGATCGTTTTGAAATATAGCTGAGAGGAGGCTTCAATTCTCATATACAGGTGTCCTATTACACATAGTTTGTTACCATTCCCCCTTGCATTAATTTTTGAATGGTTCAAATTAAGAGCAATTGCCGACAACAAATATATCAGGAATAAATACATTTTCTTTATGAGATAAGGTTAAAAAACATTGTGACAAAACAAAAAACAACTTACCAGGAGGCATTTATATTTTCGTCACAAGATTGCCTTTGTCTTCTGCAGAAGAAGCAAAGTCAACTTTCATGGAGTAGAGGTCAATATTTCTTTCATTTGAATTGATGATTACTGATGCTTAAAGGTACCGGTCGTTCCTCTTTGTCAACTTAGTTGTTTGGTAAATAGATATTAGTTGAACATTTTGGACTTATGCAAACCACATTCAATTTAATGTTACAAGTTAAATGAGGTTGGATAGATTGACCTGTAAAGAAGAATTGAAGAGCATATTTTTCAACTTATAAGTAAAGCTTTTGTCTTTATGAGAGGCAGTCTCCAGACTGACTTATGAAACGCTGATGGTTCAACCTGGCTTGACCAGCCATTATAATTTAAGTTTGGGATCTTCCTTTATCATTTTGAGTTAGACATTGCAACATAACTGAAATAATGTTGTTGTGATGTTAAACCAATATAAATAAATCGATAAGGCTTAGTCAGGAAAATAGATTTAATTAACTAGCATTTCATTCATGACTTTTAAAAGGACTAGTCTTGTATTACGCCCCTTTTGCATCCTCTGAATAAATCATATTGTTCATTGTATGCTACAATGATGTTCACTTATTTTATGTTACAAAATCAATAAAATGAATTAAACCAATTAGAAAACCAATCAATCTCTTGTGAGTAATATACCCTTTGAGTTGATAAATTAAATACCCTCCTCACCAACATTTAAAAGATTAACTCCTGTCAACTTTTCTGACCCCCTCATTCCTTCAAAGGTGCTATTGATTAACCTAATCCCTGTATGGGAATTTGTGACTGGTCCAAATTCAAAGCAACATCAAACAGCCTCAGATAATCTGAAGAAAAGGGACCTCTACTACAGAACTTTAAATCACATGACCCCTCTTTTCGTGGATTCAAATCCTGATGACGGCATTTTGATTTGCAAGATAGTTAGTCTGCTGACTGACTTACAGAATGCCGATGGTTCTACCCAGCTTGACCAGCCCTTATGGGGTGTTGAGTATTGGATCATCCTCAAGAGTTGTGCATCACAACATAACTGAAATAATATTGATGCAACATAAGACCCATGTAAGTATGATACAGTATCAAGAAATTCCATAATCATTCTGATATTGGGTAGAAACCATTATAAAAAAAAGGACAAATTGCTTATAAGAAGCAATTTATCTTTGAGTCACGTTGGTTTCTGAAGCTCTTTGCAGCAATATTGGCAAAATGAGGTATCGATTGGGATCAATATAACATACTCTAACCCGAACTACAGTGCTGATGTCACAATAAATAGGAACAGCAAAGTCATTTGACAGCAAAACTTTGACATAATACTGCAGCAAAAAAGATGTTATATCCCATATTTTCCTATCCCACATCCCATTCTTCGATATGGAATTTTGTGACCCTTTCAAAGTAGTAGCATCAGAAAACCGCAACTGATAATGCGAACAATATTTTCCTATTGTGACAAAAGGAAATAATAGCTCATTATGAGAAACATCCGTATGTCACCTTGATTTTTCTGGGTTAGTCTCAATATGAAGAACAATTTGAATGACAGCAGATGGCGGATGCAAGAGTAGTGCAAAAACTCCTTTCCAAATACAGTGTATAAGGATCCAAAACCTTGACAAACATTTCGATTAAGTTTCATGAAAATTCCCTCATAGGATCAAGTGTTCCATCTTGCATCATGACATGTAATTGAGCAGGGAAGGTTATGCGAAATAAGCTCAGTTTTGTGTGAATTGTGTTAGACTTTAATTTGTTTTGAAAAACAGTGAATGGCTTCCAATGCTAAAAAATAAATGGGGGCTTTGGTGATCAAGTGGTAAGAGTACTGAATTTATAAACCCCTTTCAGTGTGGGTTCTAGACCTGGTAGACTGTTCCCACTTTGTACCATTAAGCTTATTGTGTACGTATCTTGAGCTAGTCCTTCTGGACGGATATGAATGGAATCTTTATCCATCACTTATAAAAACGGGCTTTACAATATGTGTATAACTAAACGATGTTGATGTAAAAACCATAAAAACTTCAAATCATGACTAACAATTACCGGCCAACATTTGTTTCTGATAAGATGGTAAGGGTAACTCAATAATAACAAGAATGCTTTATCAAAAAATATACTTTATTGATATGGTAATATGTATTTATAAACAACTTTGTGGTGATGATATTAACTTATAACGATACACATATACATGTAAAATATTCAACTACCTTACCAGATCCTCTTAACAATTACATATTTACTATTACAGTGATATATTAACCCTTATAGTGATGGAACCAACTTATTGCTTATGTAAACAGGTTAGATCCAGGTCAGCTGCCTAGTAAATTGGCTGCTGGCCTGAGATCTAACCTACTTGTTACTCTGAGTATCTTTCCTCGCCAAAACTAAGCAGATATTTAAGGTTTTGAAAAGCAGAAGACAAAAAAGTATTTCTTTAGAAAATCACCCAGCATTCTAAGGGTTAAACCAGACAACAATAAAAACCAGATAAATGTATTTTTTATACAATACAAAATAGAAACCAATATGACAAGAGAAGAAACTGTTGCAAACAATTAGCATTTTGTCACAGTGCTTTATTTTCTACTTTAGAAACGATAACATATAACATAAACAATAAGATCTTTGGTTGGAATGTAAAAGTGATACAAGTAAATTGTAAATAAATATTGCATTTTAGCTGAAGTTGATATGGATGGTTAAATGAATTCATACATTCCATGTTGACTAAATATCTGTAATAGTAAACAAAATCATCAACCCAACAAATTTATGACCAAAGAATTGGTAAAGCAGAAAACTATTAGCTAATAATGTGCAAGTATTTTTGTCATCATTCTTCAATGTCTATGACATATACATATAGTGCCATTTTCACGATGATAAGGGTATATGTTGAGATTCATTTAAATCTACCGATGAACAGATCAGGATGGGTATTCGGATTTAACCCTGAGAATGCTGGGTAATTTTCTTAAAATAGATTTTTGTGTCATCTGCTTTCCAAAACCTATACTTTCTGCTGAATTTTGATGAGGAAAGATAGAGCAGCCAACAGGTTAGATCACAGGCCAGTCTGCAACTTACTTGGTGACTGGCCTGGATCTAGCCTGTTTGCATAAGCATGAAGTCGGTTCCAGCACAATAAGGGTTAATAATACATTAATCCACAGCTTATAGTAATATTTCAACTAGAGTGTTCCTCAAAACCGCAACTCAGATACTGTAAGATTAAGGGTACATGTAGAATTTAAGAATCTAATGCATTGTTATAAAGAACATGTGGGTATATAAATAAACAATACAACTGATCAGTGGATGACAGTGATTTTCACTGATTAGTTGTGAATGTCTTTGAGATGTTTATTAGCTCAATTAGTTAAATTGGTGACAGCAGTTGGATGATGACTTCTCCAACCAGAGTTGCATTTCCCACAGGTTAATACTCGCTGTGAGTCTTCTCGGAGGTGGGAGAAAATTAACGTCTGTGGAATGATTATGCAAACTTGAGAACCTAACCCATTGTTATACACAACATGCAGATAGACAGTACAACCAATCAATTGATGCCAGGTTTTTTTTTGTGATTGTGATTTTTAGATTTAATTGCTTGGTTTGTAAAAAATAATACACTGGATATCTTTATTTGTTATATATATCAAAAAATGCCCGTAGCCTGATAAAGTATGAATATAATCAAACAAAAGATACTTTATTGAGACAGATTCCAAATAATTAGTCTTTGAAGACAGCAAGTAAAAAGTCATGCACTCTTCCTTAACTCATTTGAAATATAATTACTGAGCAGATTCTTTTGCTTCACA
The DNA here is from genome assembly GCA_947846245.1 of Cerastoderma edule. Classification (NCBI taxonomy): domain Eukaryota; kingdom Metazoa; phylum Mollusca; class Bivalvia; order Cardiida; family Cardiidae; genus Cerastoderma; species Cerastoderma edule. The sequence continues at coordinate 4,124,388 of OX401405.1, forward strand.
GATTTAATACACCTTAATGTGTGTCTGCAGGATCTAGGTTTTGATGTCAAGGTTCAAACAATATACCTTATAAAACATAAATAAAAAAGACATTAATACTATTGCACATCGGTATATGATGTATTGCACATGTATACATATTTCTCAACAAACTTTGGAACCATTATAAAAAAACAAGATAAATATTGCATACAAACTAATACTTTTGTTATCATATTGCACACTTGTATACACAATGTGATATTATATAAATGTTTAATTCCCTTATCCTTACACTATTTTAAAAAACCTTAGCACACAACATAAACCACAATGATAATAATTATCAATTAAAACATTAATACATTGATCCAAACTTCATATGAGTTAGGACAAGCTTAGCCTCAAGCATAATTGTTTACAATGCATCTACAATATAACTTTTCAAAGCTTAAAAAGTCCAAATTGAAAGCACAAACAATAACGAAAATTTAAAAATTACATTTTCTCTGTGATGTTTGGTCTAAACCACTAACAAAAAGATGAGGTTGCTTGTTAAAAGCCACTTCTCCTTTTGTTAAAGTGTTTCCCAAAATCTGATGCAGTCAAGTTAAATAGATATAAATGAACTACCCGTCAACTTGATTAAAAAACTTTCTAAGAGAGCACTTTATTCATGTCAAAGCATAAAATCTTCATATCTAGTGTCTGCCGGTATTTTCGCTTTTGATCAATTTTATATGGGAAAAGATTACAGGTAAGTGGATCAAAGAAACTATCTAAGAGAGCAATTCACATTCATTTGTGTGTCTTGTATGTCAAAGGCCATCATCCAACGATAGTTTCACACCTATTTCCAGTGTATCCTGAAAGATAACAAGAACAAGGTTTCAGTAAAATTCTTATCTCTATAGACTAAACTGTAGACCATTTAGTCCAACAATTAGAATTAAAATTTTAAAATCCTTTACTCCATAATACCTGGCTTGATACACACACAGCAAAAGACATAAAAAAAACAAAAGGAAAAATTGGTTGTGACGAGCAATATCTTATTAGTCACAACAGCTTTTAAACAATATTTTGAAAAATACATTTTGTTCAAAGGTTTGAATTCGGACAAGTCACAAATACTTATAATGGGGAATGAGTTGTTAGATAGTGAAGTGTTAATGCTGAAATCTTATTAAACAACAAAGGTTTTAGTTCTCACACATTGCAACTCACTACTTTTCACACATTTCCTTAATACTACTTTAGCAGCCACATTAACCCTTAGAATGCTGAGTAATTTTCTAAATATAGACTTTTGTGTCATCTGCTTTCCCAAATCTTAATTATTTGCTTTATTTTGTTAAGAAAAGATACCCAGAGTAGCAAACAATTAGATCACAGGCCAGCCGCCAATTTACATGAAGTCAGTTCCAGCACTGTAAGGGTTAAGACTATATTGAACAAGAGGGCCATAATGGCCCTTTATCGCTCACCTGAGTTCTGTTTGAAAAAGAGGTATATTTAAGACAGAGTGGTTGGTATGTTTCAAACTCTTCTAAGTGCTAATTGCATTGAATACTCTAAGCCAATGCTCTTGCTTGTTAACATTTTTTTATGTGTATTGTATTTGTCTTCTTGAGTTAATGTTCACCAAGACAAAGAGAATTCAGATGAAGGAAATTTAGGTTTGTGAAAGCAGGGACAGTAACAATTGGTTGGGCAAATTAAAATAATAACAATTGGAAAATGTATCTCAAAGTCGTTTATTGGTTTTCAACAGTAAATAAATTTGGAAAATTTTAAGACAGTCAAGCTTATGGTAAATAATCCATAATAGGTATCTATTATACTTAACAAATTGAATCTGAATTTTTTGGCTTGAAGTGCTTGCTTTATTTGACCTTATGAATGAAATGGTCTTATCATTGTTCATAAATGAAAAGGTACTATCATTTATATTGGCACATATGTTAATATGGTGTAAATGCACAGTTTTAGACTAGAGGGCACATTGATAATAAATCAAATTTAGATTAATTAAAACTAGATACATTATGAAAGAAAGATGGGACTGAGAGAAAGTCTATTATGAAAATGCTTAACTTCTTACCACCTGCAGATGACTTTTCTTGAAGAAGACAACTATTAAAAGCATTGTAAACATGTACTTCCAGATCTGATTTCATGGTATGTGAAGAGATGAAAAAGCATTGTGGTAAAAGGAGTAATTGCTTGTCATAAGCAATTTCTCCTTTTGTCACAATGGTTTTTTTTTAAGTCGTCTGCTGCAAAATGTGGTGGTAAGGAGTAAATTTTAACATGAATTATTTTTTTTATCACAAAATTATTCAAAAGCACCAAGGGTTATTTTGAAAGTCAAGTCAGATTGCATAGCTCTAACAGGGATAAAACTTTCCGCTTATACAATATGACTGGTTATGTCAGATGAAACAAGGTTGAAAAGAAATTTGCTTAACCTTTTTTTTAATCATAATCAATTGAAACAGATCTGGTTTGCATTATCCCCACACAATTAAGTTGTTCAAACTTTCTGATCAAAATTGAGATCAATTTCGGGACCTAGTTTTTGACGCCAGATGGGCCATTTTAAACTTGACCAAGATTTCATTGAGACGATCATTTTGACCAACTTTCATGATAATTAGACCATAAATATAGCTGCTAGAGTGTTCACAAGGTTTTTCAAGTATTTGACCTAGTGACTTAGTTTTGGCCCCACATGACCAAGTTTTGAACTTGGCCAAGATTTCATTGAGACAATCATTCTGACCAACTTTCATTAAAATTGGACCATAAATCTTGCTTCAAGAGTGTTCACAAAGTTTTTAATTATTTGACCCCACATGACCCAGTTTCAAACTTGGCCAAGAAATCATTGAGACAATCATTCTGACCATCTTTCATGATAATTGGACCATAAATATAGCTGCTAGAGTGTTCACAAGGTTTTTTCAAGTATTTGGCATAGTGACCTAGTTTTTGACCCAACATGACCCATTTTGAACAAGATTTCATTAAGACAATCATTCTGACCAATTTTCATGATAATTTGGACTATAAATATAGCTGCTAGAGTGTTCACAAGTTTTTCAAGCATTTGACCTAGTGACCTGGTTTTCAATCCCACATGACCCAGTTTCAAACCCAACCAAGATTTCATTGGGACAATTATTCTGACCAACTTTCATGACAATTTGACCATAAATATAGCTGCTAGAGTGTTCACAAGGTTTTTCAAATATTTGACCTAGTGACCTAGTCTTAGACCTCACATGATCCAGTTTCGGACTTTGCTAAGATTTCATTGAGCCAATCATTCTGGCCAACTTTCATCAAAATTGGACCATAAATGTGGCCTCTAGAGTGTTCACAAGCTTTTTAAATTATTTGACCTAGTGACCTAGTTTTTGACCCCACATGACCCACTTTCAAACATGGCCAAGATTTCATTTTGGCAATCCTTCTGACCAACTTTCATCAAAATTGGACCATAAATATAGCTGCTAGAGTGTTCACAAGGTTTTTCAAATATTTGACCTAGTGACCTAGTTTTTGACCTCACATGACCCGGTTTCAAACTTGGCCAAGATTTCAATTGAGACAATCATTCTGACCAACTTTCATCAAATTTGGACCATAAATGTGGCCTCTAGAGTGTTCACAAGCTTTTTAAATTATTTGACCTAGTGACCTAGTTTTTTACCCCACATGACCGAGTCTTGAACTTGGCCAAGATTTCATTGAGACAATCATTCTGACCAACTTTGATAAAAATTGGACCATAATTGTGGTCTCTAGAGTGTTCACAAGCTTTTTAAATTATATGACCTAGTGACCTAGTTATTGACCCCACATGACCCAGTTTCAAACTTGGCCAACATTTTTATTGAGACAATCATTCTGACCAACTTTCATCAAAATTGGACCATAAATGTGGCCTCTAGAGTGTTCACAAGCTTTTTAAATTATTTGACCTAGTGACCTAGTTTTTGACCCCACGTGAACCAGTTTCAAACTTGGCCAAGATTTCATTAAGACCATCATTCTGATGAACTTTCATCAAAATTGGAACATAAATGTGGCCTCTAGAGTGTTCACAAACTTTTTAAATTATTTGACCTAGTGACCTAGTTTTTGACCCCACATGACCCAGTTTCGAACTTGGCCAAGATTTTATTGAGACAATCATTCTGACCAATTTTGATAAAAATTGGACCATAATTGTGGTCTCTAGAGTGTTCACAAGCTTTTTAAATTATTTGACCTAGTGACCTAGTTATTGACCCCACATGACCCAGTTTCGAACTTGGCCAAGATTTTATTGAGACAATCATTCTGACCAACTTTCATCAAAATTGGACCATAAATGTGGCCTCTAGAGTGTTCACAAACTTCTTAAATTATTTGACCTAGTGACCTAGTTTTTGACCCCAAATGACCCAGTTTCGAACTTGGCCAAGATTTTATTGAGACAATCATTCTGACCAACTTTCATCAAAATTGGACCAAAAATGTGGCCTCTAGAGTGTTCACAAACTTTTTAAATTATTTGACCTAGTGACCTAGTTTTTGACCCCACATGACCCAGTTTCGAACTTGGCCAGGATTTTATTGAGACAATCATTCTGACCAATTTTGATAAAAATTGGATCATAAATGTAGCCTCTAGAGTGTTCACAAGCAATTGTTGACACACGCACGGACGCACGGACGCACGGACGACGGACATCTCGGTATCACAAAAGCTCACCTTGAGCACTACGTGCTCAGGTGAGCTAAAAATAAAATCAAAATAAAAAAAAATCAAACACCAAGGAAAACATGCTGTTCTGACTTAGTCAGCTTTAGAGTCATGGGCAAAGTGTTAACACCCCCAGAGGCTACATGAAACTCTTAGTATCTGAACCAGGTGGAGTGAGTCATCTGAGATCAGAGAAAAAAGGTGTTGTACTTCCCTTTTCACAACCAGTGCATCTTTCAATTCTATTTCATCTCCTAAATCTTTAAATCAAAGAGGCAAAAGGTCTTTACCCTCTCAGCCCCATAGTAGAGATATCTTGATATCAGGGTCAGTGCCACAGGCAAGATTTCTCAATAAATTCAGAAACACTTATAGTCTAAATTGAAATCTATTAGCATTATCAAAATATTGCAAATTATATTTGCTATTATAGATTGGGCTAAGATCTACTTACCGGTAACTTGCGTCTTGCCTGTTACTGTTTAAAATTTGAAAGAATTATATCAAATAGATTTTAAGTTATGAATTCATCAACTTATCTGGTGTCGTTTATCGAAAATTGTCTTTGGGGCTTTTTTGCGTGGAGAGTCCCGTTAGCCTAGAAAATTGGTTCGGGAATGTTTAAAAGTAAAAACAAAAACTCATACAAATATCCTCACCTTGTAGACAGGTACAAATGGCTGTATGGACTGCCCCATCATCATACGAACACGTTCCTCCATTCAAACAGGGGTTGACAGTCGAGGCACAGGCATCATACCTTTCTTCACACCTTGCCCCGCGGAATGGTGTCCTACAGGCACAGACGAAACCTCCGTTATTTGTACGGGAACAACTCCCACTATTTAAACATGGCTGTCCTGAAGTAAAAGTGCTTGTAGTAAGAGAAAGATACTGATAATAGTATCCATTGCTAGAGATATTAGGTATGTGTCCATTGCTAGCTTCTTCATTTCTTCACTTCACCCTACATTGTGGGCACTTACTAAAAAACTTATGATCAAATTACCAACACATTGCAGTATCATAAAATCATTGTTTACTAGCATTGCCATTTCAAATTTATGCCAATTCCATATATTCTTTATACAGTAAAGCGTTCACCAAAACTAAGATCTACCAGATGGCTTATGATATCCTGCATGAACAGGGCCCTACTATGGCTGCACCTCTGTAAATTCATCGGTGTTTGTCATTCCAAATTCAATTATATCCACTTGATGTTAAATTGCATTACTGTTACTTACTGAGTACTCTACATGAGTAAATAATCCTTATATCACACTGGTTTCAAACTCATAATTGGTTAATGTAGTTGTTTAATGACGAATTTCATTACTTTGATGATTTATAATAATTCATACTAAATTCATCTTAATCCATTTTAAATTATTAAAATCTGTGAATGTGTTTATTCTTTACTAAACACCAAATTTTCAACAGTCCTAAATTGAAACAAACTGGTGAAATGTCGTTAATGTTTGGTAAAGGGTCAAAAAGATAAATTGCATTATTCCAACATGTTATCAGACAATTTTATACATACCAAAGCATGGATCTTTTTCACATCTATTCCCAATACTGGTAAATCCCGCCTGACAAAAGCAGGTCCCAGCTTGACAGAACCCGCCATTAATACAGTTGGATACAGTGCAGTCAAAGTCCTCTGTACTCTCACAGTACTGGCCCTACAGAAATGATAAAATCATAACTTAACCCTTCTAGTGCTGGAATTGAATTCATGCTTATGCAAACAGGTAAGATCCAGGGGCCCGTTTTACTAAACAGTTTACGCTTAAGATTTGCGTAAGTCTAAAACAACAGGTCCTTTTATTTCAATATTTGGCAAAGCAATATTGCAAAGTAACACATCATTGGAATTGTCTCTCCGAGACGCTTCCAATGACGTGTCACATTGCAATATTGTACTTTCATTGAAGATATTATCCATGTTAATCAATTATGACTTACGCAAACATTTTCCGTAAGTTGTTTAGTAAAACGGGCCCCTGGTCCATAAAACAGTATGTTACACCTAGCCCCATGGGCCTATAAGTCACTGTCTATGAATATAATAACATATATACAGAAAGGTTAATAGCAAGGTTGTGATATTTACATATATACAGATAGGTTAATAGCAAGGTTCTGATATTTACATATATACAGAAAGGTTAATAGCAAGGTTCTGATATTTACATATATACAGAAAGGTTAATAGCAAGGTTCTGATATCTACATATATACAGATAGGTTAATAGCAAGGTTCTGATATTTACATATATACAGATAGGTCAATAGCAAGGTTCTGATATTTACATATATACAGATAGGTTAATAGCAAGGTTCTGATATTTACATATATACAGAAAGGTTAATAGCAAGGTTCTGATATTTACATATATACAGATAGGTTAATAGCAAGGTTCTGATATTTACATATATACAGATAGGTTAATAGCAAGGTTCTGATATTTACATATATACAGATAGGTTAATAGCAAGGTTCTGATATTTACATATATACAGATAGGTTAATAGCAAGGTTCTGATATTTACATATATACAGAGATAGGTTAATAGCAAGCAACGTTCTGATATTTACATATATACAGATAGGTTAATAGCAAGGTTCTGATATTTACATATATACAGATAGGTTAATAGCAAGGTTCTGATATTTACATATATACAGATAGGTTAATAGCAAGGTTCTGTCAATGCTTGTCACAAATTCATGTAGATATGTGTATGGCATACAGCAGGAGAGACTTATCGATGATGTCAAATTGTTAAATTGTTGACAGGAGTGAGGAGACATTCATAAATGAGCCATTTACCCACTCCCGCATACAAAATATATATGGATTTATTTACAAATGGGAAACATCATTAGAGAAATGGTGATGACCTGAGGTTACAAATTTGTTGACATGAGAAACTTTTGTAACTAGCCTGGTTACCCATTCTCTATGTATGATGCTGTTTATGTTGCTATAGGATCCCGTACGTAAGAGGTATGACGTGAGTGAGGAAAGAAACAATAGGTGAATAACATACCGTAAAACCAGGCGGGCATTGACAAACTGGTTCCCCGTCCCTTATCCAACAATCTCCACCATTCAAACATGGTGACGGGAAACATCTGTCATCTGAAACAACAAATATCAAGTTAAATACTCAATTCTATTAGATCTTAATTCATTCATTAAAAAAATACTGCTCCCAAATCCTTTCTCATCCTGGACTGGAATGACCTCTCTTTTTTTAGATCAGTATAGGTAGTTTAACAAAAAAATGAATAGCAACTCACAAACAAGAAAAATCCTTAATTCATTCAAAGTGACAGGTTGATCATTTTTTACTTTAGCTATCACCTTTATCTTCAATTTTATTAAACATCCATTCTGATAAATAATTAGGGAAAAATTCCATTTAAAATCAATAAACCAAACTTAAATAAATGGAATTGCCCAAATAAAGAATTTGATCCTTTTGTTGTAAAGCCATTTTAAGTTGTCTTCTATAAGTGAATAATATTTTTTTTATATGAGATTGATCAAAATAAAAAATACCGGCAGACATTAGATAAAAGGATTTGATGTTTTGACACCATATCTTAAATAATAACATTGTGACAAATTGGAGAAACTTTCACTTTTTCACAATGGTTGATTAATTTGCAGGTGTAGGAAAATAAAATACATTTCAAAAATGGGTCAAAAGCAAACATTTTTAATGGTGAAAAGGAAAAGAAAAGTGAATAAGCATGCAATCAGTGAATTGTGCAGTTCAACATTTAGTTACATTATCTTTTAACCCCCTCCCAATAACAGGATTTTGGAACATGTCCAAATTGGAGAAATCAGCACACGACAAAATAAAAGCATGGCATTTTACATTTTCTATAAATATCTGGACCTATTTGTCATTGCAACAAAGGTAGAATTCTCTCTCTTTAAACAATAAATCATGAGGGTCACAGATTGATGATCAAAACTGGAAGATATTAAACAAAGATGATTTAATCCATGAGACAAAAATCTCTATTGAAGTCAATTACTTAATCCTTATCAAGGAGCCAAACATTTTCAGCCATGAGACATGAAAAATGTTTCTTGAAAATTCAGTTATAACAACAGAAACAGTGCAAAAGATTTGACATTGTGTGTTTTTTGTAGGTTAATTAGGACCTAGGTTTTCTATGTTTTAAAAAGAAGTAAAAAAACCCAGAAGGCATGCAAATCTTTACTTACCACCTGTATCAATAAAAATAAAAAGATAGAAATAAATTAAAAAACAATTCATAGATGCATATCATAACATGATAGAACCTAGGCATCTTTCAAGAAAAAAACATTTTAACCCATTACCAAACAATAACAACATTTGACGACTTTGTTGCAGATGATTCTGGAAACATTGTGGGAAAATTAGAGCAATTTCTCCTATTCCCACACTTTTTTCTGCCCCATCAGGAGATTATTTTCCAATTTCATCACATTTTGTAATGTCTTCCGCAAACTCTTTCAATTTGGGGCAGTCTAAAATGTGCCGTTTGGTAAAGGGTTAAGCTGTTTTAAAAATTTCAAATTAAATGTTCTCAAGAGGGAATGACATAGACCTATTCTGTTGAAATTGACAGTTCCTTCAATTTTTTCCCAATTTGTGATTAAATGTCCATGTGCCTTAGCAAGAGCATGGAAGCAGTTCTGCCAACTATAAAGCTTGAAATAGAAGGTGTGTTTTGAAGATTCAAAGTAATACTATGTTACATCCTTCAGCTTTATAAGGGGCATAGCCTCAAATCAATGTTTCGCGCCGACAGAAAAGGGTGCAGGAGAGTCCCTCGGAATGTCTCCCATGATTTTTTTCTAAGTACATGAGAAAATGATGCGATTTGGCTTATAATTGGATTTTTAGGGCAATGCATAATATCAATTGTTTTTCACTTTTGAAATTGATGTTACGCATCTGTGTACATGAGTATCGCTAGCTATGCCCATGTTTATAGTGGGCTTGCTTCATGTGATCTATTTGGCACAGCTTCTGATCTTAGTTCCCAGCTTTATATAGGAAAGGTACCTTGATCAGAAGCTTATATGAGATGATTTTAATGGATACCAACAACATTTTATGTGAGACAGTTACAGAGTTATTGTTAGGGAAAATGTAAGTTACACTGACATATCTTAATCTTATTCCATTTGACAATTATGGAAACCAACAACCATTACATAAATCAAAACATTCAAATCAATATATTGATTGTTGGTTTTGCATAAATGTGTTTTCGATTTTATATATAACTAAAATGAGCTCATATACTAAGACTATGATATATCACTTTGAAAAGCAACCATATAAGACAGTCATGGCTTTCTGTAACAATTCATACAGTAAGGTTAACTGAACCTTTAGAGACAGGTAACAGATCAGTGGATGACAGTGTTTTACACTCATCAGATGCTATTGTGTCTTCTAGAGGTCAATTTGCTTGGTTTCTTACATTGGTGGCAGCGATGGAATGAGGACTTTTCCTAACATCGGAGTTGCCTTTCCGACATATCTCCCAAGGGCCAAGACTCTGGACGAGTCTTCTCTGAGGTGGGAGGTTTGTACATTCACAGAACCTTTATGCAAATTGGGAACCTAATACATTGTTATAGAGAAGATGCAGGTATAAAAAAAAGACAACAAAAATGATCAGTGGATGACAGTGTTTTTCACTGATTGGTTGTGATTGTTTCTTTGAGAGGTTAATTTGTCCAGTTTATAAGTATCATAAGTATAATTAAGCTTATCTTTCCATCTAAGGGTTATCTTTCCTTATCTGAAACCTACCTCTAGAATGTTCACAAAAAATACCATAAAACTCCGGAGGGCATTCACAGTAAGCTGAGATTGAGTCATTCTTACACACTCCGGAGTTTTTACAGGGCTGGTGGTCTTGACAGTTCTTGATCTTTATCTCACAATGGGGGCCTGAATGGATAAAAATAATTATTCATACCTGGTGCGACCGACATAATTTATATACATAAATTAAGTGGATTTCAATGATATCAAATATCTGTCATGAGTAAGGGCGTCATTTGGTCAATAAGGGAGTCCAGAATGAACAAATTTAAGCCAATAACATCAATAAACAAAGCAACTAAAAGACTTCTTAAAAATATCAAGGGCTCAATGCAACACTACATTAAGGATTTCATATTTGTGAAGCACTTACTAAATAAAATCTTGCATTAAACCCTAAAAAAGATCTTTTAATCAGATCATTTCCAAATCAAGTTGCTAAAAATCACTTGCAGTATACAAGGAACAAATATCAGTTTCATAATGCATTTGATTTTGATATTTTTTCTCTCATAAATTTTTCTTTTCCATCTTTCAAATGATTTAAAGCAAGAATAATGTAGAAGTACAAGACATTTCTGAGTCTCTTATTATTTTTTGGGGGTGTTGACGTAATTTCCACGAAACAATCTCTGGGTTTTGTTATGTGCTTTTCTGTCATGAGGTTAATGTCACACAAAATTCCTGAGTCTTTTTATGTCTTTTTTTGTTTGTTTTGAAGTTTATAAACATCAACAGTGACAGGCACTAAAGTATTTAGTAACCCAACACCTACCAGTATAAGGCCCCTGGCAGACACATGTATAGTTGGTTCCTGGTTGAGCCTCACATATACCTCTATTGAGACAGGGTCTGCTGCTACATGGATTTACTGCTAATTCGCATGATAGGCCTGTAAATAAAATAGACAAAACAGGCACATTCAACAGCTTACCCATTTATGTCATTTTGTGTACAAGTTCAAAGAAGCAGGTTTTGTTTACTTTAGTGTCACCCCTAGTCAAAAGGTCAGCAAGTTTGGCTTATAAGACACTTTTCACTGATTAAACGAAGAACCTCCCAAATTCTACCACTATGCCAGGTGCCAAGCAGATATATAATCATAACCATTAATCTAACTAGCTCCCGGCTAAGAGTCGGCCATTTCGGAACAAGTTTCATGACAAACACTTTTCAAACAAACGCCTCCCCTGTGGCTCGAACTTTCCATCTCCCTTTCCCGAGGCGGATGCCGTAACCATTAGGTCATGGTGTTAGATACAATACAATAGTACTAATAGGTAATAAGGCCACCAACTAATAAACCAGAAACGCATCAACTTACCTGAAAACCCAGAAAGGCATTCACAATGGTAGCCCTGTACAGTATTGTCCTCTATACAGAGTCCAGAGTTCAAGCAGGGGTCATCTTCACACACAGACTGCTGCAGGTCACATCTCTCGCCTGTAAGGAAGGACACTCCATTAACACTATCTTTACTATTTCAATTAACAAACTATACAAAGTGTTCAACCCTTGGAATGCTGGGTAACTTTCTAAAATAGATTTTTGTGTCATGTGTTATCTGCTTTTAAATATCTTAAATATATGCGTAGTTTTGATGAAGAAAGATACTCAGAGTAGCAAACAGGTTAAATGACAGGCCAGCTGCAATTTACAAAAGCAGGAGGGAAGTTCTAGCACTATAAGGGTTAACCAGAAATGAAAATAGAACAAATATCATTTCATTTTCTAAACTAATTCTTCAATAAATTATCAAAATATACAACATATCTACTCCTTCTTCAAAGTATCTCTTTCGTTCATATGGTCATTTTTCAATGTACCAACAATTGAAAGCTTTCTAAACTTTTGTGCTTGATTAATTTCATCTTTTTTCACAATGGTTTGTTAAATATATCACAAAATAGCACTCTTTATTCTTTATCATTATGGGCTGCACAAAATCTATTTGAGGGATTTAGAAAATCTTTAAAACATATACAATATACAATGTATCAGCTTTTTCCATCAATCAAAAGATGGCTCTATAATATATTCCAATAAGCGAAGTCACAAAGCCGTTTAACAAAAGACCATATGGCTCGTTATGTACACCTTATTCATTTGTTAATAAGTTTGCAATGAAAATTTGTAGCAAACTTTGAAAAACCAATGAATAGAAAAAGTGAAATTTAAAATGTTTCTAAAATGTGCATGAAATCCTTATTGAGTCTTTACAAATCAGCATTGTTTTGATCTTTTATGACCGGATATCGAAGGCCTCTCATTAGTTCCGTTGGTAATTTTTCAGACTAGAAAAGTCTTTCTATGCGGTCATCGATAGGGCACCTTAAGAGGTTTCATACCTTAGTAGGTAAGGGACGAAAAGGGTTTTATACTGTAATCAATAAGGCGACGTTCGGGGCTATATACCATAAAAGGTAAATGTAGTCTCCAGGCTAACATACATAATGCCTATGATTTTTCCAAGTTTTAGCCAAGATCTAATGAACCTGGTGCGTTAAAATGACTAAAGAAATGTTGATGTGGTGTCAAATTCAAACAAAACAAAATAAATGAGCACAAACAAACCTTTGAACCCCATAGGGCAGATACACCTAAATCCTGCCGAACATTCCGTCTGTGGGCACAGCTCACACACCGCGTTATTCATACATGGCTGGGAGAAACAGCTGTTGATCTGATTCTGACAGAAGTTGCCATAAAATGAGGGTTTGCACCGACAGATGAAAGAATTACTGGTCGTCTCACACAAACCATCGTTCTCACATGGACTTGAGTCACATGCTGTAATCTTGATGTCACATGATGTACCTGATATAAAAAGTGAAGATATTTACCGTTATATCTGCAATCACACCACGGTAAAGCTTCTAAAAGGTTGTCAGTGTATTCTACAATAGCTTTGCTTATCATGCTTAACCCATTACCAAACAATAACGAGATTTGACCAGTTTGTTGCAGACGACTCTGGAAAACATTGTGTGAAAAGGAGAAATTGCTCTTAACAAGCAATTTCTCCTTTTCCCATAATGCTTTCTGCCCTAGAAGATTATTTGTCAATTTCATTACATTTTCAAATGTTGTCTTCAAACTCTCTCAAATTTGGACAGTCAAAAATTTGGTGTTTGGTAAAGGGTTAATGGCGATGTCAATTGTTCTTATTCCTCTTGCTCCATTAATCCTCAATGGGACCTGATACAAAGATTTTACTGATACATATTGTACACACATCAAAAGTAAAGGTCAATTGAAAGCACTTTGATTAAGCAAGAATACTCATAATCCAAGATTTGAAACTCATTCAGTTAACGTTTTACTTCGGTAACTTTGGTTAACCTTTGTCTGTGTCAAAAAGTATTCAATTCATTGCAAAAAGTTACCAGACCAAGGTTTAACTAAGAATGTAGCAATTCCATGAAAGATTTCAAAATTGCGGATTTTGTGTATTCTACCTTATATAAGAATATGCTTAATTATGTATGAACTTTCATATTGTTAATCAGTGATTGTGCTATGAAATAGTTTCAAAGCTTATTAATGTTGTATACAGTAATCAGTGAATCATGTCAGTGGTTATTCTTTAAATACATCTTTAATGCATATTGCAGCAGCAAGGATTCGGTGCAAGAAAATAGTATGTACTTTATGTTTGTGAATAACTTACTATGGTATTGCATTGAATCCTCACTATACGCATGTACATATAACATCTATATATATTGCTTATCCTGTATGCATTGTTATATGATATCCCCATGTCAAATTTCAAATGTAATCAATAGGTGTTTGTGTACTGTGATCTGATGTTATCACATATGACCCAAGCAAGACTCAAAATGTGTCATCGTTTAGAACATACAAAGCAATACCTCTGTACCCATCCAGACACACACAGCTTGTGACCTCCCCTTCCAACACACAGTTACCATGGATACAAGTGGTTGTATTACAGTCGGACTGAAGTTTCTCACAGTCGGTCCCATCATATCCAGGTTCACACTGACATGTGTAGGTCAAATCGTTTGCTGAATTCTCACAGGTCCCATGAACACATGGCTTACTTGCACAAGGTAATGGAATCTCACAACTTCCTGTTGGGAAAACATAGTACATGTATATCAATTTAATTCCATTGTAACAGATTCCCCCATACAATATCATAATCAGGGTTGTCATTACAAGCCTACTGCTGACCATTTTGACCACTTCAAATGGATACCGCTTCAAATGACTTTTTGGTCAGCTCAAATAACAAAAAAAATGAAAGGGGGTCATAAGAAGTAGTAAAAACACCTTATTTTTGTTGGGTGTTTGCTTCATTGGCCTCCTCAAATCAACAGTTGGCCTCTCACGCCAAATATTAATGACAACCCTGTATGATACTAATTATAAATTAATGAAACATCCAATTCTCAAATTAGATCTTTCTGCATATTGCCAGTTATTCTTCTTTGGGGTTTACAGTCAATCTATCTTGTTTTGAGCATCTGCAATAAAACGAGACAGAATAAAGGTGTATAAGAAAGCTGAATGATAATCAAAGATGCCAGTCATTCAGAAAGCTCTAGTATTAAGACAATCTAATACTAAATTACCTTTCACAGACATAAAAGCGTGGTTGCCTTAGACAAAATTGACTGTATTTTGTGACTGTACTTGCGAAAAAAGTAAAGAATGCAAGACATATGACATTAAAGGTGCTTATTCATAGAAGAGAAAATTTGAAAGTCAAAAATAAATGTCATTGAAATAATACAGTTTATGTATTGTTGTTTGATATACAATTAAAAGGAGCAATTAAAACATAGTGTATCTAGGAAGCATCAATTTATGTAAGTATGTATAGTTTACTTACTGTAGATCTCAAAAGCAATGTCACGCTTTTGAATTAAAATTTATGTAAATTCACAGTATATACGCTTTAAAGAATAAAAAGATATCTAAATTTGCTTCCCAATGGGTATCATATAACAGTACATCTTATGTACAGTTTTAAAGAAATTGGTTTTTAACATGTGAATTTCCTCACATCTGTGAACGAGCACCTTTAACCAACTTACCCCCTGTAAAATCCCCTACACAGATACACGAGTATGTATCCCTCTCATTAGAACACTTTCCTCCATTCAAACATGGGGAGCTCGCACAAGGCACAAACATCTCACAAGTGGCTCCAGCATAGGTTTCCAGACAAGAGCATGAAAACTGCCCCTCGGAACTAGACTGGCATGTCCCTCCATTGAGACATGGGGATTTTTCACACGGAAATTTATCTGTCTCACACCTCAGTCCAGTGTAGGCAGTGGTGCAAATACAGGTGAACGAACTGTCCTCCAGACTCTGGCATGTGCCACCATTTTCACAAGGAGAGCTACCGCAGGGGACATAACTCTGGCATCTGTCCCCTGTATAAATATCTGTACAGTCACATCGAAATGTATCAGCTGTAACGTCCAAGCATACACCCTCATTAAAACATGGGCTGCTGGAACAGGGGAGGTTACTCTCACAGAACTCTCCAGTAAACCCTGATGTGCAGACACAGTTGAATGTTCCAATGTCAAGGTCAGCTTCACAGAGGCCATTATTCAAACAGGGATTGGAAGCACAGGGTAAAGTGTTCTCACAGAATTGCCCTGTGGTGGTGTCATCACAGATACAAACATAGCTATTGGTATCTACATTCTGACACTGTGACTGCCCTTTACATTTATTATCCACACAAGGGAGAGAAATATTGCAGAATTTACCCACATAATCAGGCAAACATTCGCAGATTATGTCGGCATTCACCATCACACATCTACTACTGTGTAAACACATATCACATGTGACAATAGGAACAACCGTCTCGCACAACTCCCCTGTAAATCCTGCAGCACATACACATTGAGTACTTTGTTCTCCATTCAGACAAGTACCCCCATTTCTACATGGAGATACCACGCAAGAAATTCCAACTGGGTCCTCACATTGTCTTCCCGTATAGCCATCAGGACAGGTGCATGTATGTTCAAAATCAGACAGATCAGTACAAGTGCCCCCATTTAAACATGGGTCCACATCACACGGCTTTCTGATCTCACTTTCACAAGTTGATCCAGTAAATCTCTCACCACATGTACATTGAAACTCTAAACTGTCTATATCTGAACATGTCCCGCCATTTTTACATGGGTTATTCATACATGGCGACATAACCTCACACAAAACTCCTGTATATCCATTCACACACTGACAAACTTCACTCCCATCTACAACCAAACATGATCCACCATTCAAACAGGTCTTCGTCAAACAGGTAATTTTCAATTCACAGTTATCCCCCTTGACTCCGTCTGGACAGGTGCAAGAATAAGCCTCTCCCCCTGCATGTGAACACGCCCCATTATTTAAACATGGCCGACTGGCACATGGAACTGGTTCATCGCAGTGTCGGCCATCGTAGTGTAGTTTACATGTACAGTGGTAACTGTCACCCATTGGTGTACACAAGCCCCCATTCATACAGGGATTGGTTGATGGCAGCTGGCAGGCGAAATTGTTTGTACGCTCACAATGGTCTCCTGAAATGCAAACATGAAGGCATGACACTGTTAGATAATGATTGGAATGGTTTTCATCTCTAAAGGTTGATAGCACTTAAACAATGGTCTCTTAAATTATGAAGTCATGGAATTAATTATATATCAAAATATTTCAAGCTTTCATGTGGGGCTCAGATTGACCTATAGAAATAAACCCTTCCTTTAATATGTGATATGACGAGCAGTCCAAATTGAAAGGGATATCAGATATCATACATGTATATGCAAACATGTCCACACAAAGAATGTAAATGATATTGGGAAGAAAACATTGTTACAAAATGTTACAAAAGTGGATTTTTAACACTGAGTTTTTAGATATAAATAGAAAGTTAAAAAGATTCTTTTTCATTCTTTTTTTTTTCTATTTTACAAGCAGAGAAGTAAAGCAAAGGTTTTCAAAAAGAACTTTAAAGACAATTATATAGTTTTATTGTTTATATTTTCATTTGTTATTTTATTTTATTTACCTTAACTGATTTGTTTAACAATGATTGTGAAGGAAGCTTAAAGCTTGTTCAACCTAAAGCCACTCTCAGTTTGATATAACAACTAATGAGAATAAAGGCATAAGGGAAACGTATTTTACAGTATGTTTTCTAAGATGCATATGGCTTTAAACCAACCTGAGAATGGTGACAGGCAAAAACACTGGTATCCTTTGATTCCAGAATCATCCGGGCTACATTTCCCGCCATTTTTACACGGATTTGACATACACTGATCAATTTTGTTCTCACAGTACTCCCCCGTGTAGGATTCGTCACATATGCAGGTGTATGTATGTATGCCATCAACACAGGTACCTAGGGAAAGGTAGGTCAATGATTTATCAATCCCTTCGTTCAAGATAATTATGAGGTATGAAAAATAACACTTATTGTGTGATATTGTGCTGATTAGATTGACACAAGAATTTGCTTGTCTTGAGCAGCCTCTAATTCTATTAAAATTTCTTTTCTAATCTTCTGATGCAGGTATGTTAAAACCGATAAAACCCACATTAATGAGTGAAATTGCTAATGGTAAAAAATTTGGACTTTTAAATATGAAACACCAATTCAGATTCATGATTTTTGAATAAGTATCAATACAACTTGTTCAAAAATCATGAATCTGAACCTTTTTCATGGAAACAACGCAGAGTTTTAACATCAAAGGCAAACATTTCTTTTGATTTTAACCCGTCTTCATTTTACAATTATGCAGCTTTATTTCAATATCTATTTGTCCTTTTGCTCAATGATTTTAACTTTGTTTGGTGCATATCACCCAGATCAGCCAAAGGTTTTAAGTATGAAGGAATAACACTATCTATTTTAAGTAAAAATAAAGATCTTTGATTGGCCAATCACATGCAAGAATGAATCCCGGAATAACCCCCGCCAGAATGAACCCCCACCCTAAAAAACGGCACAGCGGAATAAACCCCCACTCCCTTATTGCATACACGGGAAATAGGCGGAATAAACCCCCACCTTGTTTTAGATAGGCGGAATAAACCCCCACCCTAACTGTTATCCATACTGTAAGGCAACCATTGACACATAATTTGATTCTGAATTTTCCAAGTTTAAGCAATAATTGCATAATTCAATTTGATTAATATTGATCAAGCATGCTCACCATAGTATCTCACCATGATAGCACTAGCGAGATAATTGACTATTTGAAAAACAGGTGAAGTGAGAATGATTATTAAGGGGGACTGAAATAGACAACAACATATTAATAGATATTTATATTTATCTAAATAAATCGGACAAGCATATGCTAAATAGTAATAAACATTGTCAAGATAAAGCACATGTTAAAGCACATTGTTGGTGAATAAACTAGTTTTGATACCAGTTGTCACAATCATTAACAGTACTAATGTTGCCGTCAGTTGGTGTTATTGAAGCCGAATGTTGTGGCCGAAGGCATGTAGGAACTCGCGGATGGTCTTCTTCTTACTAGCGTACTGATTACCTTCAATTTTCACTATAATATACCAAATAGATATGAGTGGGGGTTTATTTCGCGTATGCCAAATATGAGTGGGGGTTTATTCCGCATATGCAAAACAAACGTGGGGATTTCTTCCGTGTATGCAATAAGGGAGTGGGGGTTAATTCCCCTTTGCCGTTTTTCAGGGTGGGGGTTTATTCTGGCGGAGTTTTTTTCCGTCCACCGCAAGAATAATCAAAATCAAAATCATCACCATCAATAAACTTACTTCTCTATCAAATCCAACTCTCTCTTTAAAAGCAACATTAATTTCTGAACAGGTTGTGACAAAAAGAACATTTTCACAGCATCATCATCAGAAGACATATAAATATCTTTTTGCTAAAAAAAGAACAGATCAAATAATTGACTGAAACACACATGTGCTTAACTTACCAGAGTTCTGACATTTGTGATTGACGCAATCATCTAAGTGGATCTCGCAGTATTTCCCACTAAAGCCTGGCAGACAGACACAGGATTTGTCATTGCTTGACACATCTATACACACACCATGGTTCTGACAAGGGTCACCTGGAGAGAGAAGTTTCCATGACACACTCAGCAGATACTAAATACATTCAGTAGATTGATAAACACCATCAGCTTTAATAAAGTGTAGGAAACTATTTAACAATGCTAATAGTCATATATTTGAACTGAGAATTCAAAATAGATATTTGCATTGTCTGCTTTCAAAAACCTAAATACCTGCTTAATTTTGATGAGGAAAGATACTACGAATAGCAAACAGGTTAGATCACAGGCCAGCCACCTTTTAACTTGGCTGGGACTATCCCAAAAATTGGTGATAGAACATATCATGAATCCAGGAAGCAATCATCAAGAGTGAACAAAATAAGCTTCAAGCTACCATTACAATATATGTAAAATAAATAACGTAAAACTAGTTAATGGCAATAATTGATAAATTTCAGAGTGTACATACCTCCAGTACAGGTCTGTGTCCTAGAACAGGTTGGTCCAGCGTAGCCATATGGACAAACGCAGAAGACACTATTAATACCATCATAACAAGTCCCACCATTTTCACAAGGGGAGCTCTCACAGTCATCTATATTGATATCACAGTTTCTTCCTGAAAATAACCAACCAATTCTTCATATTGAGGGTTCATTTATTTTGTTTGTTTGTTTTATTTCTTTACCATTGATTGTGAAGGAGGCTTGATTAAGCCTATTCCAAGTCACTCTTGATGACTGCTTCCTGGTTATAACACCAGTTCTCGCACAAATTTGAGGGCTAGTCTCAGCAATTTCAACCTCCCTTAAAGGGTCTACGAAACCCCGGACTCTCGGTACCTCTGTCATTGCTATACTATAGTATGTGTTTCATGTTTATGAAGGATTTACTATGGCCTTGAATAGAATTCTTGATGTATATTGATTACAAAACAAACATCAATTTGGAAACTTTGCGAGTTCTCCTTTCCTCTGTCAATCTTTTTGTGCTGACTACCCTTCTTTCAAGTATCACAGTCAGGAAATATTGTTCTTTCTAGATTCTGCATCCTGGATACATAACCAGTACTCACCCTAAATGTGAATTAAAGAAAGATCTTAGAGTGGACCCAACTACCCCTGGGATTCTAAGCCACTACCCTTGTATCCCAAGGCCGATGATTTAACCTTTGACAACTGTTTTCAAAATCATGTCACACATTTTTCCAGGAAACAATTATTCTCCCTGAAAACCTTACTCATTCGCCTTGAAAAAGATCCGGTGAAATCATAAATGAA
The DNA here is from genome assembly GCA_947846245.1 of Cerastoderma edule. Classification (NCBI taxonomy): domain Eukaryota; kingdom Metazoa; phylum Mollusca; class Bivalvia; order Cardiida; family Cardiidae; genus Cerastoderma; species Cerastoderma edule. Next base: position 4,145,325 of record OX401405.1, read on the forward strand.
GATACATGATTCTGTTAAGTTTTAAGAGGTTAACTGTTAGGTCCATGCCTTTTATTGCTATGAACAAGATTGACTCTTTGAGAGCTGGAACCGACATCATGCTTATGCAAACAGGTTAGATCCAGGCCAGCCCCCAAGTAAATTGGCAGCTGGCCTGTGATCTAACGTGTTTGCTACTCTGAACATCATTCCACAATAAAATTAAGCTGATATTTAAGGTTTTGGAAAGCAGACGACACAAAAATCACTTTTCAGAAAATTACCCACCATTCTAAGGGTTGACATCAATATGCAATCACTGATAAAGCACTGACCTGTGTATCCAAGGTCACATATACATGTATATGACCCCGGCAGATTGATACAGTAACCATGGTGACAGGTGCTTGGTGAGCACCATAACTGCTCTTTTTCACAGTTTTTACCATCAAATCCAAGCTGACAGGCACATCCATAGTCTGGTGTACCTTCTTTGGTCTGAATGGTAGAATAAAAGACAATAGTTACACTATCACTGTACAAATAATATGTGGCATAAACACAGGATATTGATTGTTTGTCCTTATAGTGCTTGAACCGACTTCATGCTTATGCAAACAGGTTAGATACAGGCCAGCCGCCAAGTAAATTGGTGGCTGACCTTTGATTTAACCTATTTGCTACTCTGAGTTTTTTCTTAACACAATTAAGCAGATATTTATGGTTTTGGAAAGCAGACGTCACAAAATCACAAAAATGATAGAAAATATCTAAAACAAAAGTGTGCAAATCATGAATAAACAATGACAAAAGAAGACCATGAGCAAAATAAGCATATCAAGCAATGGCATCAAAAGTGGTGTGTATGCGAGAAATGCTTTGCAAACTGACCATTGATGACTTAATACATGATTTCGCATCAAATCAAAACCTAAGGGCTTGGAAGATCTACAAATCAACTTCTTCCTAGCTTTGTTACACAAATAGAAAATGCCTTTTTACGTAAATGAAATACTATGCAATAAAAAACCTCCCCAGAATAAGATTTATGTTCAAATTTATCGGTCAAAGTGGAGTGAAAAAAATTATCCCTTTCCTTCATATATGATTGTTAATATGATTAATTAATAATTAAAAAGACATTGTGGCAACATGTGAAATTAATCATTACAAGAAATTTCTCCTGTTGTCGCAATTGTTTCTTCTCAATATCACTTAGTATTATACAGTTGATCATCCATTAAATAAAGTACCCCCTATTGTTTTACAAAGTTTACCATAATAGGAATCAGTTATATGTTAAAGATTATTACCTGACACACCCCTCCATTAAGACATGGTTGTGATTGACATGTGCGGCTTGAAATTGCCACTTCACATCTGCTTCCTCCATAACCTTAAAGAACAAAAAGAAAGAATTGTTTGGAAGATTGACATTAATGTTTCATATTGGTTCCCCATTTAAGTCAGTAATAGATTGATTACGAAAACTATTTCAACTTCTCCTTGAATATACATCAACAAGAAAACAAAACAGACTGGTCATTAAAAGTGAATTATACCCTTAGATTGAATAAAAAATGAAGATCAAAAAAGAGTAAAGGAACTTTAATGGTATCTCTTCTTCCTTTTCTATGGCTCTACAATATTTCATGAATGGCTTTTTTATGTCTAGAGGGATTATGGTGAAATAACTTTACTAATTTGTGCCTTTGCTGCATTTAGACGTAGTGACCAACAAAGAACTGGCCACAAGATTTTGTGGCATTGTTTCTGATGATTATGATGCTTTCAGGGATTTTTGCAATGGGCCTATTCCAATTGGAAATTTGTTTAAAATCATGCATTCCAAAAGTGTTCAAAGTCACATCAGCTGTTTTTTGGTTCCCAATTCTACAATTCCATTGATAAAACTTCCCAAAAAAGTGATCCAAGGTGGTGTAGTGGTTTACTTGGGGACGAGTTACCCCATGTTCGATTTCGAAGGCGACCAATTATTTCACCGTGGAGTGTCCTTGCACAAGACATCCTAGCCTAGTACTGGTGGAAAACCAGGGAACATGTACTATAATATAAAAAAAAATGAGTGTTTTACATTAATTTATAGGAAGAAGAAAATGTACAGGCCTAAGCCACTTCCCAATTTAAGGAAAGAAATACCCTGGCCTTTATTATAATGGTTTTGAAAATTTAATGGCCATCTGCACCAAAGGCATATAACATGCTCTATATCATTATGATAGAAAATGTCAAACATTTGGGATATCTGGAGTACATAGAAAATGAGAAATTAGCAAACTTACCTGGAATACATGAACAATAGTATGTGAGACCACCAAGTGGTGTACAAACACCTTTGTTGACTCTACAAGGATTGGGTTCACAAACTGAAATAAATTATTATCATTCCTTATTTCCGATAGCAATCATTTATCTAACTCAATGAATAAATATGATCAAACTCTGCCTAACAAATATATCTATCTTTGACCAGAATGAAATTAATTGTTTGTGTGTTTGAATAATTTGTTTAACATTGATTGTGAAGGAGGCTTAATTTAGCCCATCGTGTCACTCTCGAAGACTGCTTCATGGATAATACACCAGTAATCATTGTTAAATCTTTGTGAGAAGTCATGTGAAGAAACCTATCTAAGGAAGTCAGCAGAATTGAATCCAGGTATATTTAAGACAAAAAATGATAAGAAAAAAAAAATAGCTACTTCACACAAATTTAATGTGCATTTGAAAACAAAACGACCTGAATTGTTTTCACTACAAATGAAATTGGAGAATGGCTATGAAGATTGACTTACCACTCGGACTCGTGTCTGTGGAAGATGCTAAATTGATCTTACACAAAATCAATAAACAAAGACGAACAACCGGCAATTTCATGATGTTTGCTTTTTTCATATTGTGTTTCTTTCAAGGCCAATAACCAGCACGAATATATCATGTTAAATTAACCATTATTTGTCGAAATAGGGTGGGGTTTTGCTTTAAAGGGAATTATGATGTCAGTTTTTCGATTTGTTTACATCACCAACTAGTCATGGTCACTCAGACGATATATTGTCATTCGGCGTTACGTGAGCGCTTTCATCTTTGGGCGCACTTGATTACCATATCGAGGGGTTGTTCTGTGGCACAATAATCGATTTAAGGAGATGCTTGCTTTAATCACTTAAACCTTAAAACGGCACTTTGCCACAGAAAAAATATGACTTTGTAGGAACTGTTGTAACAAAAAAAGAAGAAGAAAAATAGCAAATCATTCTTTGTCTCTCGTAAATTCACTCACAGTCCAAAATAAAACCAGAGCGTCAAAGAATAAGTTTATTGCAATTTAACAGTGTCTAGAAATATATTGCAATTGCACATAATGTCATGGCAAAAAGCAGTATACAATGCATAAACAATTACAGAGAATATCACAAATATACCTGTATTGCGATAATACAAAGTGTCACAGGAATGCAATACAATTACACAGAGTGTCACGGAGAAGGGCATTGAAATACTATTTGTCACCGAAAGGTTTCACAATTTTAGAAAGGATAACAATGACATGCATTGCAATTTCAGAGAAGAAAACCAGGGAGCAAGGCGTTTATTACAATTACCCAAGGCATCATGAAGAATGACATTACAATTACTCAAGGTGTCAGAGAGACAGGCATTACAATTACTCAGGGTGTCAGAGAGACAGGCATTACAATTACTCAGGGAGATTGACATTATGTATAGTTACTAAGGGTATCAGTCAGAGGGAGGAAGGTAATATAATTACTCACGGTGGCATGGAGAATGGCATTACAATCACTTGCTTTTTCATGGAGAGTGGTATTACAATTATATGGGGATCGAGTCATGGAGATATGCATTACAATTACACAGGTTGTCATGGATAATGGCATGACAATTACTTGCGGTTTCATTGAGAGTGGTATTACAATTATATGGGGAGTCATGGAGAAAGGCATCACAATCACTTGCATTTTCATGGAGGGTGGTATTACAATTATATGGGGATCGAGTCATGGAGATATGCAATACAATTACACAGGTTGTCATGGATAATGGCATGACAATTACTTGCGGTTTCATTGAGAGTGGTATTACAATTATATGGGGAGTCATGGAGAAAGGCATCACAATCACTTGGATTTTCATGGAGGGTGGTATTACAATTATATGGGGATCGAGTCATGGAGATATGCAATACAATTACACAGGTTGTCATGGATAATGGCATGACAATTACTTGTGGTTTCATTGAGAGTGGTATTACAATTATATGGGGAGTCATGGAGAAAGGCATCACAATCACTTGCATTTTCATGGAGGGTGGTATGACAATTATATGGGGATCGAGTCATGGAGATATGCATTACAATTACACAGGTTGTCATGGATAATGACATGACAATTACTTGAGGTTTCATGGAGAGTGGTATTACAATTATATGGGGAGTCATGGAGAAAGGCATCACAATCACTTGCATTTTCATGGAGGGTGGTATTACAATTATATGGGGATCGAGTCATGGAGATATGCAATACAATTACACAGGTTGTCATGGATAATGGCATGACAATTACTTGTGGTTTCATGGAGAGTGGTATTACAATTATATGGGGAGTCATGGAGAAAGGCATCACAATCACTTGCATTTTCATGGAGGGTGGTATTACAATTATATGGGGATCGAGTCATGGAGATATGCATTACAATTACACAGGTTGTCATGGATAATGGCATGACAATTACTTGCGGTTTCATGGAGAGTGGTATTACAATTATATGGGGATTCATGGAGATAGGCATTACAATTACCCAGGGTGTTTGAGAGAAAGGCACATCAGTTACTAATGGTTTTTGAGAGAAAGACACATCATTTACTAAGGGTGTTTGGGAGAAAGGCATTCCAGTTACTAAGGGTGTCACAGAGAAAGGCATTTGATTACTAAGGGTGTCACAGGGAAAGGCATTGTAATTTCACAGGGTGTCATGGAGAGTGGTATTACAATAACTTAGGGTGTCATTGAGAGTGACATTTCATTTACTCTGGGTGTTATGGGGAAAGGCACACCAATTATACAGAGTGTTAGGGAAAAAGGCATTACAAACAGGTATGGTGTCACAGAGAAAGGAATTACAATTACTAAGGGTGTAAGGCATTACAATTGCTCAGGGTGTCATGGAGAGTGGTATTAAATTACTCAGAAAGAAAGGCATTTCAATTACTGCAAGAGTAAGTCATTACAATTACTGCTGGAGTAAGTCATTACAATAACTACGAAAGTAAGTCATTACAATGACTGTGAGAGTAAGTCTTTACAAATACTGCGAGAATAAGTTATTACAATTACTGTGAGAGAGGAAATCATTACAATTACTGTGAGAGTAAGTAATTACAATTACTGCGTGAGTAAGTCATTACAATTACTGCTGGGGGGGGGAGATAAGTCATTACAGTAACTATGGTAGTAAGTCATTACAATTACTGCTGTAGTAAGTCATTGCAATTACTGCCAGAGTAAGTCATTACAATTACTGCTGGAGTTAGTCATAACAATTACTACGAAAGTAAATCATTACAACTACTGTGAGAGTAAGTCATTACAATTACTGTGGTAGTAAGTCATAACAACTACTGTAAGAGTAACTCATTTCAATTACTGTGGTAGTAAGTCATTACAATTACTGTGGGAGTTAGTCATTACAATTACTGCAAGAGTAAGTCATTACAATTACTGCTGGAGTAAGTAATAACAATTACTGCGAGAGTAAGTCGTTACAATTACTGCGGTAGTAAGTCTTTACAATTACTGTGGGAGCTAGTCATTACAATTACTGTTGGAGTAAGTCCTTACAATTAATATGGGGGTAAGTCATTGCAATAACTGTGGGGGTAAGTTATTACAATTACCCAGGGAGTCATGTAGAGTGGTATTACAATTACCCAGGGAGAAAGGCATTACAATTTTTTCAGTGTGTCATGGAAAATGGCATAAGACTTCCAGAGGATTATACAAAGATAGGTATTATAATGTGTATTTGTGTATCACAGAGAAAAACCATTGAGTACATTATCTCTGGGTGTCAAAGAGAAAGGCATTTCAATATTATTTGATACTTTCCAAATTAGTTTTAAAAACAGAGGCCTCTGGTCAATATGCATCAATAACATGGAGTGTCACTGTAAAAGAATTAGGATGTCACATTATGACACACAGTACTGCAAAACAAAAACACAGAGTGTCATAGAGATAGGCATTATAATAACACTGAGTGTTACAGGAAAATTAAGGTATTACTATTTCACAGAGTATCAAAGGGGAATTTTATCGAAATTGTTGTCATTTTGACTCAGTCTGAAATTTCAGTGTGAATTCTACAGTGAAATGTGATATATGATTCTATGAATTGCATTGTGAAGCTACAAAGAGAGGTAAAAGATTTAAATATAAAACATAAGATGAACAATATCATAAAAGAGGTAACTTTATTACTAATTTTTGGAAATAAATAAAACAAAATATAAACATTTGATAAAAGACAACAGACAACTATGAATTATCCCTGTATTTGTTTAACCAAATCTTTCTCAAAACATTTTTTAGTCATACTGTAAATTTGAGAGGATACAAATATGCAATATTTAGAAGAGGGTCAAAGAAATTTTCATTGCATGTACATTCGATCTTGTTTAAACCCTTATAGCGCTGGAACAGACTTCATGCTTATGCAAACAGGTTGAAACCAGGCCTGTGATCTAACCTGTTTGCCACTCTGAGAATGTTTCCACACCAAAATTAAGCAGATATGTTAGGTTTCGAAAAGCAGACATCACAAAAAAAATTGTTTTAGGACACAAGGCATTCATGACAAAAATTGCTTTGAGACAAGGCATTGGTAACAAAAGATGCCTTGAGTCACAAGGCATTTGCGACAAAATGTTTTATGACACAAGGCATGTGTTACAAAAATTGCTTTGAGACAAGCCATTTGTGACAAAAGAATGCTTTGAGACACAAAGTGGAAACAACAAAAGATACTTTGTGACAAAATTGTTTAATGACATATGGCATTAGTGACAAAAATTGCTTTGAGACACAAAGCATTTGTGAAAAAATTGCATTGAAACACAAGGCATTTGTGACAAAAATGTTCTATGACACAAGACATTTGTGACACAAATGTTCTATGACAAGACATTTGTGACAAAAATGTTCTATGATACAAGGCATTGGTGACAAAAGATGCTTTGAGTTACAAGGCATTTGTGACAAAAACGTTCAATTGTGACAGAGAGTTTTTTGTGACTATTTGTTTCACTTAAACAATAAATTAAAACATGTTTTGAAAAAAAACAAAAGAAATAAATAAAATGAATATTAAAACTCTTCAAAATTTTGTTTGATTCTGTTTCATTTACAAAATAAATAATAACAGATAAGGGACTTCATAATCTTTTAGCTACCACCTAAACCCCCTTTAAATGATGACTGTATACCAAGGATTCTATGCAAGGCTATAGTAAGGCTTTTACTTTTGTGAAGGACTTACTTCAGTCCTGCTCTCATTATCAGAGAAAAGTACTCATTGTTATAGATAACAATCAATAGATATCAATTAACTTATGGTGATGGGTCTCGTTTCAATTGAGATTGATTGTGTCAGAAGCTTGAAGCTAATTAAATTACATTGGGTTTCGTTTCATGACTGGGAGCTAATATAATATACTAAATAAGCCTTTAGCTCATGGTATAATTATCTTGTACATGTATATAAAATTTATAAAAATAAAAGGACATGGATTTCTTCATAAGCCAAAGTCCATAATATCCTCTTTTCTTTATAACCACAGATAGAATAAAAAAGTATGTTTGAACAGGTTGACTTCAACCCTGAGAATGCTGGGTAATTTTCTTAAAATAGATTTTTGTGTCTTCTGCTTTCCAAAACCTTAATTATCCGCTTTATTTTGTTGAGGAAAGATACTCAGAGTAGCAAGCAGGTTCGATCACAGGCCAGCCATCAAATCAATCGGCAGCTAGACTGGATCTAACTTGTTTGCATTAGCATGAAGAAGGTGCCAGAACTATAAGGGTAAAGGGCATTCTCATCTACCAGAATGAAATTTGGTCTAAGAATCTGACTGATTAATATTAATGTGAATTAAAATGGAGAACATTCTTTCCTATAGATTAGTCAATTGTACCAAAAATATTCACTTTTTAATTTCATAAAAAATACCCTGACAATAAGAGAAATTGCTCACAATAAACTTCTATATCTTTTTTATCGCAGTGGTTTCTAAATAATTATTTCAAAATGAAAATTTCTTAAAATCTCATATTCAACAATCTTATGTTTTAATTCTAAGCTTTCATGACACAAATCCTCTGTACCTGAAAATGGGAATCAAAATCAGAATCAGATAAATTCTAAAATGGGTCCAGTTTCCACACAATTATTTGGCAGAGAATAAATAGTGAGTGATGAGCAATATCAACATGATGCTTTTAAGTAGTTCTTCATGTATAAGTTGACTATAAAACAACATAATCCTCAGAGTCCACAGAGAATGACCGCAGTTTCCCATCGCTTTCTCGCCGCACATGCTTAACCCTTAGGGAGCGCTCCACACTCATGCTGAGTCCGTTTATGTCTAAATCTCGTCCTTTACCGTCATTAAATACGAACAGCGGGTACATTCCATTACTACCAATACCTCTCGTGGGCAAAACCATCTGAAAGAAAAAGCATATCAGTATAATAATCGGTACCATAAAATGTAGACCATATTCTGAATACCCTACAAAAGAATCTTTGGTTTTTATGTTAATGATTTGCACATATGGGATTTTACAAATTGTCAAAATTATTTCATTATGTTGAAATGTTTCACTCTTAATCGATGGAGGATAACCCCATACTCAACTGCCCGTGAGGGCTGGTCAAGCCTGGAAGAACCATTGGCATTCAATTAGTCAGGTGGGAGACTGCCTCTCATGAATATCCAAATGCTTTCACTGGGATTCGAACCCATGCAGAAAGGGGCCATTTGATTTCTAATTCTGTACTTTAACTCCTAGGACACAGAGGCTCCTCACATCATTTTCTACAATACTTTCTACAATATCGTAATGACCCCATAAATTTGGATGCAATTCATTGATTTTATTTTGTCTACCACTTCATAGTTCAAATATGAAATTATTGCAACAAGGCTAGTCTGTACAAGTATTCAATATCAAGCTAAATCAACACTCTCTATGATTTCATCATAATATAAATTGCTGTTTATCAATTCGTTTGAAGTGAAAAGATGCTGTCTAACAAAGGGGTAACCTAGAGTACTCTAAATGAATACAGCAGGTATCTTGAAAAAACATAAGGAGTAAAACTAAAACTTGTTGCTGAGTAGCAATTATCTCTTCTGCCACAATATTTTCCTTCAATCCTGCAATGTTTTCTTTTGTCACATGGTTTATACCAAACAACTTATGATAACTAGTGCATGTCTTTCTGTATAATTGTTGTTTACAATTTCATAAAATGAATAAAAAAAAACAAGAAAAAAACTTCAAAAAATAAATAAATGATCCATGAGTGACAAAAATCAAAGTTTATGGTAGCTACAAAAATCAATCATTTATGGCACCATAAAAACATCCAGAAAAATAAAAATTAAGATGACCCTTGTCTAATCACAGGGACTGATGTCATTTGACATGCCTACACTTTATCATCAATTAAAATATAGGTATGTCAAACAACATCAGTTCCATTGTGTCTAATGTGAGGAATAAAAACAGAGGCACGGTTTAGAATACCTGTTCTGTGTGCTCCACAAATCGATCAAATTCTGCCCTTGTACGACAATAAAAGCCAACAGTTGCACTTGGATCAATCTTGGTTATTGAAATCTTATGTGGAGAAAAACAATGGTAGGACTGAAAGAAAAACATAATTAACATTTAAGCTTCCATAAATTATCACTTTAATTAATTTCTAGTACTTATGACTTTGCAAATGCTAAATCTACCCTGCTTGTCAACATGAATTATCGCAAATATACGGTAATTACAGTCGAGCCTCAATAGTCCGAACGTCGTTAATTCATATCATTCGCCATCCAAACAGAATTTGACGGTCCTTACCTTCATTAATTCCACTGTTTAATCTGGCTGGCTGCGGACAATAAAAGTCGGGAACCAAGCCTAACTTCTAATAGTATATGCGCACAACTAATCTGGAAACCAGCATAATGATTTTTTATTTTGCGGGTACCTACGTTTATTGACGATAAGGTAATCCAACATTCACACCTTTGGCAAATTCGCATGTGTGCTTAATCATATAATGTCACCAAGTGTTGTGTAATGAAAGGTGTTGATTGTTTGTAAATCGGTCATTTAGCCAGTTAACTGGTCTAACCTAATTGTAATTATTGTTGCATGCAGAAAGTCGAGTTTGTAAAAGGTGTTAACTCGCTGCATTGACAGCAATCAGAGGATAAAGTCTGGCAATCATTTTCAACTATTACGTTTCTTTTTTTTTACTTCATAGTAATTATTATGAAAAACAGTGTATAGGTAAACATTTCACTGGAAACTCGCCGATTGTCTATTCCGGAATATTAGTTAATACGAACATTACTCCTGGGAACCTAAGTGTTCGGATAAACGAGGCTCGACTGTACATCAACAGCATTTTTCTTTTGTTACATTGAATTCAGCATTTATTCCTCAATTATGTACTTTCTTGTGATGGCAAAAAGGTCCGGTGTCTCATGTATTATAGGTAGAGAGTTACAGTCTCCGTCATAACAAAAAAAGAACACAATCACACAATATTGATGGTTCAAACAAACTTGGCCTGGCCCTTGTATGCAGTAAAGACTCATGAGCTGAGTTAACCAGGATTTGAATCCACTCAGAGAGGGGGTGTAATATTTCAAGTTCTGTACTTTAATGACTAGTCCACAGAGGCCCCTTGAAAGAATAGTGCTAGTTGGAATCTAAGGGCAATGGGCTATGTGAAATGATACCATAATCACATTTGTGTAAACAACCCAACACAGAGATACAGTTAATCTTGATTTAAACCACCATGGTAAAAGAAGGCACAATCATGGTGTAGCTAACAGTTCAAAGCTTAACCCTAATAATGCTGGGTAGTTTTTCTGAATATGGATTTTTGTGTCGTCTGCTTTCCACAGCCTTAAATATCTGCATAATTTTGATGAGGAAAGATTCTCAGAGAAGCAAACAGGTTAGATCACAGGCCAGCCATCAATTTATTTTGCGGCTGGCCAGGACCTAACCTGTTTGCATAGGCATGAAGTCAGTTCCAGCAATATAAGGTTTAATACGAAGCCCAGTCATCAAGAAAGCTCTAGTAAGAGCTTTCTGAATGACTAGCGTCCTGAATTAAAAAAGGTTCTGGTTAAATAACATTTGACTAGCCATTTAATAATTTTTTTTAATATGGGTTTTACATAACACCAACATTATTTCAGTTGTGTAGCGACGCCCGACTCTTAATGATGGAGGAAGATCCCATACTCAACTGCCCATAAGGGCTGGTCAAGCCGGGTAGAACCATCGGCATTCTGTAAGTCAGTCAGGAGACTGCATCTTATGAAAATCCATATCCCTCTCAGGATTTGAACCGACGTGGAGAGGGGCCATGTGATTTCAAGCTCTGTACTCTAACCACTAGGCCACGGAGGCCCCTGGCCATTTAAGTAGTGATGGCTTAAAACAAGACTGACTGTATGATGTAACTATTCAAATTTACCTCTATCTTAAAATCTCTTTTCTGCGTATCTACATAGTCCTGGCAAAGATGTGGGTCAAGATATATCAGCTTATCTCCTGCAAAATAATTACCTCCGTTTATGCCAATTAACAGATTAAAGTATGTTATTCTGAACTTCAACCAACTCAACACTTTATTTATGATAATATTTTTAAACGATCCAAGTTGAAAGCATTAGCAGACTATAGTTATTAAGTATAGAAAATCATAACATTTGCAGACGACAATTCTTAAATATGAAAAATATAATTTCCTTATTAATAAACAGTAAAACTCATTGAGACAAAAGAAGAAATAGATTGTTGCCATCAATATGACCATTTAGACACAATGTTTTTAGATTCTTCTGCAGCAAGCGGGTTTAAGTAAAATAAATATGAAATAAAAAGTTAAAATATCTTTTTTCATTTCTCTCTGCCTATAGTATTATTATATGTTAAACATGACTAATAGACCCTACTTGGCAGGGTGCATTTACATTTGTTTGCAAGATATTGCATAGAACTGTACAAAAGTCAATAAAGTAAAAAGCTACTTACCTACTATTTTTCAAGATTTTAGTTTTAACCTATTTTCCTGCATGGGGTTCATAAAAGTGCTTTTAAATGAAATCAAAAGTGCTTTTAAATGAAATCAAAAGCAGAGGAGAATTATGACGTATGACTTTTATTATCTACTTTAGGAGCTTTAAAATGAGTATAAATCAGAGAAGCAATTTCTTTGATTGCTTTCTCATGGTGAGTTTATATAAAAAAAGGTAACCATAGGGATTGACTGTAAAACATCTACACAAGGCAAAAACCATCATTACCTTGCCATCCTATGAAATAGAGAGAATGTTTGGGTTTTCCCCCTATTAGCCCCAGGCAACTATCCTGCGCTATCAAGTTTTTGATACACGGCCCATAGATGGGGTTAAACTGTTCCCCACCCAGTCTCACAGGGATGAGGATGATAACTGGTCTCTTCCACGTGTTATTGTCTTCCTTGTCCTCTGTGCTGGAGTTATCCGTAGTTTGACTTGGATTTGATTCTGTTGAACTGTACGACATTGTAAGATTTCTGGGACGGCTCGTACACATGTCTATGATGTCTTGTTTGTAGACTGTACAAAATGAAAAGGTGAAAGAGCATTACAGTAATATCTCGTTAATCCGTACACGTCAGTTCCCAACAAAATTTCCAGATCAACGAATAATGAAGCAGGGCCTGGTCTTATACATATTAGGCAAAACGGTCTATATGCATGTGTATACTTATAAACCTTTACCAAACACCAAATTTTCGAGACATTTCAAAATGTGATGAAATTCAAAGTTAATCTTCTGATATGGCAGAAAATATTGTGGTTCAAGGACAAATTGCTTGTCACAAGCAATTTCTCCTTTACCCGCAATATTCTTAAGAGTCGTCTGCAACAAACTGGTCAAATGTTGTTATTATTTGGTAATTGGTGAAGGAAATTACTGCACAATAATTCGTTCCCTTTTAATTTTGTTCGGATTGCGAGACATCCGGATAATCTTGGTCCGAATAAAAGAGGCTTAACTGTATATGATTTATAACAATAAAAAATACATTAAAAATAAAATCATTCTAATGAAGGCATAAGCTTTTGAAAATAGATCTAAAGTTTATTTCAAACAATCACCAACCAATGTTGCGTAATTGATGTCTTGTTCTTTAACCTATTACTCCATAATATCTCACACTGACAAATCTGCTTCAGAAGACTCCAGAAACCACAATGACAAAAACATAAATTGCTCCTAATGAGCAATTTGGAGCAATTTATCAATTTGATTTGCACGGACTCATTCACTAGCATGATTAAAAAAATATTGGTTATCTTATTGCCTGCTGATGCTTTCTATTTGGACCAGTCATAAATTCCTATAAGGGTTAAACATCAGGGTACCGTTTTACTAAACAACTTTAGGAAAATATTTGCGTAAGTCATATCTTATACACATGGATAGTTTCTTCAATGAAGGTACAATATTGTAATGTGACACGTCATTGGAAGCTTCTCGGAGAGAGGATTCCAATGATGTGTTACTTCGCAATATTACTTCGCCAAATATTAAAATAAGAGGATTTTTTTATTTAGACTTACGCAAATCTTAAGCATAAACTAATTAGTAAAACGGTGCCCTGACCAGCAAATCTCTTACCTGTGCAATCTTGGGCAACATAGACACAAAAATCTTTCAGAATGGTCTGAGCTGCTGCTGACTTGTTAACTGCATCCCTGTAAGAGAAAAAAATTATTCTGTAATTGGAGAGAAAATGTTTGCAGACAGAAATTTGTCAGAAAAAGCCTGCTTTTAGTCCCTTTGGCTTGTTTTAAGCTCTATCTTTCATAGGGACTTAAATTTTGACTAAGCTCTTTATGCAGACCCAGCATGATTATGGTCACCTATTCATGTTTTTCAATCATTGCTTTGAACCTTCACAGAGGGTAATTAGTTTAAAAGAACAGAACTTTACGTAACCCATGTGCAACATATATACAATCAGGGTATATTACAATACATTATAATCTATAAGCTATGAATCGTCTTTATTTAAAGAACATATCGGGAATTTGAACCGGGGACCCTCGGTACAAGAGCCCGACGCTCTACCTCTGCACCAATGATGCCCACAAAACATGGTGTCAGAAGTGTTATGAAATGTTAAAGAAGACAATGCCTCATTATTTCCATAAAATAACAGTTGAAAATAGTCAGAGTCTTGGAAAGATTATAAACTACTGCAAAACATAATATTATAGCAAATTATTATAGACTTTTTGATAATTATATGTCAGGGGGCTCATGATGTTAAAAAGCCGAACAACTGTCTCAAACTTTTCTTTTTTTTGAACAGTTTTCCATGTATGATAATAAATTATAGTATTTTCATACCTTAAAATGTGAATACATAAAAGTGCTTGTTCATAGAAAGTAAAAATTAAATGTTCTTGAAAAACACAGTTGTTGTATTGTTGTTCTTCAAACAATAAAAAATGGCTATTGAAAGCATAATTAATTCAGGGACATTCTCAATTTATCTAAGTACATAGATAGAGAACTAAAAAGATCTAATTTATCTCCCAATGGTTATTCTTCATTTATCAGTAAATCTGCACCACATATCGGTACAGCTGTTATACTGTTTTAAAAGAAATTGATCTTTATCTTCCTAATTCCCTCACATCTGTCAACAAGAGAAATAAGAGAATATAAAGAGAAATTCCTCTTCAAGTACCCTTGAATTGCATAATATGAACTAAGGCATTGCCTCTAGACCGCTCTCTCAACTCAATGGCATGGGTTTTTTGAAAAACACTTGCATACTGAATAAACGGTTCAATATCAATTAAGAGTACAACTTTGTGGAAATATAAGAATTGGCTTACTTTGGGGAGCAAATACTCATTTTGTCACAAAGCTGTCATCTTTGTCACATTTAGGTAGGTCTCAGTAAAAGGATAAGTATTCTTGCAGACTCTTAGTGAGCTTGTTTGATGGTAGATGTTCTATATGGGTATAAGTTTACTTGCTTGGGCTGTGTTTGAGGGCCTTTCATCAATAATGAGACATTCATCATGTAAGGACAAACTGCTCATGCAATGTCAGAACTACCAAACTACAATATTTGAATCACAAGTCTGTCTCTGCATGAAATCATAGAATTTTCTTCATAAAATCATGTGTTGTAGGTACTGCTTTAAATCATCATGAGAACAAACAACACGTCATTTGGTGATGAAGAAGGATCATTTTGGTTAATAGTATCAGACAATTTCAAACAACATACTCATCTGCTTGTACATTCTTAGGGACTAACTAAATCATATAGAAAGCCAATCAGGTCTTTGCTTGAATTTTTCATTACTGTTCAATTGAGATAAGGAAATACCACATAAATTGCTTTGCAGATCTCCAAAAGATCATTCAAAAACAACAAATAGCTTTGTTGTAGCCAATTGGTTTTTTGTTGAACTTTAAAATAAAAGTAAAAGATTCTATAAATTTTGATTAATATTTTATTTACCTTTTTTTACACATAAAACACTGCTTTTTTATGTGTTTATATATCAAAGAACTTAAAAAACAAAATATGCAATAAATGATATGCAATAAACTATTAATAAAATGTAGTTAAAAGACATAAGTGAAAATCAGCAGACAGTATTTGTTCATGTATTCAAATTCTTTGCTCTAACACATTGATAGATAATTTTATCTAATGAAATCACTGCTTGATCTTGAGACATTATTTTCATTCTTGATGCCATCAGTTCCCTTGTCTTCATAGTTTAAAAAAAAACTGAAAGTTGGAAGAATATGGCAGAAATATGTATGATCACCTTTAGATTTTCCAAAAAAAATAATCAACAAATATTCTATGACATACATCCTTAAGACTTTTATCCAATTTTTCCAAAATATTGTTTCAAATTTAAAGCAATAGCAGATATAATTAAAATTTTCTTTAACCAATGAAAAGAAGCATTGTGACAAGGCAAATGTGCTCTCTGAGCCAATTTCCCTTTGCCATAATTGGTTAAAAAATTATGTTGAAAGTTAAGGGGTTTACCATGGAAACTGAAGGAAAAGTAATAACTTTACATTGATGTATGCATACAATTTAAATTCAACTCTGATCTTTGTTTCATTGAAAAATATCATACACAAGCACTTGTAAGAAAAGAAATTCAAGTAATGTCTCAAGTTTCTGTCTTCCACTGGTCTGCTGTAGGCTAACTAAGCTGTCTAAATAGAGCATGGGCATGCTTTTTGTCTCATTAATCTGAATTTTTGAAGGCTTATTGAAAAAGAGAAAAGAAAATGAGTACCATAAGACATATGTGACATTGTTATCATAATAGAATATTCCATAGTCCATCAGAGTTTTTATATATTATTGTCATTTGATGTTATCAGTACCAAATAACACTAAACACTATCCTTGAAATAGTCTTTTGAGGAGAAAACTAAGTTTTAAAACAGTTCATGAGTCAAACACATCTATAGATTTAATGGTATTCGGGCGTCCATGTAAATCTTCATCTGTTTTTTATTGTACCGAGTCTGTGTGATCCTCCAGCATATTTTGATGTTGTTATCTCTTCCTTACTCTACCAGTAAGTCATCTGTTTTGGCTGTTGAAAGAGAAAAATAAAAAGTATCAATCTTTTGGCAGTACTTATGGTGGCATAGACGTGACATGTATGCGATTTTATGTTTGTTTTTTCTGAGTTAGTAAGTCTAAATAAGGAGATAATTAAGTCATTATTTCAACTTACTAACTCAAAAGAATGAGATAACTAAGTCGTTATTTCGAGTTAGTAAGTCGAAATAACGAGATAGTTAAGTCGTAATTTTGACTTACTCACTCAAAATAATGACATAATTAAGTCGTTATTTTGAGTTAGTAAGTCGAAATAACGAGATAGTAAAGTCATTATTCAGACTTACGAACTTCAAAATAGCGAGATAATCAAGTAGTTATTTCGACTCACTAACTCGAAATAACGAGATAGTTAATTTGATATAACAAGTTTGTTGACCAATCAGATGATTCGTTGTATTCAGCAAATTCATGTGAAATGACGTACAGTGTGACGCAATGTTAACCACATTATTGAATGGATCTGATTGGTCAACTAACTTGTAATAATGAGTTAACAATCTCATTATTGCGAGTTAGTAAGTCGAAATAGCGACTTAATTATCTCGTTATTTCAAGTTGGTAAGTCGAAATAATGACTTAACTATCTCGTTATTTCGTGTTAGTAAGTCGAAATAAAAACTTAATTATCTCATTATTTTGAGTAAGTAAGTAGAAATAATGACTTAATTATCTCCTTATTTCAACTTAGTTAGTCAAAAAAATGACTTTATTATCTGGTTATTTTGAGTTAGTAAGTCGAAATAATGACTTAACTTTCTCGTTATTTTCGAGTTAATAAGTTGAAATAACAACTTAATTTTCTCGTTATTTCGACTTACCAAATCAGAAAAAAAAAATTGCATACCTGTCACCTCTATGCCACCGTAAATTCTGGCTACATTTTAACTGACTGATTATTCTTAATTGGTAACATTTTGGAAATAATTCTATCCCTCTGATAGTCGATTGAAGCAGTTATCTGACAGGAAGAAAAAGAACTGATTGTTGATAAAAATCTATATTTCAACCTGTTTTGACTTATTTTGGTTTCATTCTCATGAAGGTTTTCGAAAAAAGAAAGAAGAAAAGAAAAAGTCAATTACACATTTTGAGCAACAACAAATTCATCAACATTTATTGCTTTCAAAAGTTATCTTCTATGGTTATGAGGCTTATGTTTGTAAAGTTCAAAGGGGCATGAGAAAGACTATGTACTTACTTGTATTATAAAACAGAGTCAATGTTTATGCAGGTCTGCATCATCTTTTCTTTTGAATCTTGTTTGAAATTGTCATATTCCCAACCATCATGCAATCTGTGAAATAAAGAAGAATCAACTTAAGGATCAAACCTTTGGGCCAAAATTATCAATTGCAAGAATAATTCAATGTTTGGAAATAATAGTATCACTTGAATCAAGTAAACTAAAATACTGTCAAACGAATAAGGTGACATATATAACCAAATACTTTACAGGGTATTTCATTTTTTGAAAAGGAAATTCACGCTGTCATTGTTATTTAAACTATCGGCCCATAACGCTTTTAAATTGTCAAAAAGGTACCTTGTACTCAATTTAAAAGCTCCAACAATAACAAATAATCCATGTCAGCAACTGGCGAGTTGACATCGTTGCTTTATTGGTCAGCATAATAGTGTATTCCATATACAACACGATGTGTACCTAATGCTTTCCTTACACACCGCGAAAATGACATAGACCGTCTACATAAACATTAGATTATGCCAAACTGCAGGGTGTAATCACCGAATCGATAGAAGGTGAACACTTATTTCACCGTGGAGTGTTGTGGGGCAACACACGGCAACACACACTTTTTAGCCTAGTACAGAAGGGAACATGTACTGTAATACTAAAAAATGAATGCTGTAGTTCTACTGAAAAGGGAGAAGTTTTTTTCAGATGGATGTTTGTTTAGAGGAAGCATCTTCGGCGAGGCGTGACGAGGGCTCGCCTTCTCGATTTTTCTACGACGAATTTTGGTGAAAGTGGTCTATTTAGCTATACTGTTTTATAACGAAATGAAAGAGTACAAAAAGTTCTCTTACCTACAACCGACGATACGTTGTCCTTTCAAGGAGTTGGACACTGTGTCCAATTTAAAGTTTGAAGCGGTGGCGCCGATCCTGTTGTTCGTGTTTTGTTTTTCGATAGAATGGTTTATGGTTCATTCATGATTGGGGGAAATAAACTCAATGAGCGGCAATGAATTTATGTAAAACCAGTCCATTCCATAAAGCCGGAAACACCCGAAGCAAACCCGAGTTTTCTCTTTACAAGGAATGGTTCACTATTGGTAGATATATTGGTAGATAAAGGTAATGCTTGAAAATAAATTTAGATAGAACCAGTCCATTCCGTAAAGCCGGAAACACCCGAAGCAAACCCGAGTTTTCTCCATTAGGTAAACCGGAAGCCACCTGTTTTTTTGCTAATGGTATAACCGGTGTTAACATAACTTGTTACTCGTACGTATGTTACCGTTATCCGCTCTCCGAGCGCTTTGCGCTCTGAGAGAGCGGTATTAAACTTACCTTACAATGTAGGCCACTGATGATGGGCCATACCACTCTCCTGGCTGTTTGCCAAAGGATTTCCCAAGTTCAGCCAAGCGGTGGACAGAGAATGGACATTGGTCACTCAGGGAATCCCCAAACCAGGAGATAATTTGGCGGTAAAATGTTTCTTGCTCTCTGGTCTGGTCATAAACTCTCCAATCTATAATACATGATAAACCATAAAATTGAACCCCTTACATCCGAATTCTTATTCAAAACTACAACAATTCCAATTTGAGCAATTCAAAACTTACGATGTGTTGTTTTATATTAACTTAATAAGTTACAAGGCTACAGAAATGGGCCACAACATAGGCTTTGTTATGGCATTTAAAACTAACACAATATGGGCCGCGTCATGGGAAAAGGGGCACTCGGACATAAATAAAAATCGCTGACTCAGCTATTTCTTAGCGCTATTATTCCAGCATCTAGTTACGACAGTTATCATTTGTATTTATTTAAAGGTAGAACTTGATGTCCTCTAAGATGGCAAACAGTGTAACCCCAGACCAGCGCAACGTCAGAGACATGGCGGCTGGTCTGGGGCTACACTGTTTGCTATGTCCGAGTGCCCCTTTTCCCTTGACGTGGCCCATATATACTATTTTGTAGGTACATGTACTCATAATCATTAAATCTCAGACTCAATGATGAGTACTGAAAATATAAAATTTAGACAATAAATAACAGGGGTAGGAAAATCAATCGTCCATATTGCCCAGCTTGTCCAAAACCCTTAACAGACATGTAAATTCTAACTGAAATTTACGATAAAACCATGACTCAGACAAGTGCAGAAAAGATTTGGTCATTACAGACAAGCAAATCAAAATCAGATTTTGCTACCCTTGAATAAAGAAGTTAGCAAAGGTTATGCGCTTCTTCAGTGAAACTAGGAAGTTCAATCAACACACAACCTACATAAACTTTTTTAATTTCACATTAACTGTAAAACAAGTTCTTACATCTTAGATTAATCTCTCTCTATACTGCTTCCTGGATCACAACCAGTACTCACGCCAAATGTGGATTAATGAAAGGTCGCACGGTAGAACCCGCTACCCTTGGGTCCGCAGGGACAAACTACTGACCTCTGCCTAGACTTTGAGTTATCACTCTCTTTACTGCTTCCTGGATCATGACCAATGCTCGCGCCAGTGGTGAATTAATGAAAGGTCGCAAGGCAGAACATGCTACCCTTGGGTCTCCAGGGACAAACTACTGACCTCTGCCTAGACTTTGATTAATCACTCTTTTTACTGCTTCCTGTATAATGACCAGTGCTTGCGCCAGTGGTGAATTAATGAAAGGTTGCACAGCAAAACCATCTACCCTTGAGTCTCCAGGGACAAGCTACTGACCTCTGCCTAGAAAATGGATAAGGAATGCCTGGGCTAGCATCATCTGACTGCTCCTCAACATACAGCCCCAGCCACAGTCTGTGGTGAAATGGGTTCCGGGTAACACCTGGAAGTCCCGTCTATATGTGAACCATAACCGACTCTGAAAGTCCCGCTTAAACTGCTCCATGCTGGGAAGGGAGGCCACTCTCTGACCTGGCTCCACCTCTTCATCTGAGGAATAAATCAATTTGGTATCATTGGGTTTTGAAAGCACTTTGGCAGTATGTGAAACTTTAGTTTATGCCTTTTATTACTTCACACCTTGAGAATTAAAATGAAGACTCATTTCAAAGTAAGCTTTCCAAAACAAAATGTCCAAATCCAATGTTGAGAGAACTTATGGTCAGACCTTTCTGTCCTGACTTACACATACACTATTGTCTTTTCATAATTCAGTATGAGTTTGAGAGGTTTGGTAATAAAAATATGTTAAAAGTAATAATTCAAAGTCCAGCTTATAATAGGGGAAGACTCCAAACTAAACTGCTCACAAGGCTTGGGTCAAACTTGGTTGATACATCTGCATTCCATAAGTCAGACAGGAATGGAAACATTAAAAAAAAAAAGAATCTTATAAAATCTGAATTAGAAATCTTATCATCTTAGAAATGTCTACAGTTTTGTGATGAACCTACTTTAGTTGTGCACTAAACCCTCAACAAATGATTTATCTTTTATGAGAAAACAAGAAATGTTGTAATGTACACATTGTGTTTTTATTAAAGTCATAGAACTTTTATATTAGCTATATCATCAATTACTTAGTCTATTCTGAATTTCATGTAGGTTATACATGTGTTGCAAAACTTACAAGTGGTTAAATTACATGGTTGTGGTACATGTATCATAACTGTATTTCTGATACAAATGTAAAAAACTTATCAAATTGCCAGGGGCATAGCCAGCGATATGCATGTACAGACATGGCTTAACATCAATTACAAAAGAGAAAAATATTTATATTACGCATTGCCCTAAATCTCTTAATATATGCCAATTCTAACCATTTTCATGTCTACTTAAAAAAAATGTGGGAGAGGTGGAAAGGAGTACATCAAATCCCACATCCTCCCCATCAGTGCGTAACATTGATTTGAGGCTGGCTACACCCCTGACTGCACTAGAAAGACACAAGTAACTTACCATCAGGCCGTTTATGATAACAAGCTCCAAGCAGAAATATCGGGCTGTCTTCTTGGAAGGAGGCTTTTGTCTTTAAAGTCCAACCTAAGATGTCAAAAAGAATGTATTGATAAATGAAAACAGAAGAAAATCCCTTTTAAAGTTTCATAGCACATATTAAGTGGTTAAAAAGCTTATATTATGATCAATTTAAAGCAGACAATTTGAAAACCATGCAATTTTCTTCTTTCATTAAATATCAGTCCTACAACTTCTAAAGGTTTGCCAGGAGGTAAAATTTATATCATTAATATAATAAGGGGAAACACTTTTCATACATAAAATTTTAACAAAAGATTGATTAATCTAAAATCCCCCTGTTCTGAATGAATAACAGCAGTTGACTACAGAACCCAAACTCCTTCTTATTGGACGCATGACACGATATGAAGTTAACCATATTGTCATATGTCATCACATAAATCATCACAAATTGCTATTAAAAACACAATTAACTCAGTGATAATTTTTGGCCGAAAAAATCTCATAAAATTTCCAAAAAACTTATTACTTTCATTCATTTTAATCATTTTTTTTTATATAAAAACCCATTGTTTTTAAGTTTTGGTCAAAAAAGCCCATTGATTTAATTTAGAAAAGAATCACTGACTACTCAGATTTTCATATAGAAAGCAAACAATATACAAATTACAATGATTGATGAAAAAAATGCTACTAGGAAATTTGTTTGATTTCCAAGGATCGGAAAAGACAATAGAAATTTTTTTAGTAATTTGTGCTTTCTTTTTATCTGAAAAAGTGTCTGATGATGTTGCAAATATCTTAAAAGCATCGAAATTCAAAAGGACATATTAATAAGGTTCTATAAATCATAATGATTGATCAAGACTGTGTTTAAAATGGTCTGAAATTCAGCCCAAAAGATCAATTGATGGCAGTGGTTATCTACGTAAGAATACATCATAGTAATGATTAAACCACAGTGAGGAGTATGCTTGAAATAATGTTGCAAAGTGAACAAATATTATTAAAATAAGTGCAACTTAAGAAACTTTTTTCCTGATAGCTGATTAGCAAACTCCTCTTTTTCCTCTATGCCTTTGAAAAAGTTACAGTTCCAAAAATGGTCTTGGGTTGTATGTAAACGGGTCTATAAGACCTAAAAAGCAGCAGCGATAGCAAAAATTGTAAAAAACGTGAATTATGATCATAGAAAATATATGAAATGAGCCATTTTTAAAGAAAACAATCTACCCTGACGCAGTTTCAAAAAAGTGCAAATCTTTATCAACCCTTATAATGCTTGAACTAAATTCAAGCTTATGCAAACAGGTTAGATCCAGGCGAGCAGCCAAGTAAATTGGAGGCTGGCCTATGATCTAACCTATTGCTTACTCTGAACATCTTTCTTCAACAAAATTAAGCAGATATTTAAGGTTTTGGAAAGCAGATGACATAAAAATCTATTTTAAGAAGATTACCCAGCATTTTAAGGGTTAAACAGTCTAAAGATGACATAACAACATATTGTTCATTGATCTTATCAATTATATAAACTATGAACATCTTTTTAATAATCATATCATGATCAGGTTTAGATAACAATTTCATTTATTAACATCTCATAGATTTCTTTTTCTAGCTTTATGTAGTGGGCACTCTTTACAAACATTTCAAAATAGACAATTCTAAAAGTACAATCAAAACCAGGCTTATCCTGTAAGTTTTTTTTATATGTAACACATGCACACATGTTATCGGATGCTGGAAATTTCGCCAACTGATAATTTTGCCTACATTGCAACATAAATTGGACCAATAAGAGCATCATAAGGAATGAATATACAAATGTACATTGAAATGTTTAACTACAAGATACAATTAATGAAAGAAATGACACACTTGTATGTTAAAATCACATTCAAAAACAATTGTTTACACATTGGATAGGGATAGTTTTCATTTCCCAGGTCTGTAAATTGTTTCATTCATGAACCATTTGAAAAAAATTAAAAAATGTACTGTTTCATGCACACTCCTAGCATTGATAACAATGAGACAGCATACATGGTGTGATGTCAAAATGGTATGAAAGCACTGGCACCTTTTATCCCTTATATTGCTAGCATATAAAAGACATAGATATTCTTTCTATACCATGCATCGAAAAAGTGAGCATGTATCATAAAGTGTATCGTAAAGCATGCTAAAGTCATGACATATCATGACATTGTGTAAATACATCTAAAAGCATAAATTAAATACAATCACCGGTGGCATTGCGGTTGCTAGTAGCAAGGTCTTCCCCAGACTTTTTAAGCGATGTGATACCCCAGCGCCTGATTTTCAAAATAATCACTACCCCGGCGCCTGAATTAATCCCAATGTGCTAAAAAATCTACCACAGTGCTTTAAGTTTGTCCCAAAGCCAGTCAACTTGCTAGTAAAATTGTTTGTTCTATTTGATTTGGTTTAAAACAGTCTTTTATTTGCCTTTCATTTATAAATATATTCCCCATCCCCCCATCAAACACCCCAGCAGAAAAATCCTGGGGAAGACCCTGAGCAGAAATGACCCATTCATGATATATGAAGACACTTACACAGAAACTTTAAAAGATATCCAAGGGTTTTTAAGAAGCAATATTGTTGAATTTTGCAGTTTTCCTAAAGAATCAAAGTCAAACCAGCTTTTTGGCTTCCCAATTCGGCAATTTAAGAGATGAAATTCCCCAAATTCAACAGGTTTGGGACTCTTGCCAATTCAAGGAAACAAAGCCCTGACATGACGATGATAATTGCTACTAAAGAAGGTATACCTACCATACTTCACATTATTCCAGACAGACATAAGTTTATTTTTCACTTTATCACTTTGATCGACTCCATCACTGTCCAGATCAGAGCTGGCTTTATTATGCACTTTCTGATGACCTAAATGTTTTAAGTGTTTGTGTTTATTCACAATAGGTGAATTCCTCACATGTCCCAAATGACTAGCTTTCAAGTGTGATCGCACTCTATTCCTTAACTCTCTGTTAGAAATACAGTCTGAGCAGGTACATGTGTTTACATCCATGTCTACTGTATGTTCAACTATCTTGCTAGAGTCACTTTTACCAGCGGAGGGGACATATTGTCGAGTCCTACTTTCAGTTTCAGGAATCTGAAAGAACATTTGACGATCACGACTTGTTGATGGTGAAACCTGAGAATTAAAACTTTTAACAAGTTGAACCCGGGAAAGTTGAGGTTCTTCGACATCACATGTCCGTTTTCTACAAGCTAAACTTCCTGGACTGAGTAAAACTTCATTCTGTAACTGTTGTGTGTTTATTGCTTCGTTTGGTTGCCTCTCATAGTTACCCGATCCGGACGAAGAAAGTCGGTTTGGAGAGGAATCTGAGTTAATCAAATCAGTCCATGAGTCCAGCGATTGAACATCGCTGCTCTTGTGCCTAGATTTCATCTTCTGTCCGGGTTCCCATTCCTGTTTGTGTTTACTATCCATTTTTATCCTATAATCGTTACGTCAACCATTTTGAACGTCACATGACTATGGTTCCCGTCTTTTAAGCAGTATTTGTACGACGCAAAAAGCCCTGGAACCAACTGTTTACTGTGCTAGTTCGATAAAAATAAAGTTACTAGAGTGGACGTATCAAAGTTAGTTAGGATTTTTCTGATATGCGTACGCAATCTTATCACTGAAAGGGAGTCATTATGATACTTTTGATACAATTCTAGTGTCATAAACAAAACTGCATATTCTTGAGCCACAATTTATAGCTTTGGTCAATTGTATACTTTGGAAGATGAATACTTTCATTCCATTGTAGTGTCACATAAACAACCCTGCATAATGTAAACATGGCTGCTGGCCGTGAAATGTCAAATAGGTTTGGATCCATTTCTAGCAGTAATTTGCTGGCTACGCCATTTTTGCCACAACACACAGATAACGTAAGACTGTTTTCTATATAAGAATAGCAATTCCTTAACATGTTATCGACTCAAAAGCGTAAATTTGACCATTCTAATACTAGATGGTACATACACTCAAGAATGAGTACCCCTCAAAATTGAATGTTTACTCACATGCGTTGCTCGTGTTCCATTTGAAATGCAATTATAGATAATTAGAGATTATTCAATGTGGAATGAGTTTTGGCCTTTATGATTAAAGGAGGTTTTGAGATACTCTTTTTGTCAATTGCACAGGGGTATATGTCATAATACCTGTAATATCACTATATATACACAAGGGAAACAACTTCAAATAGAAACCAGTTCTGACGTTCCACGCTTATCAGTCCTTAATTTTTAAACAATCGCTAGTCTGTCAGTTCTCTATATGTCCGGAATAGCTAAATGATTTCTGCGTCCAACGATACCTCTCTCAACAAGATCGGTCCAGTCAACCCGGAGAAATCTGCAACGACATGCAGTATTTTTTTCAAATTTGGCTCATTGGGAATAGATCATTGAGAAAGAAACCAGCCAATGTTTTGGCACCAAATCACCTCAATGAACGTTATTTCAGCAATGACCCTTTACCAGCATACAAAAAAAACAACTATTGGTAGGTATCCTAACTAAAAATTCTAACCTGCACACTATGTTCAACATATATCCAACAATTATCCTTTACTACACTCCCATTTTGCTCGTCTACTCCATTTTGTCAATTTATACAACAATCTTTGAATATTCATCATTCATTTGAACAATGTGATATGATTGGTTTAAAGTTAACATGTCTAAATACAGCATGGTTCCACGGTTTTTGAATGGTACTATGTGCCGTTCATACTTACTTGTTTAAAATTACATAAAGATGGAAACCAGCCTAACTAACCTTCAACCTTTCACATTAAGTCAATCAGAGAGCTTGAAAGATATTGTACCATAACAAGATGGAGTAGAGACTAGAGAGATGGGAGGATGGTGGAAGATAATTCTAAATACATGTTGGGTATTGTGTACAGGTTAAAATTTTTAGTTTGGATCCTTACCAATAGTTGTTTTTTAAGTGCCGGTAAAGAGTCATCGCTGAAAGAATGTTCATTGAGGTGATTAAGTGCCGAAACATGGGCTGGTTCTGTTCTCAATGATCTATTCCCATTGAGCCGAAATCAAACAAAAAAAAAAAATCGCATGTCGTCACAGATTTCTCCGGGTTGACTGGACCAATCTTGTTGAAAGAGGTATGGTTGGACGCAGAAATTATTTGGCTATGCGGGACATATAGAGAATTGACAGACTAGCGATCGTATAAAAAATTACGGACTGATAAGCGCGGAACGCCAGAACTGGTTTCTCTTTTAAGTTGTTTCCCTTGTATATATGTAGTGATATTACAGGTATTATGACATATACCCCTATGGTCAATTGTTGCTTTAGTTGATCTTTTGCAGATGGTTTCATTTTTGTCTTCTGCTTCATTCAAAGTGATTCCAGTCTAATATGAGGGGTTCACTTGCTTGCATGATTTCACTTGCATACACAAGTGAGAGGTTTTGACACTAAAACATTATTTTAAATAAACCTGCAGCTTCATATGATTTGAAATAAGAAGGGGGAAGATACTTAATTATTCCATCAATTGTGACTTGAACTATAAATCAAATCATGTGTAGCAAACATCACTTATGTAGAAGAAAAAAGGTATACATCAGTTTCACTTCTGACCCAATAATTTCCTAAATCTTCTAATTTAATGGTTGTTAAAACTACTTTTTTCGAGCAGAAGGGTTTTATATAACTCTAAATATTTCAAACACAAAATTATATCGAGTAATTGTGTATTGCCACCTGAAGGAACAATTGAAATTTCAGTGACTCTCATTTTCACTCTCTAATCTCAATTTACTTTCTTTGTACTGTATATTTTATAACACCAGTAGTATTCTTTTAACTCAGGATGTATTTTGAGGATGTATTTTGTTACATTTCCTCGTAGCTTCAACATCTTTAGCAGTACATTAATCACTTTTGATACCATTGATCTTTAATTTAAGATCATCTTATTTAAGCCTTTTTTATGACTAATTTTATATGTAATTTATGTACATACAGAAATGTATTTAATAGTTTTATTGTCATTTTATTATTTTGAATTTGAAAAACTTAAGAAAAGTATCATGGTAAGAGGAATATCATAAGGGTTTTTATGACCTCAGCTGCTAAAGAACAATTGCTAATATAAAAAGTATTGTCTAAGTACTGTACTGCATTATGTACACCCTTCAAGTCTTTCCCATATATGATGATAAGTTGCAATAGTTTGCAGTTTGTGACAAAAACAAACTTGCTTTGGGTATTTGTTTAACTGCTTATTGTATAATATCATTATCTATACAGCATATACTGCAAAGACTTAAAAAATTATTGTGACAAAGGATGAATTGTTTCCCATGAGCAATTGAATATTTACTTACAAAGGTTAGTACCAAATATCAAAACAGAAACGTTATTTTTCATATTTAAGATTTGCCATCTGTTTTTGCCTTTGATAATGACTAGTTTGCAAATTCCCTTCTAGATGGAGTGGGTAAAAAGTAAACTTAATTTGTCTTTCTATTTCATTTTCCCCAAACATGCAGACAATCCTTGAGTGCAGAGTATGTGACGAGGTGTTTAACCTTCAGGGTGACAAGGTGCCGCGCCTCCTGATCTGTGGACACACTGTGTGCCATCAATGTTTAACCAGACTCACTGTACATGGTCATGTGATCTTGTGTCCCTTCGACAGACAGCCCACAGACATAGGTAAGCTCTGAGATTAGGGTTATCCCTTGAACCCTTTAATTTGTGCTGATTTTGGGCCTTTTGACCCCTTATATTGTGAATGGAAAATAATGATATTTAAAGGTTTTATCTAGGATTTGGGGGGTCATTTAGAGATGAGGGAGACAACCCATTCCCCAATAGGTAACTTTTATCACTTATGCGCTCATTTACTATAAAATTGTTTAAGTTCTAGAATATTTGTCAATTTACATAAAAAACCTTTAAATTCTCTTCTGAAGTGTAACTGAGATGGTAATTATTATGTTCATTATGATGTTTAAATGACTTAAGACAAAAAGGTCTATTTACATATAGCAATAAAACAAAGTCAGCGGAGAATTAACGGGATGAATTTCGCAAAACATCGGAGGCCAATGAAATGGAAGAAATTCTCCATTTTGAATATGTTTTTGGTTTTAAGCATTCTGATTTAGGTGTGTGAAACATGTCTATATTAAAAAGTGGTAAATTACATTGAAATCAGAATGACTATTCCACAAAAGGAAAATTCAGCCATCTTGAGCGAATTCTCAATTTGCCACAATTATTACAAACCTCAGAGGCATGTAAGTCATATATATTCTCAATTTGCCACAATTATTACAAACCTCAGAGGCATGTAAGTCATGTATATTCTCAATTTGCCACAATTATTACAAACCTCAGAGGCATGTAAGTCATGTATATTCTCAATTTGCCACAATTATTACAAACCTCAGAGGCATGTAAGTCATGTATATTCTCAATTTGCCACAATTATTACAAACCTCAGAGGCATGTAAGTCATGTATATTCTCAATTTGCCACAATTATTACAAACCTCAGAGGCATGTAAGTCATGTATATTCTCAATTTGCCACAATTATTACAAACCTCAGAGGCATGTAAGTCATGTATATTCTCAATTTGCCACAATTATTACAAACCTCAGAGGCATGTAAGTCATGTATATTCTCAATTTGCCACAATTATTACAAACCTCAGAGGCATGTAAGTCATATAATTCTCAATTTGCCACAATTATTACAAACCTCAGAGGCATGAAAGTCATGTAAATTAACACTGAGAATGCTGAGTAATATTTTTAAAAAAAGATTTTGTGTTGTCTGCTTTCCAAATTCTTAAATATCTGCTTAATTTTTGTTGAGTAAAGATTCTCCAAGTAGCAAACAGGTTAGATCACAGGCCAGAGGTCAATCTACTTGGCTACTGGCCTGGATCTAACCTGTTTGCATAAGCATGAAGTCAGTTCCAGCACTTTAAAAGTTAAACATCATTTTCGTTAAGGTGATTCTGGTATCTGGGGACTAAAGAAGAACTTTGCTCTGATTGAATTGCTGGAGAAGCTACAGTTCACACCGAAACAACAGTGTAAATCCTTGGTGCTTTCGGACGAGTCCTTAGCACGAGAAAAACAGGTTAGTGAAAGTGTGGTAAGGCAGTGATTATTGTTATACCCAATGCCAAACAGTAACGTCATTTGACAAGTTTGTTGCAGACGACTCTGAAAACAATGTGGGAAAAGGAGAGATTGCTCCAAACAAGCAATTTTTCCTTTTCCCATAATGTTTTCTTCTCTATCAGAAGATTATTTTCAATTTTATTACATTTTGATATGTCATCTGCAAACTCTTTCAATTTTGGACAGTGAGAAATTTGGTGTTTGGTAAAGGGTTAACTCATAGATGACTAAGATTTAGATACATTTATTGAGATGATAGTGCCTTATCTCAGAGATAAGGTATCATTTGTTTTTTTGTTTTTAGCTCACCGGAGCACAAAGTGCTCAAGGTGAGCTTTTGTGATCGACCAATGTCTGTCGTCCGTCGTGCAGCATCAACAATTTCTTTAAACATCTTCTTCTCCTAAACCATTGAGCGAATCTTAACCAAACTTAATAGAAATGTCCGTTGGGTGATGCTCTTCAAAAGTGGTTCAAAGAAATTGATTCCATGCAGAACTTTGGTAATCGTGGCATGAAAAAGGGGGAATTTCTGCAATTTTTAAAAAATCCTCTTGTCTTAAACCACTGGTCAGAATTCAAAATGATTTGACAGGAATGTTCTTGTGGGGCCTCTTTTTAAAAGTTGTTCAAAGAATTTTGATATCTCAAAAAACATGGCCACCAGGCTGTATTGAACTTTGAACACGTTTTTGTTTTCACTATATACATGAATGCCTAAATTTATAACTTAACAAACATCTTTTATTTCCAAACTTCTGGGCCAATTTCAATGAGAAATCATGCGAAGCATCCCTTGTTGAAGGGGAGAAAGATTTGTCCAAACTAAATAATAGTCACGTGACCAAAATGGCTGCCAGGCCCATATTTGGTAAAAACCTTAAAAAAGATTCTTGTCATAAACCACTGGTCAGATTTCAAAATAATTTCACAGGAATGTTTTTTAGGGCCCCTTCTTAAATGGTTGTTATTTTTTTTTAGATATCTCGAAAAACATGGCTGCCAGGGTGCGTTGAACTTTGAACATGTTTTTGTTTTCACTACATACATGTATACATGCTAAAATTTATAACTTAACAAACATCTTTTTTTTTCAAAACCTATGGGCCAATTTCAATTAGATATCATGTGAAGCATCCCTAGTTGGAGGGGAGAAAGATTTGTCCAAACGAAATTAGTTATGTGACCCAAATGGCTGCCATGCCCATATTTCGTAAAAACCTTAAACAAATATCTTGTCACCAACCACTGGTCAGATTTCAAAATAATTTCTCAGGAATGTTCTTTAAGGGCCCGTCTATAAAGGTTGTTAAAAAGAATTTGATATCTCGAAAAACATGGCTGCCAGGGTGCATTGAAGTTTGAATGTGTTTTTGTTTTCACTATACATACATGTATGGTAGAATTTTTAACAAAATACATCACTATCAATTTGGATGTCCAAATATGCCAAAATGATAACCACAAAATGGCAACAATAGATCATACTGGACAAAAGTGCAGGGCTGATCTTCATACATACAATCTATAAAAGTAAGATATTCGGTTTCCGCATTGTAAGAATTATGTACCATTTTAATGTCCCACATCAAACATACAGTGTCCAACTTGTAAAATGGGAATAAAAAAAAGGTCAATGCATAGGAGCACAAGAAACTCTGTGTTAAAAGCAAAAGCAATGTTTCTAACTATTCTTCAAAAAGGTGGTAATCTCAGGTGAGCGGTTCTAGGGCCATTATGGCCCTCTTGTTTTCAGTTTTTGGCTAATGAATCAATATGAAGGTTCATAGTGCAAAGGGCGTTTTGTTCCTTTGCCTTGTATTAGGGAATGCTTTGAAAACAGAAGTTGGTGAAAAGGGGCTGTTTTATGACTTGAATACGGCTGACCAAACTGAATTAAAACTTTATTAAATACACACATCTACATAAATAGGCAATTTGTTCAAGTGTGAATGATAACGTATTCATAAGGTATTCTATGCCCGTCTGATATTGCTGGTCTGAATATTTATAAAATGTGTCCACAACCACATCAAACAACTTTCATTAAGTATGAATAAAGTATTTTCTTTGAGGTATTAGTTAGAAGGTATTGCAACTAAAGAACTTCGGGGCCGATTTTGAAATGAAAACTATTGTGGTCATATAGGTATCTATGAATAAAACTCATCATTTATTTAAGACATGCAATTATTCTGATCTTGGAAAAAACACAAACCATCTGAAATATGGTCTGCTCTTTATCTATAAATAGCATACATCATAATAAAAAGTAGGGATGGGAACGAAAGGTGAAATCACTATTCGAATATTCGACTAGAACTATTCGAATATATTCGAATATTCGATTTTAGAATTCGTTTTGATGTCCGAATGTCTGCATGTCCGAATACTAGTACACTAGTCCTCTGTTCAAACCTTTTGTGTATAGGCGATATCTGTATACATGTACGTGCATGCAATATAAAAGCAGTAATAACCATTATTTCGTTTTTTATCAACAGACAACTTTTCCAGTTTCTTACAGAGTTGGTCCATCAGAAACTTAAATAGTTGTTGATGTTCGGCAGGACGAGTAAAGTAATTCCAGACACGTGATGGAGACATTGTGATGTTTATCGAATAGATGTAGAAATTAGAATGAAAATACGTTTGACAAATTATTCTGAAGAAAAATATACTTTCTAACACATTATTTGATTGGTCTTCGTGCATAAGCAATCATGATTACGATTGGTTATTGAAAGAGTAATTGTTTAATTTCACACAAACAAGTTACGTGATTGGTTGACACTGACAATTGTCAATTAGCGTGATTGACTTGTTTTGGATAATAAGGAGCAAGTGCAGATCATTAAGTTGTTAGATTTAGCGGCTTAAAATCGACTATTTTCACACTTAGGAATTAATTGTTTTGCAAACTGTCAAAAGATGTGGTTATTTGTCACAGGTGTTTTACTGTGTGACATACGTTGTAAAAACATCGTAACTGCACCTGGGAGCTAGGCACGTTCTTCGATATTTGGGATTGGTTTAGAGGAAGAAAATGAAAATAAAACAACATTATTTTTGAATAAAATTTATGGTAAACATACAGTAATATGGGTTCATTAAAATCAAATATTCGAATACTGTTTTGTTATTCGAATATTCGACCCACTATTCGAATATTCGTTCCCATCCCTAATGAAAAGGCATAAGTCAAAGCACTATTCCATTTTTGCTGTTTAATAGAAACATTTTGTTTAACCCCACTTTAACATTGTGCTTTACGTGTACCATGTGTTTTGTTTAAGAATTTCTTTGTCCTTCTTTCACAGTTTGCCATACCGTGTGATGAGAATGAATCCCATACGGCTGTTGTGTACTGCCTCACATGCGAAACACATCTCTGCATAGAGTGTTCTGACTCCACTCACAGTACGAGAACACTTGTGAAACATAAACGCGTTCCAATCTCGGAAAAACCCACAGAGAATCCAAAATGTGTGTACCACCCAATGCACATGGTAGAGTTCACTTGTCTAGAGGAGGAGTGCCAGCCCAATCCGTTAATGTGTTATATTTGTAAGGATTATGGACGCCATATGAAACATAAGGTACGTTGGTTTTGATTGGTTGTATTCCTATTGGCACCACATGTGCTCTTCAATGTGGACACCGCTGGTATGTAGGCATTGTAGCATTGTAGGATCAGCTGGTATCATGTCTGACTTGTAATTGTAAGATCAGCTGGTAACATGTCTGACTTGTAATTGTAAGATCAGCTGGTATCATGTCTGACTTGTAATTGGAAAATAAGGGTCCGGAGTTTAAGAACCAAATAGTATTTAGCTCTTTTTGATGTTCAATGATGGCAATATTGAAAATTTTGGTATGTTAGCATTGTTAGATAAGTACAGTGAAACCTGGTTTATCCGCACCCTGATTATCCGGATGTCTTGCAATCCGTACGAAATTGTAAGGGAACGGAATTATGATGCAGAAATTTGCCTAACCAATTACCAAACAATAATGACATTTGACCAGTTTGATGCAGACGACTCTTGAAAACATTGTGGGTAAAGGAGAAATTGCTTGTGATGAGCAATTTTTCCTTTTCCCACAGTGTTTTCCGCTATATCAGAAGATTAATTTTGAATTTCAATTTGGGACGGTCGAAAAATTGGCATTTGGTAAAGGTTTATAGATATACATGTGCATATAGACCGTTTATGTCTAAATATGTTTAAGAACAGGCCCTGCTTCATTTGTCCGGATTATTCGTTTATCCGGAAATTTTGTTGGAAACGGACGTGTTATGATTAACAGGATATTACTGTATGTAACAATTCTGAATTGAAATTTGAAAGTTGGTGTCCAAAGTTTAAGAACCAAATATTATCTAGCTCTGCTTGATGTTCAATGATGTCAACCTAGACGATGTTGATATGTAAGCTTTGTTAGATCAGATGATATCAAGTCTAACTTGTAATTGGAAAGTTGGGGTCTTCTATAGCTTTAACCCTTTACCAAATGCCCAATTTTTGACTGTCCCAAATTGAAAGAGTTTGCAGACGACATTTAAAAAAGTGATGAAATTGGAAAGCCATCATCTGATAGAGTAGAAAACACTGTGGGAAAAAGAAAAATTGCTTGTTACAAGCAATTTCTCGTTTCCCACATTGTTTTCCAGAGTTGTCTTCAACAAACTGGTCAAATATCATTATTGTTTGGGAATGGGTTAATCAATTATCTGTTTTTAGCACAATAGTCTTCTGCAGTTGTGCTAAAGTGTTATTATTTTTTTGTGTAGCACGCCCTGTTAGAGTCTGAAGCGGAAAATGTCCGTGGGTCCATCATTAATGCGGTCCAACACATCAAGTCATTTGGTGAGGAGGTCAGTGATTCCATACGAATGATAGGCTCCGTCATACAACAAATGGAGGGCAACTATCAAGTGCTACAGAATTCCGACAGTTCTAGTTCTACTCAACAGGTACCCTTCAATTTCTCCATTAATTTACAGGGCTTTCTTAGGAATATCCATACAAGTTATCCAAATTACCTACCTGTATTAGGTCAGTGAATCAATACAAATGATAGGCTCCGTCATACAACAGATGGAGAGAAATTATCAAATGCTACAGAATTCTGACAGTTCTAGTTCTACTCAACAGGTACTCTTTAATTTTTCCTCTATTTATTTACAGGGCTCTCTTAAGTTTAAAATTATCTATTTTACATCAATTGTGAAAGAAGCTTGAACCTTATTAAATTCACTCTCGATGACTGCATCCTGGATACTACACCAGTACTGGCGCGGATTCATGTGTTGGTCCTGGCAATTTTCACCTCACCTAACCAGGACCCTCGATACAAGAGGCTGGCGCTCTACCACCGTACACTTAGGACTCTCTTAGGAGTATTCCCATACAAGTCATCGGAATAACCTACTGGTATTAGGTTGGGAATAATGCATCTTCCCTAAGGATACTCAATGGTGCAAAAGTTGGCTGCCACCAGGAATTGAACCTGGGTTGTTTGGTGTAAAGTCCTAGACGCTAACCGTTCAAACACTGCAGATCGCTGCAGTACCTCTCATTTACACAATATAAACATCTTTATTTAAGCTAATGGTATATTTATTTCATATTTGTTTGAATCACTTTGTGATGTGAATGTTTAGCCATTTGCATGTATTACAGGCCCATGAAAGGATATGAGTAAAAAAATGAAATCGGAAAAAATAAATGGATTTCTTTTATTGTGTTCTTAAAAGTCATGAAAATTAATGTATAAATGCTGTGAAACCCAATATAATTAATTTTTTTAACATAAGATATTTCATGCTTGAAATATAGCTGTCGCCTATTCAATCATGTTTATCAACAATCAGTTTGTTTACAAATGTTTTCCGGCAGATTCTGATTCCCTTACCTGGAAACTCCAGATAACAAATTCTGATTGGTCTGTTCAAAAGCTTCTGCTTTTGAGAAATGACAACTTTATAAGCGTGGCCGAGTGGTTTAGTTGGCAGACTTAGAACTCCGGGGTCCTAGGTTT
This sequence comes from Cerastoderma edule, assembly GCA_947846245.1. Classification (NCBI taxonomy): domain Eukaryota; kingdom Metazoa; phylum Mollusca; class Bivalvia; order Cardiida; family Cardiidae; genus Cerastoderma; species Cerastoderma edule. Next base: position 4,181,734 of record OX401405.1, read on the forward strand.
GAGCCCCATTGCCACTTCTGGTTTCATTGTAGTGACCTTTGGTTAGTCAAGCCAGAGCCCCAGCCTAGTACTGGTGGATCCAGGAAAGCTGTTACAAATAATTAATATGGCACTAAACATCATACAAAAATAGGATACTTAACTTTACAGGTTCCAGGTACAGTTGAGGAGGCAAGAATGAAGGTGAGGAACTATTTTCACGATCTTCGAGAGACACTAAACCGTCAAGAGATTGTTGCCCTAACAACTGTAGATACACATATACGTGAAAAGCTGTGTATGCTACAACAACAACAAGAAGATATGACCATGTTACTGTCACAAATCTCGGCTGTGCTTCACCAATGTGACAGTACGATACAAAGTGTAAGTAACTCCTGTTTGTCTATCTCTCTGGATTTCTTTCTCAAACTGAACCCACTATGATAATAGAAATTGAAATGCGAATATCTCTCTATCCATTGTTCATGCTATTGTTCTGCTAACTACAATGTGACAGTACGATACAAAGTGTTAGTAACTCCTGTTTGTCTATCTCTCTGGATTTCTTTCTCAAACTGGACCCACTATGATAATAGAAATTGCAATGAAAATATCTCTCTATCCATTGTTCATGCTATTGTTCTGCTAACTACAATGTGATTGTATGATACAAAGTGCAAGTAACTCCTGTTTCTGTTTGTCTATCTCTCTGGGTTTCTTTCTCAGTAAACTACAAAATGTGAGTTTGAGTCTCATGGGGGTATCTGGTTTCATGGGAGTAGCCGTTGGCAAGTCACTTCAGAGCCCTAGCCTAGTACTGGTGAATCCAGGAAAGCTGTTAGATGACTGAAAAATTGTTGATACACTGTTAAACACCGTACATACAAACAAACAAAACAAAGCGTGATTATACAAATCAAAGTGTAAAATGTATATTCATATTTCATTCCTTTCTTGATTATTTTTATTTTTATTTCCGAAGCACAGTATCCATGTGATAATAGAAAACAAAGGGAAGAAAGCCCTGCAAGATGTTATGTCCAAATCTTTTATTCTTTTCATATCACATTGAGTGTGATATAGAGAATAGACAGTTGGTGTTTACAATTGGTGTCTACAATTGGTGTCTACAATTGGAAAGGCGTAGAAAGTACTGTGATGGTATCTTTTGGAAGCAACGAAAAAAAGAATTATTTTTCATTCTATATGATTGTCTTATACTATTGCTTGCTATTTGAACAAGTCACAAGTACTTATATAGAGTAATAATTGGTTTAACATGAAGCTTATTTTGAGTTTTTCTATTTTTTTTCGTCATTGTTCAGGATGACACAAAAGTAGTTCTTGCCAAGGGTGAAGTGAGCACATTGCTAGAAACAGTCCAGAAACAACAGCAACAGTTCTCAGAACTTCCAGAACACATATCTCTAGATCCACATATACCTTTAACATTTACTAGGGTAAGTTGGAAGGTTCTGCACAATAATAACTGTTTTTTTTTACTGCTTACCCATTCCAAATAGGTGTTTCTTTGAAAAGTGATTATTTAAAACCATAGCAAAAGTCATGTATCAATCAAATGAAAAATAGCAGTTACTTTACTCTTTGAGTAACCCCAAATGTTTTATTATGCAACCTTTGAAATACTACATATTTGTTATTGCCATTGTGGCCTAGTGGTTTAGGTGTCTGCCTCGGGACGGGGAGGTCGAAGGTTCGGGCCCAATGGGAGGCGTTTGTCTGGAAAATGTTTCTTGTGGGAGTTATTACGAAATAGGCGGTTCTTGAGCAGAGAGCTAGTTAAATGGTCTCTGACTTATATGCCCTTGGCCTCTGGCATAATGATAGAAGTTTGGAGGTGCCTGGTATAATCAGTGAAAAAGTGTTTCATAAGCCAAACTGGCTGGCCCTTCACTAGTGGTAACACTATAATAAACAAAGCCTTTACTTTTTGAGTTTCTATTGGGCCTCTATTTTTTATTCTTGGATTTATCTTTCACAGGATAATCGAGTTCACATTGGTCCAAAAATAGAAATGCGTGTGGTGATACTAGGGCTGGATGATGCAGGGAAGACGAGTCTGCTTTTTAAAATGAAGAACAATGAATTCATAACAACTGTGCCAACTATTGGTAAGGCTCTGACATGTTCCACAACTTAGAAATAATGGTCTGGTCCAAACTGAGAGTGACTTCAAATATTGATTAAAAAACTATAAATAATGTCTTTGTCATCTTTGGGGAAAATAAAGTTTTGAATGGAGGGCTACATCATTGTTTCCTGCATTTTTTTTTCAGAAATTTTCTCATCCCTGAACAAATACCTTTGAAGGGACTTAATCATAAAGCTATTCACATCTTTCATTATATGAGAAAATTAATGATAGGACCTAACATGGTGTAAATGTGTATGAATCAGTATGAATGAAGGCCATATCAAAAAGAGTTCTTACCTGAATAACAAATTAGCCTGATGGGACGTCAATAATGATGTATCAATGTATGTTTCTCCGTTGCAGGGTTTAATGTGGAGACAGTGGAGTACAAAAATGTTAAATTAACCATATGGGATGTGGGTGGCCAGCATAAGATTAGGCCATTGTGGAAACATTACTATTTCAATACTCAAGGTAAGTCCAGAAATTGTGAGATCAGAATAAACAGAATAAATCTTATCCGGTTGCAAGTGCCATTTTCGGACAGATAACAATGAACAGTTTGACTTTTTGATTTGGTCTTTATGGAAACACCAATACATGTATTTCAATACTCAAAGGATCCTGCTAGATCCAGTAGATTAACTGGAGGACTTATGAGCATTCTCCCCAGCGGCACTGTTGATTTTTTTTGTTCGCGGGCAAAACACTGCTTAACCCTGCCTTGTACTGGTTTACTGAATAACTGTTGACAAATTAACAATAATGTTAAGACATTCAGTATGGATTGTGACAAAATTATTTTTGAATTTTGAATTGCTTCTCTTACAGCTGTGATATTTGTGTTAGATAGTCATAACAAAGAGAGGTTAAAGGAGGCCCAGGGAGAACTGGTCAAGCTGGTACAGGAGAAGGAGCTGAAAGATGCTTCTTTACTGATATTTGCCAACAAACAGGTGGGCTACTATAAGTCTTCTCCATCAATAGATTAGTTCAATGGATTCTCCTTAATGAAATATTTAGACTGGATTGAAAAAGAAAAAATAGATTAGTTTAATCTTTTCTCCTAATGGAATATCTAGACTGGATTAATTTTTAAGAAAATATTAAAAAATAAAATTTATTTGTTTAATCTATTTGTCTATTTGAATTTTTAGACTAGATAAGTTGTTTTTGTAAAAAAAGCCAGAAGCACTTTTTTTTATAAATTAACGAGGATAAATTTCCTTGTTATATACCAAAGACATCTTTACAAAAAGAAAAACTACTTGTTCAGAGCTCGCTACCTCTTTTGCTATGACCCTAGGCTTCTTCCTTGTATTGTATGATTTACCTTCCTTGGAGCCATACTTGCTTGAGGAATAAAGCCATTAACTAAATCCCTGAAAATTGTACAGCATTACTTTAAAGCCCTAACACAACCATTCCTAAACAGTGATTATCACATATCAATTATTTTCTTACCAATAAAACTAGAGGAATGGGACCCAGTGGCGATGGATTTCAAAAAAATATATTTTTTCATGGTTGAACTTCATTATAATAATGATAAATGGTTATCTTCTTTACACGACTTTTTCAGGACCTTCAACCTTGTATGTCAATAGAAGAGCTAACAGTTCAGTTTGGATTGTTCAAATCGTGTTGCAGTAGAAGCTGGCATATCCAGGCGTGTGACGCCAACTCTGGCCAGGGACTCCAAGAGGGCTTCGAGTGGCTGTCACGCCAGATTGTGGCTGCAGGGGCCCCAGACTTAGCTTAAGATAACACTTCAAAAATATTCATTTAACCCTATACCAAATGTTAAATATTTGATTGTCCCAAATTGAAAGAGATTGCAGACGACATTTTAAAATGTGATGAAATTGGAAAATAATCTTAAGGTAGGCAAGAATACATTGTGGAAAAAGGAGAAATTGCTCGTCATGAGCAATTTTTCCTTTTCCCACAATGTTTTCCAGAGGTGTCTGCAACAAACTGGTCAAATGTTGTTATTCTTTGGTAATGGGTTAAGGCCACACTTCAAAAATGTTTGCTAAGATTCATCTTTTAAAGAAGACCCAAGGCACAACTCTAATAAAAGAAAACAAATCTGTGCACCATGAGTATTTTTTCCTTATGTCATAATGGTTTCTAATGAAGATCACAAAGTAATTTATAATTTTCATACTTTACATAATTTTCTGACGTTCAATTTGGAAAAGTCACAAATTCCCAAATGAGGAAAAAGGTTCCCCTTTAAGCCTTGAATAGACTACAGCATTAAATTGAATACTATTGTAAAAGAAATTGCATAGATTGCTGAAAAAAAAATCTAGTTTTACACATTTTTTCATCCTTTAGAAAAGGACAATAATCATTGTTGGATGAAAACAATGACTTTTTAAAAAAGATCTATCACAAACTTGAAAAGTTTACCAAGGTTTACTTGTTAAAGTGTGTTTGTAATTCTATCAGGAATAGGACATAACTAGGGCATTTCTAGCTTAGCAAAACTAGCGTCTAGCTTAGCAAAACTAGCGTCTAGCTTAGCAAAACTAGCGTCTAGCTTAGCAAAACTAGCGTCTAGCTTAGTTACGTAACAATTAGCCTACATTTTTATTGAGCAGAATGTTTTGTATTCTTTGCATCAATGGAACTGTTATTCAAATAGCCTCTACAGATGTTTTCTTTGGTTTTTGTTTTACCTATTTGATTTTTGTTTTAAATCATCTCTAGAAAAGGCTGCAATACTTAACCCTTTCCCAAACAATAATGACATTTGACGACTTTGTTGCAGACAACTTTAGAAAACATTGTGGGAAAAGGAGAAATTGCTCGTAACAAGCAGTCTTTCCTTTTCCCACAAGGTTTTCTGCTCTTTCTGAAGAGTATTGTTCAATTTCATCACATTTTGAAATGTCGTCTGCAAACTCTTTCAATTTGGGACAGTCGAAAATTTGGTGTTTGGGAAAGGGTTAATGCAATTTCAAGGTTTCTGATTAAACAAGAACTTGCACAAAAAGAACAATTCCCCTTTGTTGAAATTAATCAAAATGTTTTTATGAAGAAATGAGTTTATTTTCAATTCAAGAAATGCAATTTGTTAGCAATCAAGTTCATCATATGCTGATGTCATGACAACATCCAGCAGGGGTAAATGTATCAATTAAAAATTCTCTTTTGTCTAATCAAGAAAGGGGAGGACAGTAGTTCATGGGTAAAGTGCCGGCCTCCGGACACAAGTGCAGTGGGTTTGAAATATGCGAAACCTTTTGTCAATAGTATTGGTTATGGATCCAGGAAGCAGAATCGAGAATAAATAATATAAATTAAAAGAACTTGCTTAAAACCAATGTAAAATAAATAAGTTTAAACTGAAAGGGAGATATTTGTGGATTGTCTTATATAGTACATTTGGAGGTTTTCGAGACAAATGATGAAAGTCTAAGCAATTGTTTGCACATGTTTTTTTACTATTTCAACTGGTCACAAAGATGAGTATGAGATTATTTTGTAACGAAAATATGTTCTTTGTGATTGCTAAATTCAGATTAACAATGAACTTGGATTGAGTGGTTTGTTGGCCTGAAACTGTTGATTTGTATAATTCATGAAAGGAATAATAAATATGTGAAAAATATATATCTTGTGAGCTTTTTCATTTTCATCCATATTATCGCATCTTTTTTTTTTTTTTTTTTCATAATCAAACTCATAAACATCCTTGTTTTTTCTAAATCCACAATGTAAGGGGAATGTTTCTGGATAAATATCAAAACTGCAGACATTTTTTACCATTTCATTTATAGCCTGATTTCTTTACATAAAACAAAACAAAATACAATTTTCTAACAAATGAGTACAGTAACAAAGTGAATTGCCTGCATTTTTTCTTGTATATAAAATTGATCCTGGTTATATTCTCAACCAGATTTTCTCTCAAAGGTTTTGTAATTGGTCCAAATTGAAAGGAAATGCAAGAGATAAATCATCATTGGAATGTTTATAACCCTTTCCCAAACAATAATGCCATTCGACCGCTTTGATGCAGACGACTTTCGAAAACATTGAGGGAAAAGGAGAAATTGCTTGTGACGAGCAATTTTTTCCTTTTCCCAGAAATGTTGTCTGCAAACTCTTTCAATTGGGGACAGTCGAAAATTTGTTGTTTGGAAAAGGGTTAAACATTTACTAAATTTTAAGATGAAACCTCCCATGATGAGCACCTGATCATTTCCTCATATGAACACATTATTACTAATATTGAGCAGATAATGTATCAGAAGATTTCAGGAACAATTTTGACAAACAAAGAACTTATTTGATACAAGCAAGCAATTGCTTCTTTGGTCAAATTTGTTTCGACCCAATAACTTTTATGTCTTATAAGAATATATTGAAGGTTCAGGGCAAGGCTATAGTCAGTATTTCATGTTTGTGAAGGATTTTCTACAGACTTGCTTTAAACCCTTGTTCCATTTTCAATAGAGTTAAGTAAAATAAAAGCTTCATATAAGGGAGTTGGTTGAATTAACCTTGGGACAAGGAAGTATAACAGGAATGTATGTATAAGACAGCTTGTATTTTTATATAAAAACAAAAACATTTAATTATTCCAGAAATAGTATTGGAAGTCAAATGAGTACACCCTTTTAGGTTCATCATTTTCAAACATATTCTTGTATCTCTCAATTTTGTTATAATTCCATCTGTCATATGAAGACACAGCAATTTTCGCATATCAAAAGTATGTTCATTTTTAACACTTTCTGTGTTCTCGGGAGTTTCATGAAGAGGGAATTATGACATCAAGAACCAATCACTCTTTCATATCAATCTTTTTACATGAAATCTGTTGAGAAAGGAATGTAAAGCCTTTACTTTTGTAAAGGACTTATTATACTCTTGTATTGAACCTTTCATAGTTTGTCAAATAAGAGATAACAATCAACCAGTTGATGACCTCCGTCCTAGGTTTCTAGAGCAGTGGGGTCAAGTTTTGTTGACCAAGCTACGAGGTCATCCACTTCCTTTTCCCAGAGTTCATCTCTGCCTTTACTAGATGGTGGTGGGGGTAGATCTGTTGTCTGGAAGTTGGCTGAAACAAAGATAGATGCAATTTTTGGATCAAAGGAAGCTTTTCCTTTTAAGAATTCAATTGTATAATTGTTATTGTTTTTTAATTGAGCCTTATGACATGTATCTTTTCTCATACACCATGTGATATTTGTTTTTTCATGATATGTATGTACGATGATGTACTATGTAGTAAAATATAAATTGTTTCATTCTGATTAAATCTACAACAACAAAAATAAGTTTAATTGTTAACAAACTAGCTTTTGTTAGATTGCATAGGAAATTTGATATCAAAATACAATGTAGAACTGGACGATTTAAATCCTTTAGTTTGATGACCTTAATGACACAGACCCACAGAATAGAGGAGTATGGAGATCCAGAGATAGACGCTCTAAAGAGAAGCCTGTTGCCTATCTCAGCTACTGTTTCCCAGAAGCAGTTGAAAAATAAACAACAGGATCAAGTCAAGTAGTGGTTGAGAATCATAAATTGCCAAGGAAAAACTATCCCTCTTTGTAATGAAATTTGTCCATAGCAAACACAATCAATTCTGCAATTTATTTGCTCATGCTTTAATCATTCCACCTACAGTTTCAATGATCAGTTCAAATAAACATCAGCTAAAACCAAACAATTTGTTCAAGTGTGAATTGAGTAGAAACTATTGTAATAAAAGCATAAACTGTATGTGAAGAAGGCAGTGCTTTTGTAGTGCTTGGTGAAGGACAACATTAAAGAGTTTGCCAAGTAGGTTACATAAGTTTAAATTTGTACTTACTAGGGGACATTCTAGGAGGCAAGTATATTTTCTTCATTTTACTTAGTCGGGCCATCTTTTGTGCCTTTTCTTCCTCTTCTGATGGTTTACTCTTAAATCTACCATACATCAATGTTTCATGTCTGCAGAGGAACAAAAGTAATTATCTTCTTGTCTGATAATGAATTATCATGTTCGATTTTACTCAATTTTCCCTGTGTATGAAAAGCCTTCATCACATTCTACAAATAATGGATGGAGAATAAACCAATTCTTCTTTTTTAACACCCTTGTATTATGCCATGTGTTATGTCATAACGTTCTGTGATTTTACCATCTTTGGTACGTTTAAGAACAATATTTGTTTTCATTTGTTCATGACTATCCTTCCATTGACTTAGCCAATCAAATTTGTAAAGGATCAAATTTCTTGATAAACACATTTGAGACTAGTCCGCAAGTAAATTAAATCCGTAAAAGATATACAATAGAACTCGCATATCATTTCCACCAAAATAGAATTAGAGACAAATGATGTCATACAAATGGAGCAATCAAACATTCACGTCACCATATTCATATAAAACTTTTCTTTGAATAAAAAGATACCACAAAAAAGAAAAAGAAATTAGCCAAGAGAAAGAATATTGAATATCAGAAATGGATAGAATATGATAACCAAGTGGAAAGGGAAGTAACCTACTCCTCCAATTGCCTCTTCATTTGTTCTTCAATTTCTTCCTGTGGTAACCCGAGATGTGCTTTCTGCATTGCAGGATTGTCTTTTATAGCTTCCAACACTGAAGCAACAATATCATAATGATGTATATATTTTCTATAAAACAAAATTAATCAACCCCTACTTTCTATAGACTTGAATAAAACAATGTTTTAACACTTTGTTCATATATGTGGCTTTTTATTGATCTGTAGCCCATTACTTAAAAGCGCTCAGAAAAACTGCAAAACTTGGTAAAAGGGTTTATAAATTTTGATAGAATATGTTGAAACATAGCAAAAAACCACAAGATCATGACAATATATATTGCCTGCACTATTTATTACCTATAGTGCTATTTTTACAAATTTGGTGCCCACCAATTTAACTTCATTGTTTACATTTGAGTAACATCTAAAATAGCAAGGAGCACTTGGATTAAAGTGAAGAGATCAACTGGTTAGACAAATCATGTAACACACAGAGAAACACTGTCATATATCCATTAATAACAACATGAACATGCAAAATGGAGAATTTCTTTAGATCTGGTTCCCAACGTTTCTTGGCTGACCTAGTTTTATATAGTATTTACCATTTTAAAAGCATCATGTGATCGTGTTACAGTCTCAACTCCTATGTAAAAGGGAATTTTAATTACTTTTAAGTTCATTTTCAATTATTCTAGAACTTTCACAATTTAAGTGTAAATGATTGCAAGTACGGCTTTAAGAAATGATAGAAATAAAAATGCTCAAAACAAGCAATTTCTCCATTTATAAAAATGATTTCTAACTCAAGTCTAATAAGATCCATTATCTCATTTTTTAATTCTAAATGATAAAGATTGATTAATCTGTTGTTTGGTAAAAAGCCATTGATGTCACCCATAATCATCCAATCAAAATCAACAGCACTTAGGCAGACTTAAATTTTATGACAGCTAAAAAGGGTAAAAAAGCAACAGTCACCTCTTGTACCGAGGTCCTGGGTTTGATTCCCCTTAGGCATGCGACAAACCAATAAATCAGTGTAAGAACTGGTTAATTATCCAGGAAGCAGTCATCAAGAGGGATTTAAACAAGGTTCAAGCTTCCTTCACAATCAATATAAAACAAATAAGTTAAGTTAAACAAATCAAGATTTGGGTAATGGAAACAAATAAAAGAAGAAATCTGAATAACCAATCATAAAATGGCCATCTAAATCATAGCAGCAAAATTGAATACTAACATGGATTTTTTAAGTCTGATCTAGCCTTGGATGTGGCAATACCGCTCCATGTGATGTGATAATCTTCAAACGAGAGTTTGGCCGTTCTGTGTGACGAGCCTTTTGAATCAGTCTTCCTTTGGGCTTTCTGGTCTTCGGGAATTTTAAAACGGACACGAGATTCAAGTTCTGCATGGGGAGTGACCCCGACTGAAAAAAAGGGTGAACAAATAATAGAAAAATAAAAGCATGTGATTGACTCTTACTGAATGATAATCCACTTTACTTCATCTGCTGCTTTAGCAACCATTGTTACAAAAGGATTATACAATTTATCCTTTCGTCACAGATGTTTCAATTGAATTGTTGTGATAAAATGACAAACACTAAGGCAAAGCCATTGATCGTATAGTGGATGTTATTTCTATCTTAACTGTTTGTGGTATGACATCTTGACCCGGACAACGTGGTTTGGTCCAAAGAGCCAGGACCTCATTGTGGTATTGAAATGTGCCAACCAGAGTCTCTCCAGTCTATTCCAGTCTATTCCCAATCATTTCTGAAGCCTGCCTTATATAGTCCATAGATTCCGAGACAAATTACAATATGAAACTGACGTCTAGGTCTTGACTATATAAACAAACGCATTATTATCTTATGCAAACATTACCCCCCCTTACCCAAAAGTTATATAGCAATTTCTATGACTATGAGTGTATTAAAAAATATAATTTCTCGAATTAAATGAAATAACTTTCCTAGAATTCTATGTATAAGTTCAGTTGAAGTGAGAAAAATATCTGAACAGATTAACAAGCAACAATGATCCATATTCATTAGCCATGCTTCTGCCGAGCAACAACAAGAGATTTCTGTAAACTATGTTGAATTCGTCAACCAATTACCAAACAATAACGACATTTGACCAGTGTGTTGCAGACGACTCTAGAAAACATTGTTGGAAAAGGAGAAATTGTTCGTAAACAAGCAATTTCTCTTTTTTCCAACAAAGTTTCTGCCCTATCAGAAGATAGTTTTTTTTAATTTCATCACTTTTTGAAATGTCATACACAAACTCTTTCAATTTGGGACCATCGAATATTTGGCGTTTGGTAAAAGGTTAAACATGTTTAATTCACTCACAATATTTTGCTGGGTCTACATCCTTATAGGAACCCTCTACCCTCTGACTCGCAGCGACACAGTCTAGCACCATCTGTCTGTATGAGTGTGGAGATCGCATGATCATCTCAGCTGCTTCTGGGTTAACAGGCTTTTTAAGGTTCGGTGCAGCCAGCAATTTCTAAAATATACAGCTTGAAATGTAACGAAGTAAATGAATTGCTACCTTTTTATCAAATATATGCTTATCAGTATTTGGTAATACTTTAAAAACTCATTAGGTAGTTAATCCAACTTCAAATACAGGAAGGAGTCCAAAGTTTGAAACCTATGCATAGCCAGTTTTCTTCGCAACATTTGATGAAATCAATTTGACAAAATTCAATAAATTCTTAGCACAGGACAAAATCATTAAAGCCTCAAAAGGATATTGTACAGTACAGTACCGGTAAAGAAAAACCAGGAACATGGATAGATGCACTGACCACCTTGGTAATTCTGAGATATAGTTAAAAAAGCAAAAAAAACACTTAAGCCAGTCCCAAAAAATAATCACATAGCACAAGTTTGTAAAATTTCAATATGTTTGTTCCATTATCAAATGCATAACCAGCTTACACACAAAATATAAAAGAGTGTTGTTGACCTTGAAGTACAATAGCAAAAATGATAATCATTCAATGAATATTAAATCTAAAACAAAAGAATGAAGATGTTTATGCTATTACATTCACGGTATTAGTTCAAATCTTTCTAGATCTTTTCCTCATGGAATTTTAATTTGGTTTGCTTTTGACTTCTGTAAAAAGAAAACCGCTACTCTACAAATCCCTTTACTGCATTTACTTCAAACGAAAGCTGAAAAAGGATTGCTCATAACTAGCAATTTGTTTTTTCATTACAATGGTTTCTATCCAATACCTCTGAAAAAAAGAGTAATTTTTCTTTCAATTTTATGTCACCTGCTGTTGGTTTTTTTTTTCAATTATGGACGAGTAACACTAGACATGAATTTAGGGATGGGATAAGACCTGCAGACATATGAACTACTAACCTGTATGGTGACTAGAATGTGGGACAGGGTATAGAAAGTTCTACTAACCTGTATGGTGACTAGAATGTGGGACAGGGTATATGTCTTCTTCCAAAGTGAGAAGTCATCCAAGAAGTCTATTGTTGGTCGACCAGTTATCATGTCAACTATAATTAGTAACATGTAAAGCACTTGATTAACCAATAAATTTAAATGAAGAAACTTATCTATAATTAGTAACATGTAAAGCTCTTGATTAACCACTAAATTTAAATTAAGAAACTTCATTTAACCCTTTACCAAATGCCAAAATTACGATTGTCCCAAATTGATAGAGTGTGCAGACAACATTTCAAAATGTGATGAAAGGAAAAAAAATCTTCTGATAGGGTAGAGAACATCGTGGGAAAAGGAAAAATTGCTCGTTATAGGCAATTTCCCCTTTTCCCACAATGTTTTCCAGAGTCGTCAGTAGTGCTCGGACAGGTAGCAATTTTCTACCCGGGTACCCGAGGGGATATTACCTTCTCCATAAATTTTCCCTCCCTTAGATTACAGCTCAAATGTATAATGACAGCGAGTAATGGTTCCAGGCATTTGTGACTTAGTCTACTTTGATGATTGGAACAAATATGTGTAGATAATTTCGATAGCTGCTTCAAGGTGTAGACTATAGTGCTTTTGAAATATCTGTGCACATGTTGAGAATTGTTTTGGGGATAATTGATTGCTAGTTGGGGCTTTAGAAATGTCTTGATTTACTTGTCAAGAAGTGCATATTAACACATTCATGTGGGTTTTATTTACCCAGGTAAAAGTTGGGTAACAGGTAGTGATTTGCTTACCGGATAGTGGCCTGTATCCGGCTTGAACCCGGATACTCAGGTACCCGTCAAGCAACAAAGTTGTCAAATATAATTATTGTTTGGTATTTGGTTAAAAAAACACCACACACTCACACTGTTTTTTAGATCTTCTTCAGTCAAGTCACAATATGCTGTCTGCTGCAAAGTTTATAAACTAGAATTGTCTATCTAAGGATAGCTTATAGTTTCACTCTTCAAAATGTTGTTTTCTATTAAAGTCATCCTTACACTATCAAAAAAATGTCCAGCAACATGATCAGGTGAAATGGTTCTTTGAATTTGTTCAATGTCCATAGTTAATCTCTATCCTAACAGAGGCAGGTATAGTAGCCTCCTCATACATATTTCTACACTGTTGGTTCTTTTATAATAAAAGTCTAAATGGCAGATTCTTTAGATTAATTCAACAGATGGTTCCAAACTTTGAATGCCAACATGTCATTTTTATATTGTATCTTAAATTCTAGTGAATGTGATTGTTTTATTAAATATACATGATAATGATTTATTATCAATTTTACATGATGAGTCACTAATGGGATCAAGTCACCAACACTGGGTGACAGTGGTACAGTGGTTGAGAATTGGCCTCTTGTATCAAGGATCATGGTAGAGATCCCCATTAGCCGCAAGGAAAAAATTGCCAGGACTAGCCCATAATTTGGTGCGAGAACTGGTTTAGTATCTAGAAAGCAGTCATCGAGAGTGAATCTAATAAGCTCTAGGCTCCATCATAATCAATGTAAAATAAATAAGTTTTAGAATCTCCACCTGTTGGAAAGAATAGTACCGGTATGTTGCGCTATCTACTATCATTCTACTTGTTGCCATGTGGTATTCAAAAAATGTTTAAAATGCAGATAGGTCCAAATAAACAGAACAAACTTACCATTTGGATGGAAAGGAATTGTATGAAAGCATACTTCTGGAGGTCTTTCATTGAAGTTCTCATCAAACTTTAGGTATATCGTAAAAGTACCATCTAAAAAGAAAATACAAGCAGTTAAGGATGTGATAGTTCTTTGCCTTATCGTAACAACTCACTTCTCGGGTGTTTCATTGACCTAAGAAATTCACCTTGTATAACAGTGTACGATTACAAATTTTGTGTTATGTGCACTGGCTAATAACACGATTATTGTAAGCTTTCACGTTGATTAGTACAATGTTTATGGAAGTGTTGAACATCATTTTAACCCATTATTTTTGGTTGGTAATCCATGCATTAAAGTGAAATTATTAATTGTGATATTTTTTTGTTTCCTTCATCATATCAGATGATTATTTAGATAATGCATTTCATTTGAAAACAAAAGTACAATGAAAGTAGTCTTGCATGAAGCAATATGGCGTCTTCAAAATTATGTCAGAGGTGATTTCAATGGATGAACCCAATTATTTCAGATTGTCCTTTGCCATGTCTGAGTCTGAAAACATGTTGAACATGAAGTTCATGCTAGTTTTATGAAGGCCATGTTACTGATGGAGTAGGCTATTGGCAGTCTATATTTGTCTTATTTCAACAGGTTGTACAATAAATGTCCCAGAATGGTTGAAAATACAGTTTGGAACAAAAACAAATTCTGGGTCTGTTTGATCAAAATTGATCAAATCAATTTTGAAAGATTCTATGTTGTCTTAATTGCTTTTAAGATCTCATTGTCATTTTGTCACTTATCTTAATAGCCATATTGACAAATTCTGTAAGCACATGCTGTCAAGCATTTCATTAAGTGCCTATATATGTATGTATATGTTTTCCCATGTAAAAGCATGGAGTTCGATTGCTTTTGCTGTGACTATTAATGGGAGAGATAAAGAAAGAGACATGCAATAATACAATAGACTATATCTACCTTCCCAAACAGTGTCTTGTAGTCCTTTGATCTTTGCTACCCATTCAAATATATTTTTATTTGTTAAAGGGCTTGCTTCTATGCCCTGAAAATATGATGGAAAGAGATTGAAGAAAGAAATCGAAATAATTCATTATCTTTTGCGTTGATTATGGAAGGTCTATTGATAGTAAAAATGACAGATATAACTTGTCATATTCACATTATAAAGCCAGGGTTTTCATCAAGATTTAAAGTAACAGATCTAGGTTGGGATGTTACTCATTTAGTCAGACAACCCTCTTTTACTGTAAGACTGGGCATGCAGTCACCGATTTACAAAGGATTTAAACCAGTGGTTTGCACCTGCAACCTGTTCTTAATGAAAACCCTGTAAACCACAATGGTTCCTCATGTATATATGATTGGTATTTTTTTTTTCAAACTGTCCATCCCACTTTAACTTTTCATTTACAATCATCATTATTAAACATGTAAATATTTCCATTTGTAAGATCGAGTGTCTGAATTGGATGGGAATGTTGAGCTGGTCTATCTTATATATATCATTTTGTTCACAATTTACTTATCCTAAAATTTAAAGGTATGATGAAAAAATGAAAAAATTAAATTTTAAAAGATATCTTATAACTGTAAGTATATTAACTATTTCTTACCCATGGCTTTTCCTTGTTGAAATTTTCAAGTTCTCTTTCAAGGAGTAAATGTGCCCTCGAGTAAATTATTACCTTTCTGAAAGAAAAATCAAATAAGGTGAAATACACTCAAATGCTTAAAGGCACATCAAAGGAGAAGAGTTCAAATAAATTACTGAAAAAATATATGGAGTTCTTTTACTATGTTCATAAAAGTCATGAGAATTAGTTTAGGAATGCATTGAGACCCTATTAAAATAACTCATTTAAAATAAGTTATTTTGTGCTTGAAATATAGTTGTCTCCAGTTCAATCATGTTTATCAACAACCTGTTTGTTTACATATTCAAAATAACTAATTCTGATTGGTTGCTTAAAAAATGTGTGTATCAACTGTCAAGGTCAGAGGTCAAGAATCAGGAAATCTGAATTATGAAACTTGCTTTTCTGGGTTATTTCTGGTTTACTTTCACATTTAAGTTGTGCCGATGGTGTTTTCTGGTAATAAGTATATGAATCTGTCCAAAGGTTTACCAAATAATATAGTTTGATGTAGCATTAATCTCCTTTAATGGGCCTAAATTTAAGTGTGTTGATTTAGAATCAGCTGCTTCTTTTGTGGGTGTTGATGGATATAGATGCAAAATGAATGCTCACTGATCTCTTACTTGAATGATACCATTGTCAAACGTTATAACATTTATATTCAAAATTAGCTAAAGGGCAGTCATCTTTTTTGTGGGTAAAGCCATGATCATTTAGTCAAAAAAAAAGCTAGCCTACCTGATACCAGATGACAGGGGAACTAGGCACACAGTCACAATAATAAGTGCTATACAACCAACTCTTCCCTACAACAGTGGAGGACTGTGGTCAAGGGGTACATTATGTATTAACATTACACCATCCCAATACATGATATCAAATCCAAGATCTTCAAGACATTGCCATCATCTGGCGTATTAAATACCACACTCATCATCAGACTATATAAAATTCTCATTCTTTCCCAGAACTATTGTGGAATGGAACTCACTCCCGGTATACTTGGTCAGTACTGACTCAAACCCTGTGTTTAAGTTAGGACTGACTAGGTTGCCACACATCCCTTAGACAGTACAGATTTCTTTTTACTATCTTTCAAACTGCACTAACAATTCTAATGTTTTACAACTCACAGGATGAGTTGCACTGTATAGACAATGAAGGCCAAGATAGGTCTTTGCACATTTTCAACCTTTTGTCACTTTTTTTCTCAGGTGGACTGAGTAGCTTGAGAGGTTGATAACTCTTTCACTAACTAACCCCCCACACATGGCCATTATAGTCCATTGAGGACTGCTAGCTGTTAATGAAGATGAGATGATGATGATGTAGCAGCCTCTAGACTAGATACGATGTTGTAACGTCTTGTGGCTGATGTCTGGTTGCCAAGATGTTACATCAGTTCACGGTTAAATACCTTATGACAATTTGCAAGTAACATGTATTGAGTCAACTGCTGAAACAAACTTGCAAAGATCTATGTGGTATACGGAAATAACACAGACCATAACAGAAAAAAAGGCTATGTTTTGATCCCTATTCACCAAGTGCCTTAAACCTGACATTATGCATACCATTTTACTTACCTATAGGCTCATTCTTAAAAACATAGTTTTTCTTAGAGCGTGTATGGTCAAGTGAAAGACGAGCAATGCAGAAAAAAATATTGGCTCAGAAAAGTTGATACATATCTAAAACTATTTTATCGGGTAGTGGTCTGTTGTTTTGGAATGCCCCTTTTTATGTTTTTTAGACAGTGTTAAGACTGAGTGTACAGTATACTGAGTAGCACTGAAGACATCCTCTGTGGGCACAGGCAATTTGTGCCTTTCACATTGAGTTTGGTTTGAACTTATTTGATTTACAATTATTATGAAGTATGTGCTTACAAAATAAATATAAATCACTCTTGATTCTGCTTCCTTGATACATAACCAGTACTGATGCTGAGGATAAATGATGGTAGCCAAGTGGACCCCACTTATTGGACACTCATTATGTCATTAAAACCCAAGTCCTTCATGTCTAGAGGTAGAAGTAGGTTACTACCGCTGGACATTGGGATATTCAATAAACCGTGCTTTTAAAATATCATCGTCACCCTTTTTCGTGATTTACTTCAATAAGCAATAAGGGAACATATTTCTAACTTAAATGTATACGCTTCAATCGTATCTTTTACAAATGGAAGACGCAAAACTGTGAAATACTTTTATGGAAAATAAAAATACGCACTCTTCGGCCATGTTTGTTTATCTTCGAAACGAAGCATTGCGCATGCGCATCGTGAAATGGTTTAGAATAAAACGCAGATGGATACATTTAGATGTTTTCATCGGACAGTACATCCCCGTTTAACTAAAGGTCGAATAATGTTTTAACATAAGTAGAACACTTCAAATTAAAACTTCTTGATGGAACTCAAAGACAATGCACTTCATATGGTATGAGAAAACAACACAGCCATTCAAGAGTGGGACAACTTCAATCAAAGACGCAGTCTATTTAATGGAAATGAATCCAAAATTTGATAGTCTCTACCAGAGGCGGTAGTCAGTCGTCCCCCCTCCTTTCCTCCCTCCCCATGTGTTTCCCCCAAGTTGTTTCTCCCCCAAAATGAAATGGGAGTGAAACAACCCTAAACAATTCTATTACCAGACATTTCCCCCTCAAATAAGTATCATATATATTTCTCATAGTAAGTATGACGACTTTTTATAAAGTGTATACATAATTTTGATTTTCTTTACTTTTTTATTATTCTTGCCTACATAAAATAAAGTTTTGATAACTTGATATTAACTGACATTAACGACAGAAATAAAAGACGAATACATTTATCATAACTTATTCATTTACCCAAATGCTACTAATTTGACTGTAATCTGTAGAACGAAAATATATTTCTTAGTAACTAGTCTCTACCAAAGATCTAATGTTAGGCATTTTTCTCTTCTTATTTGACAGTACAGAAACTTTGTGTAAATAAAAGATGCCAACATTACGTTGACTTTCCATTTTGAAAGGACACTCTGTGTTAGGTTGGAACGGAAATATCAAAAACTGTTCAAGGTGTTTCCTCACAGATGTAAGGAAATTTGGAAGTTAAGATTTTTTTTCTAAAAAAAAACCGCAATAGCTGTACCGTTATATGACACGCACTGAAAAAAGTAATTGGACGCAAAATGTGATAGTCTTTATTCTTTAAAGTTACGTGTATACGTGAATTAACATGTATTTTAATCCAAAATATTGACATTGCGTTTGAGAACAAGTGCATATAAACTGTACATACTTAGATAAAATGACGCTTCTTGAATGAATGTGGCTTTCTATACCTACTTTTAATTATATACCAACAATAATACAAAAACTACATGCATTTTGTTAAAACTAATATTTAATTCTGACTTTCAAATGTTCTCTTCTGCGAACAAGAATCTTTAAAAGGCAGGAAAGGAAAGTGCTATATTAGAGAAACACCTGCTTAGGCTCCTTCATGAAACAGGTAGTACTTATTTGAATCAGAGTTTAAAACGATTTATATTAAATTATGCACCTGTCAATACTGAGAGCCGTATTTATCTTGTGATTGCTATATGTTTAATGACCGAACATGGTCAAAAAGATTCTCTGATATTCTGATTAAATCATGGTTTGTCACCCACCTGTGCTGTTGGAAAGATGCGACAGTTATTTCTTTTGCTTAAACATCTCACGAACCAACTTTTTGCAATTACTCCACACGTCTAGGGTTTTGAGGATGAAATTGAATTACTTCACACAATCCGAGGATATCGTTCTTGGTGGATGTAAATCGGTGGTGGAAAATGGAGAAATAACTCATGAGAAAAACATCTTCTCCAACTATGATGTTGAAATAAAGATTTGTCGGAGATCTATCCGTAAAGTCCTAATGTGTTTTGTAGAGTGTTTACATGGTTATGCAACTAAGAGTATCCCGGATAACCTGGGGACCTGACCAGTGCGTATATCCCGCACTAGACCTTATACAGGGTTAACGCAGTCGCCAGGATCCAAGGTTATACCCCGGAGTGTTAATTGGCTATCGTTGGGACATTTTAGGCAGATCGTCCCAGGTTCGACTCTCGATAGCGTCAACGTGTCGGATTGCGGAACCTCATTTTGAAGGAGACCATGTCTTAGTCTTTCTGTATTGAACTATTGAGGAATTACGAGCAAGTGAACTGTTGCCTCACTATAATAAAGGACTGTTGAAAACGACGTTTCTATTCCCATTGAAAACAAATTACAGTCTAACTTGTGTTAAGCAGCCACCCTTTTAAGCAGCCAACCTGCCTTAAACAGCCACTACAGAAAGTCCCATTGTTATATTTATAGTGTAAATCAATTTGTGTTAAGCAGCCAACCTGTCTTAAACAGCCAATTTACTCTGTCCCATAGGGTGGCCACTTAACACAAGTTTGACTGTATGTACATACGTGTACAACAAAGGCTGATAGGAGACCATGTTTCATGCTAATTTCATGCTAGTTTTCGAAGGAACTTTTTATCACCCCTCTTCCAACCGTATGTTATGTTAATAAACCAGTCAAACATACTTAGAGGTATTTGTATTTGAGGCGACGACTCCCAGTGAAAAATAGAGCGACGTCGCGGGGTCGCACTGGTCCGAATGATCCAGACGTGGAAATTTCATTCACAGGGGCGTGCTAAGACCTTTCTCAATCATTAGATCAAAAACTAACGTTAATTTTGTTATGACAAAAAGAGATGAGCTGTCATTTTCATCATTCAGAAGACTCTAATGAGTACAAACACTATAGGGTATAGGACAGTGGTCTTGGGGTAAAGCGTCGGCCTCGGCCGATACGAGGGTCATGAATTCCGTGAGGGGCGGTATCTGCCCTGTGGCCTTCCATAAATCGACATTCGAGTGCATCCAGGAAGCAGAAACGAGAGCGATTTCTCTATGTTGTAAGAACTATTTTCACAGTCGGTGAAAGCTGAATAAGTTTAAACTTAACTAGGGTTTAAAAGGAGTAATAATTAAGTTAGGAAGCCAATGAACTTCTTACCCGAACACTTTGTCTCAAACAGTTATATTATTCCACATAAATATCTAGTCGTTGGTTTTCTATATTTTTATACTCTCTCTAAACTTTATCATTTCGGGACGATTAAACAATTTTATTGTTAAGAGAAACGATAGATATTTGGTCACAAATCCTACGTATTGGAACAAGAATGAAGTTTAATTGATTTCGAATAATGAAAAAAGCCTTTATCGCTTATGTCCACATTGAGTTACAATAAAAATGTCTCAATTGCCGCTTATTTTTCTAAAAGCACTTAACTTAAAAGACTTCTACTACAATCGCACACAATTTATATATCGATACTTTCCAATTGACCTTTTCACTGCTAATAAGTTGATACAATGATATTCACCATATTAAGACGTTTTCAACTTAATACAAAAATGATTTACCTATTCATAACACCAAGAAAGAAGCAAATCGAAAACAATAATAAAACAGGAAAATGGTAGGTCGAATTTAAAATATTTGATATATATCGCATTTCTTCAACAATAGTTGTTCTAAAAGCAGTAATGATTTATAACATTGTAGGATTCTGCTAGCTACTTGTCGCTTGATTCTTTAGAAGAGTAGGTAATACCGCTATACATACTATTGAATTTTGTGACCTTGTCTGATTTGGAAGAAGCATGCATGATTTTTGGTTAATTATGACAAGAATCATTCTGAAAAAGGGGGAAAGAGGTAATTTATCGAAATAATACGCGTTTTATACAGCTTCTTTTGTCGCACTACTATTTTCTTTAGTTACTGTAAGTGAAATAGAATGAACCTTGGGGACGTAAATGTGTTTTTTAACAAACTAGTGCTGTTTGACGACACTGTTTCACATTTCAGTGCTTTGATAAAAAGAATGTACTTTATATGTCTGCTATTACATCAATCATTTTCTAATAAAACTTGTGTTAAGGACGTTCGTCAGATTATGTAGCTTACATGGGTCATATATTTCTCGAATAAATTGAAAGTAAACAAACGCAGATAACGATTTGTTTCGTCAGAGCTATCGTAAAAATTAGCCATTCAACACTCGTAAACGCCTACCCTTTCCTCTCAACTAAATGATTTAAGATTTGTATGTATGCCGGAACAGGTTTCGAAGGTACTTAGTAATAAAACCGGCGAAAATATTGTATCTTTGACATAAATGTTCAATGGATGTAAAGAAACTTACTTGAACATACTCCAAACGGGATATATAAGATACCAAACCCATTTGATGATTGATAGCATTAATAGAAGTCATGCGAAGAATGAAGGTAAATAAAACTCAAATATTTAAATAGTTGATTGTAAACAAAGACATTCAAACTTTCGCCGATTCCCATTTGAACTTCTACTTAGTGTAAGGAATGATCACGGAACACTTAAAGGTATTTAACTTTTAAAAAATGGAATTAGACTGGATATCGTTTTAAATCGTTTGCTTTGTGGAAAATTGCACTTGTTTATCGGTAATCATTGTGAAGGATTGTAGCGACATATGGATATAAACTTTAATTCACGTAACAGATGTATCTTTGAGTCTATCTAATGCTGAAATTGCAGCCAAACATCGGATCTTGATACTTACACAGGCTGGTATGTGGGTGCAATTTTTTCACAATTAAGTAGTCCTAATATCTTTTACTAGCACTCTTTATAAGTTCGCTTTGTTAAAGTCAAAGACGACCAAACAAATCATTGTGACAACTGTAGAGATTCCTATAAAAGGGACCATTACACATATAAAGTTCCGTAAGTAACACACGTTAAACGGTTGCGTTGGAATGTCTTCGTTAGTAAAAAATAATGATCATTTCTATTTATCAAAAAGATGACCATTTTCGTTTATTGAGTAAACGCCCGAAATACTGCGGAACATAAGGCTTGGTCGACTAATGGCATTAAACCATCACCAAACAGTAACGACACTTGACCACTTTGTTGCAGACAAGTCTGCAAAACACTGTGGGCAAAGTAGATAGAAATTTCTCTTAACGAGCAATTTCTCCTTTTCCCACAATATTTTTCGCATTATCAGAAGATTATTTTACAAGTTCATCAAATTTCGTCTTCGAATTTATTGAAAGTTTGGCATTTGGTAAAGGGTTAAGAAAGCAGGCTTGATAGTAACTGATAATTTGTAAAAGAACGTTAAACAATCGATGTGGAATGAATAGCACCAGACTTAACGAGGAAGGAATCAATTTCTCTGTACTGTGAGAGCTTTTCTAAACAAACACCATGTGCTGTGTATTCTTTTAGTCTCAACGTGAATTCTCACCCCGGACTATCCTACAATTCGTCTGTATTGGATTTATGCCGTTTAAACTGTAGTTCAGTTATATAACGACTTTTCTAACAATTCCGTAGGGCTTCGGTGTCTTGCACAATGACACTCAAATGAAAAATCAGAGCGCGGCTACCGAAGATTGAACCCGACACTCACGTGTTTCAAATATGACAAACTTATCAAGGTTAGGCAATACTAGAATCTTCCACAATCAACTGTATACCTATCTTTTGAAATGTTTGTTACATTTTCCAAAATAAGTGTTTGACAAAGATGAACTGTGTATCCATGTTACCTCTCCTTTTTTCTCGTAAAACCTTCCGGTGTCATAGATGAAAAGTTTAAGGATAATTGTTATACAGCTTGCCTAATAAGGTGTCCGATTCCATTAAAATTTCCGATTGCAGACTCCAACATTATATTTTCTTTATTTGCGGCGTGTACAGAAGGTACAAGTTCGATACACCGAAGTGGCATACCTGGTTCAAATTGAGTGGATATGCAGTTGTTTTAAGTAATGTCTACTTTACATGTCTGAAGTAAGAATTTGAAAGAAAAATGAATATCAGTATTCATAGTACCATAGATATCAGGATAGTATCACGCTCTAAAAGTCGGTTCCGGGTATATGCCAGGGGTGGGGGGTAGTTTCGATCCAAGGAGCCCCGCGACATTACTGAACAAAATTCTGAATACGATGTTAAACCGAATAGAACAGAGACTGTTTCTTCCCCCGAAAGAATATTGTTTAGATTTAAAAGAGGACACTATGTAGTTGGGGTCTCCATTTACAAAGATCTCGGTTTGCGGAGGATGCTGGTTCGAATTCAGGTCTGTCTGCATGTTTATCTCACTTTGGTTACATATATGCAACGATGATCTTTTTTGAACGTGGTCTTTAAGTTATGCAAAGCATTCACGATTATTGGTCGGTATTTTGTCACAATGATTTATGAATTATCTCACCCAACATAAAAATGTATTGTGAACACATGGCCAATTTGCTCTTTTCTCAGCATCAGATAATTCTCCTTTTTTACAATGCTTTAAACGTTGCGTTAATAAAACATTTTGAGAAATCTCGCTTATATATTTATTATCACATAGGTTTCTTTAATCTCATGTACTTGCTTTAGAATTGAGTGTATCGAGATAAAGTGGCTCAACGCGATAGAAAATAAGATAAATCGTTGTTAAATTGAAACGTACATAAAAGGATATTTGGGTCGTAAACTCCATCCTGTAATCTCTTTTATACCGATAATCATCTCCCTCATACATACACGTTATACGTATTTATGCTAACACGTGTATGAATAAACTAACAAACCATTGTTACAATGGCTTCTTTCAATATCTCATTTCCCCCTCATATTTACGATATACATGTTTTAGCCTATATGTGTTTATGAAAAATCATGTCCTTTGTAACAATGGTTTCTTTCAATATCTCATTTCCCCCTCATATTTACGATACACATGTTTTAGCCTATATATGTGTTTGTGAAAAGTCCTAACCTTTGTAACAATGGTTTCTTTCATTATCTCATTTTCGCCTCATATCTACGATACACATATTTTAGCCTATACATGTATATGTGTTTGTGAAAAGTCCTAACCTTTGTAACATTTTTTTTCTTTCAATATCTCATTTTTTGCCTCATATTTACGAAACACATGTTTTAGCCTATATATGCGTTTGTGAAAAATCCTTTCCTTTGTAACAGTGGTGTCTTTCAATATCTCATTTTCCTCGTATTTGCGATACACATGTTTTATGTTAAATGTGTGTGAAAAATCAAGAGACTTTTGTTACAGAAGAAGGAAATTTCTCATCACAAGCAATTCATCCTTTTGTAACACTGGTTTCTTTCAATATCGCGAAAAAGTTATGTTCCTTCATATATACGATATACATGTTTAAACTTACATACGAAAGAAACAATAAAAAAAAAACATTCATACAAAAGGAACACTGGTTTCTTCCAATACATTTATCTAGAAAAGTCTATTTTTTCCATGCTATTTTTACCTGTCCTATGTAATTGATTTGAATTTGGACAAGTCACGTTATCTTACATTGCCTCTGGGTTTAATAGTCGCGACCTGATATTTACTTCTCTCACACACTTACTAAAACAATTATATCTGAATGGGGTATTCGGTATGTGAAGTCTCATCCGATTCTGATTTCGAGTGTACATATTGATTCGACCAAAAGGCGAATTGATCGTTTAACCCAAGTTGTACATAAATGTGGAAAGATTCATATTCGATCAGCAGTTTAGAATACAAATTAAGGTTGAACAAGAGCGCCACATTGTACATAATTATCTGCACTAAGTGGTTTTGTTGCTTGATGTGCACTTCTAAATTTTAGATTTGACGTATTCCTGTTGATAAAGGAGTGCTCAAGGGTTCTCCCGATTGATAATGCTATAAACGGGGCATTGTGTGTGGATATAACTGCCCGAAAGGTAATGTACATGATTTTGTTTGGTCGCATCGTCTTTTTGAGACATTTGTTGAACATTTTGATTGAAAGACGTTACGTAACGTTACGCTAAACCATTACTTAATATCAAACTAGTCAGTCAAATATGCTGCACATGACAATATATTTTAATTTGTGGCAGAAGACAATTTGTTTCTATTGAACAAGTAATTCTTTGGTCACGATGACTTTAACACATAATATAGATTATTTTCTTTTTTTTTCTTCATGTTTTTGTCTTATGTCGCTTTTCCAATGTTAGGTCTGTTAGGTCCGTCGCAAAGCTCTAAATGAGAGAACTGACTGGCTTACTTACGTTACGTAAGAAAATAAATAAATAGCAGACCGTTGAGAAAAGATGGAGAAAATAAAAAATCACTTTAGATACAATACATTCTCTAGTTCTTTACTACAGAAATAAACATGTCATCTATTTTCATTTTGTTGATATATTATACACGTGTGAAGTAGATTCGGACCATAAATATAATTAGATTCTTATAGAATGTGTTAAATCTGTCCCTTAACCCTCGTTCCCACACACTAACTCGTTTAACGCACCTGTGAGAAATGTAAACATTTCCCACAAACATAACCGTTCATTGTTTGTGGTTGCTTTCAATCAAGACAGGCTACACAAATTCATCTTGATCAAATGATTCAAACAAGACTTCAAACCTAAAACTTGACAACATAAAGATAGCCATTTCAGCGGATCCATTGTGAAAGGTAGACCTGTGTGGCCATTGGTTATTGCGCTTTGACTTGCTACTGATTCCAACACCACTTGTTTCGAGTAGGTGTCCTGTGACAAAACACTTCATAGCACTATCCTAGTACTGACTAATCACAGAAAGCTTAATATATTTGGAAGACTATTGAAACGGCGTTTAACCCATACCCAAACACTATTTAGGGTGTTTCGACTCGAGCTCTCGTCATACTGCCACACACTATTTCAGTTTGCCACTGTGTGGCAAAATGGTTAAGGTAGTGGTCATATAACTCGGGGGTCCTGAGTTCGAGCCCAACCGATGCCTCTGGTTTTCATCTCGCCATGCAATTCTTCCACTTTAAATGCCTATTCCTTAGTACGCCAAAAGACCTAATAAATGTTTAGTACGTCTTTGGTATGTCTCAAAGAACAGTATATCTGCTTTACATCTAAAAAGAAATATGATAATTAAATATCAAGGTTTCCAAACATATGAGAACAAGCGACTTTAAAGTATGAATAAATTACTGCAATGTTTTTTTTTTTTCAAACTGCAATATGTTCATCTCTTTTCAGTAAAACAAGATCATTTTAAAGAAGACGCACACGCCTAACACACAGACATGGCGCACACTTTTAGACTCGGCTACACGAACAAGGAGGTCCTCAAAGAACTGCGACTTCGTGTTGAGACTAACGACCCTTTGTATTACGGACTAAGAAAACTCAAGGTCCGGGGCAAAGATCTCAAATTCCTACCAAAAGTACTCTTTTCCATGATGGACCTGGAAGTGTTAGACTTGAGCCCGAATCGCGAGGCTTGCTTGGACTTCCGTTTACCCGTGGTTCCCCCATTAATCGGGCGGTTGATTAACCTGCGAGTGTTAATGCTGGATACCAATGAACTAACCTCGATCCCGAAAGAAATCTGCCTGCTGCAGAGTTTGGAACGCCTGTCTCTAAGCAACAACCAGCTTACCTCGCTTCCTCACGGTTTCGGGCGACTGAACAATATCGTGAGTCTACATTTGGCCAACAACAAATTCGACGTGTTTCCGATTCAGCTGTGCGACATGACCGGCATACAGTTCCTGGACCTCAGTGATAATCTGCTGATCGCTCTCCCGGACGATATCAAGCGTCTACGGGACCTCCGATCGCTCATACTGTGCTACAACAGGCTCATCAAACTGCCAGACGCAATCTGCAAGATGGTGGATCTCGAGTGTCTATGGCTTGGACACAATCGACTGAAGGAGTTACCACGTGACTTTGGAAAGCTGGCCAAACTCGACTGGGGTTACCGGTATTCGTCATCCGTGCTGGAAAACAACCCGCTTTTACTCCACCCGCCCATCGAGATCTGCCGAATGGGCCCGATCAAGATCGAGGAGTATTTCCGTGACCTTGAAACGGTAAGGTCAGATAGCACGTCCGATTTCGAGCAGACCGAACGGCACATTGATGAGTCGGCGGATGAGCTAAATGGAACGGGTCGCCTCGATGAAAGCGATGACAAAATGGCCGACACCACGACAGGGGACGTCACTCTTGATGACTCAAAAGGGGAAGAAACTCAAGGGTTGAACAGCGAAGGTCACATTTTGATGCAGAATGGCAAACTGGCGCATGAGCTTGATACAAGTGCTGAAAAAAGAGTGAATTTCATCGATGACGTTTGAGTTATATACATTTAATTTTCGCATCCCACTTCCGTGTAATGTTTTGATAAGAAAAAAAGTTTCACTTTCCGATTGAAGGTGGCTGACACAAGAGTTTTGACATGTTTAAGTTGATGTCCCACATGTTTTGTCCTGCTTTGACAAAGCGCATATTTGTCCTAATGAACATCAGATATCCAGAACCATCTTTGTTAAAGAGGGATAACCATGTTAAATCAAAAGTGTTCTGTGTTGCATTTGTTACTTCCCTTGATGCGTGTTGCAGTGCTCGAGTGTCTAGTCTGAATTACCTGCCTCTTAACATTACATGTACTCATTTATTATAGTAATACGAGAACCAGACTAGAGTGCTTACTGTGGGGGTCTTCATATGCATCTTTTCATAATGTAAAGAAAATGTTCATGGCATCAGTACAATTAGAATGAAATCATTCCATTGCAATGAAATACAGTGTCTTTATTGCCTCTCGTGAAAAAGAAATCGGACACACATTGCAGTAATAAGGGGGTGATGCAAATTGTGAATGAAAACAGATACGTAGTTGAAGGATTTATAACCATATAACTAAAGAAATGGATCAAAGTCATGACTTTCACATAGAATTCATAAATCAGTGAATAGGGCATCCTTATGGAGTATCTATTTGACTTTCATCAGAGGGGTCTTATGTCTGACTTACGGGGACATATACGGTTCTATAGAGATGCTATGAGTGATTAGTTTTCAAGGACGAAATGCGTCTTAGATTAGCCATAATGAATCACGAATCCATCAACGATATGAACACTGGTAATTGTACTTTTTTCTTGTATATACTGAAGCCACAGTAAAAAATTCTCAGTTTTATCGCCGTCATTAAATGAATCAACTAAGATACTTTGACCACTACCCTTAACGCAGAAAAATAAAAGGAATTATCTCACAGTTTTGAGATTTTAATATTTCCATATTAAAGTGTCTTCTACGAATAAAATGATATCACAAATTATTTAAGTTATTTATAACTCAATTATTGATTCACTTCTCATCTGCTTTCATAAGCGTGTAGAGGATGAATAACACATTTATGTTTCAGATTTAGTAAATCGTTCAAACGGCTTATTCTGTACACCATGATCTTTGATAACCGTGCTACGAAATAAATGAAATGGGTAAGAGTGTCTTCGACCATGATTATAAGAAAGGCCGTCATTCTAATCACGTGACGCTAGTCTGGTGTCTCGGAGCATCCTGTACAGGGGCCTTCGTCATCAGGAACGTCAGACCTGTGTACTCCGACGCATCACAGCGCAAAATGGCTTTTTGTGTACCTACGCATCGTATCACAGTAGACACACACGCAAAGAAATAGTCTTTTTCAAGTTTAAGCCCAGGGTTGTGACGTGTAATAATTACAAAACAGGTTGATTTAATATTTGAATCATTATCCAGCTAGCAAATAGAATAATGTACAGGATTTTTCATAGAAGAACAACATATGTGCAAACGTGCACCTGTCGGTTTGAGTGCTAGCTTGTAACGTCATGTCACAACAACAACGTCTCCATGTATACATTGACTTACTTGTAATCTTTTAAACGATAGTACACAGGTTGGTGCAAAGCGCACCTGTCGAACACAATGGTCTCAGATCGCAATCCCATTGCTATTTATAGACATAGCCTTGGGTTCTTGCCCTTGCATACCCGCATTAGTGCGGGGTATACGTACGGGCCAGGCCCCTGACTATTTACAGGCCAAGTTTATGAATCATAGAACTGAAGGGGTGACTGCTTGTTTTGCATTTGTTTCACAAAAAGACTAGTTTTCAGCATTTTTGAAATAAAGATATTTGATATGGTCATTTATCTTACGATGATGATTGTGTAAATAATGTTTTTAATAGCTGCTACTTAAGGAAGATATTCTACGAGACAGAGCCTTTAAAAGGTTGGGCTGATAAAGATTGCATACAGTCTAAAATAAACAGACAACAATCAAAAATAAATAAACAACTTCAGACTGAATTATTCAAATATTCAATTCATGTTCTTGCAAGAATTTCAGTGTTTATTAACCCTTTACCAAACAATAACCACTTTTGACCAGTGTGTTGCAGACGACTCTTGAAAACATTCTGGGAAATGGAGAAATTGCTCTTAACGAACAATATCTCTTTTTCCAACAATATTTTCTACTCTATCAGAAGATTACTTTCCAACTTCATCACATTTTGAAATGTCATCAGCAAACTCTTTTAATTTGGGACAGTTAACAATTTGACCTTTGGTTAAGAGTTAACCAATAACGGGTATGCCTTTCAACGCTCATGTTAGACGGCAATTGAAAGCATATATATCAAATATGAGAAATTGTTCATAAT
Organism: Cerastoderma edule; assembly: GCA_947846245.1. Classification (NCBI taxonomy): domain Eukaryota; kingdom Metazoa; phylum Mollusca; class Bivalvia; order Cardiida; family Cardiidae; genus Cerastoderma; species Cerastoderma edule. The sequence goes on from OX401405.1 coordinate 4,211,792, forward strand.
TTGAACATCCCCATTATCACACAATGGTTAAGTATTTCTTCCCTGATTACACACACTTTTATCTATATTGGTAATTGGTTTGACTAAAGTTTGCTACAATTTTATATCTTCTTGATTTCAGTTATTTAATTCATTCCAACTATATTGTATCTTCTCACGCCTCCTATATAACCAACCAGTATGAATGAGAGTCTCACAAAAAGACATTCAACACACAACAACAAGAACATTTGTATGAACACAACCTCAAACAAAAAACAAGAACACCAGTGATAACACAACCTCAAACAAATAACAAGAACACCAACAAAAAGAACATAACCATAATCGAATAATAAGAACAACAGCAATAACACAACCCCAAACACACTGCAAAAACGCCTACAGCAAATAATCAAACTCAAACAAACAACAAGAACATCAGCAAGTAAACAACTGCAAACAACAAGAACAAAAACAGCAAGAAGATAACCGCAAACAAACAACGAGAACAACAACAGCAAGAACACAGCCTTGAACAAACAACAAGAACACAACCGGAAACAGACAAAAACAAGAACAAGAACATCAAGAACACAGCCTCAAACAAACAACAACAACAACTACAATAACACAAACTCAAACACACTGCAATTACGCCAACAGCAAATAAACAAGCTCATACAAACAACAAAAACACCAGCAAGTAAACACTCACAAACAACAAGAACAACAACAGCAAGAAGATAATCGCAAACAAACAACAAAACAAACAACAAGAGCAAAGAACATTAAGAACACAGCCTCAAACAAATAACAAGAACAACTGCAAGCACGCAAATAATGAGATAAGCTTATGAGCCATTATTGTTGCAAGTGAAGTATCATCTAATAAATCTGATTCTCGACATTTCAATGAAACGGTCCTGCGTACAGTCCGCAATAAAGAATGGCCTTGCGGTGAAGAACATTCCTCAAGCATGGATAGAATGCCATTGTTCTATTATTAGGATAAACTGTTTATTTCAATCGAACTTTAATGTGGCCATGTGTATTTTCTATAGCCACTGGGCCGATCCTTCCCAAACGCATTCCACACAAATACCCCGTATATTTATCGACACGTCAATCTTTAGTCCTTAGAAAGCTGGGTAATTTTCTAAAAATAGATTATAATGTCGGCTGCTTTCATAAAACTGAAGTATATGCTTACTGTTGATGATAAAAGATTCTCAGAATAGCAAACAGGTTAGATCACAGGCCAGCCGCCATTGACTTGGGAATAAGGTTCCAGGGTGCAATTTTATCAAAAATGATAGCTAAGATGCGACAAAACGGACAAGTGCTATCAGCAACAATAAATTCACGAATTCGGTCAAGCTATAGACTAACAGGATTTTGCATAAATTAGGTTCCAGGGTGCAAGTTTATCAACAATGATAGCGTAGATGCGACATAAGGGTGAAAGCTATCAGCTACATTAAATTCACGAATTTGATTAAGCTATAGACCGACAGGATTTAGGATATTGAGAAGATATCTCCACAAAAGATAGCGCATCAGATCAACTGTTACTATAACTACGGGCTGATCCTCGATACACGCTATTGTCTTCATAACTAGGAGGGTTTGTGCGTGGAATAAATTTATGGACTCAAATACTATTCTTAGTTGTTATTTATAGACAATCTCACGAACATCTCGGAAATTCCTAAACAAAGAGTATAGGAACAGCCATTCACGTTTTACCATTTACTACCATCTTTCTCTTCTGATTTAGAAGTTGTCCGAATGACAAAGGCGTAAATATTTTACGCTACTGTAATGGTCATACAATTGACTAACAAAGAGTCTTGTGAGTTAATTATTCCGAGAAAAAGCAACAAAAAGAAAAAAAAAGGAGAAAATCAAATGAATAAACTACAATATGCCAACATTCATTCAGTGGTCCGGAGGTAGAGCGTCGGCATCTTGTACCGGGGGCCACGGGTTCGAATTTCGAGGTTAGCCAGGACTAACCCACAGATCGGCGCGATTACTGGTTTAGTATCCTAAAAGCAGTCATCGAGAGTGGCTTTGAACAAGCTTTAAGCTTCTCTCACAATCGATGTAAAACAAATAGGTAATTATCAACCCAGTGCTTTCAAAATATCACATTCGGCGGAGGACGAGTCTTGTACCGGAATAAAGACATCGGATTAAGCAATCTTGGAATAAAACATGCCTTAGTAAATGAGACAGAGAAAATGAGGAGGTGCTCTGCAAACGAACTAAGTCAAGCTTTTTTTAGCTTTTTTTGTCTTTGATTCTTCAATTACTTCGCATTTGCTAGTATCTATTGAACGCAATTGCAGTAAAAGAATATTTGAGTTACAAACGTAACCATGATGCTTTTTTCTCATTACAAGTATTTTTCTTTTATTTCACACAATAGGTACCAAACATAAAAAAAACGAGTAACTTTTGATTGTTGCCTGTTGTAATTATTAAATCAAGCAATGCTGCTAGGATGATTGGATCAGTGATTTGTTACCAAGGTTGCCCCGAAAAGAGCTACGTGTTGGAGGAAAAACTTCAAAGAGCGGTGGCGGTGTTTCAAGGTCAGGTAACACAATGCTTTTCTAAGGTCATATTTCTGGCAACTTGCTCCCTCCCACGCAATCTGCAAAGGGAATTTTTTAGCCTAGTCACTGGGTCATTATCAAAAGCCCCGATAGTGGGCGATAGTGGTGCAGTGGTAAAGTGTAGGCATTTTGTACCGAGGGTGTCGGATTCGATCCCTATAAGATTTTAATGAAAAACTACCGGGATTAACCCACATTAACGATGTGAGTACTGGTTAAGTATCCATAAAGCCGTGATCGAGTGTGAATCTAATAATCCACATGCATTCAAAAGGATGAATTTCAAATCTGCGTAGTATAGGTATTCTACCTTAATTCAAAGCTAGAAAAAAAGAAGGAAAAACTTAAAACAACCCCACAGAGCAACACGTGCCTACTTCGGCTGATACAAGCTGCAACTGTAAAATTTATGTCATGGTATGTATTACATAGAATGGAATACATATACCAGGGTACCGTTTTACTACACAGTTTACGCTTAAGACTTACGTTAGTCTTAAACAACAATTCCTCTTTTTTCAATATTGGGCGAAGCAGTATTGCAAAGGAACACATCGTTGGAATCGTCTCTCCGAGACGCTTCAAATGACGTGTCACATTGCAATATTGTACTTTCATCGAAGAAACTATCCATGTGTATCAGTGATGACTTACGCATATATTTTTCTTAAGTTGTTTAGTAAAACGGTACTCTGGATCTTTTGGACAAATACGTAACCGGAAGTGAATGGCGTTTTGTTGACTTCCGGTAGTGTAACTACCGTTTCCGGTTACTCGTGGGTGTGACACGCATAGCTGGTACTTGGCAGAAAAGGTGGCATTTTTAAAATTCAATATACAAAACCGATATAAGATACCTTTGGGAATTAACAATCCCGTTTGCGCTCTTACTGACAATAATTCTATCCGCGTACAGTGAAGCTTGAGTGTTGCGTGTGACATTTTCATGAAATTATCAAACCAATCCTTAATGTGATATTTTGTGAAAGGTTTCAGACTTTATTACTGGTAAAGTAGCAATGATGAAAAATGAATACATGTTACTATCTATATCTCTGTGAAATAGTTAAGAAACGAAAACGACACACTGAGAAAATACATTTGTTTTCCAAGAATGTATTATCCTTTTATCGTAATTATATCTGAAATGATTTGCTACCATTTGTTTTCAGAGGGTGATGCTTAAATTAAATCTTCTTGAAAAAAGGACAATAAAACACAAAATTGACAATGAAAGAAAGGGACTTGTCGGATCCTCTGATCAGGGATTGCAAAATCCGTTTACTATGTTGCCCAGCTTGTTCAAAAGTCCTTACTGACATGATAATCTTTAATGAAATGTACAATACATTCATCATACAATCAAGTGAAGAAAAAGACTTGGGATTTACTGGCAAGTAAGTTGAAATCAGAATTCGACAATTTTGCTTTTCAAGTTGGGAGTTAGATTGTTTGTAGAGTTTTTTTTACCGTGACTTGGCGTATTACGTGTTTAACATTCTCGTGTACCCTTCCTCATAACACACTCGACGGATACGTATCTTACTTTGGGTAACGTAGAAAAACTCTCTTACAAAAGCGGAATTTTCTCACAACGAACAAAGCCTTCCGTTTCCATGTTTAAATTCCCTTTCTATTGTCTGGATATTACACAACTTTTGTAGAGAAATGTTAGTGTATTCGTGTCTCGTTCGTGAGATTCGATAGTTGCAAACATCGACGAAAACGGGTGAATGGTCGGCATTCTTTAAATCCTCTCATCTAGTCGACAAGTTCATCTGTAACGAGATAAGTACCCGTTTTCATCAGCTTCGTTCGCTTGAATGTTCACAGCATACCCTACAGTGATGCAAACCTAACACAAACGATTTCACACGATTTTACAGTAAGAGGAGACGGTTCGTAGAAATGCTTAGGTGAAAAAAGTATCTGCAAATCATCAGAGATTTTCTTTTTTGTTATGATTAATCTTAGTTCCACTGTCCAATTAAATGTTGTTTAGATAGAATCCTATTTTCTAAACAAGTCTACTCTTATTCACTTTAAAAAAGTGGTTGTTGGCTTATATGTACTGCAAGTCTTATTGTCAAATTTTCGCAAAGTAATTAAATGTCGTAGCCGGCGTTAAATGGTCAAACACCTGTTGCTTTCGAGATTTTGAATTCTCATTGACTCCAATGTTAAATCAGGTGTTTTCAAGACTCTGCTGAGTGAAGAATAGTGTTTTCTATTTTAAGCAATAAGTATACAAAAAACACCAAGTTGGTTCATTCAAATATCAAGAACTGTAATAAAATAGACACTTCAATCGCCTCCTTTTTTTTACGGGGCAAAGTGTACTAGTACCGTCCTAAAATCAGCGAACAAGCTATCAAATCTGGCCGAGGTACCGGCCTCTGTGTTCATACATATTAAACAAATAGTCCTGCAAAAAGCAATCAAAATGATCTTTAAAAACATTGCAAGACTATCTTTATACATGAAACACATACGTGTTCTTCCAGCATAACGTGTTTACTAGCATATCTATGCACCGGAACTCTAAACACCAAAATTTCTAAATGGGACTACTTTTGTGTACTACAACCCGGAAGTACTCCGTAACAGGGGTGAGACCAAATGTCGCAAGGCTGGCGTTAAATTTCGCATCCTTGCACAGGTTACGTTGAATGTTGCAACATAATGCATAATAACATTGCAACACCTACGGTATATGTCGCACTCATTGACGTGCGCCAGGGCGAAAGAAGACTTCAACGTTTTTTTGGACGTTTTTAAACACTGTGATTGGGAAGACATACGTACTACTGAAATTAGTCACTAGAAGTTGTGTGTTCTAACCGTTGCAGACTAGTTGCGCACTATCGATCACAGTGCCCTAGTGGTTAAGATGTCCGCCTCGAGACGGGGAGGTCGAAGGTTCGAGCAACCAGTTTAGACGTTAGTCCGGAAAAAGTTTCACATGGGACTTGTTTCGCAATGGCTGGTTCGTGAGCCGCGAATTAGTTTAATTATTTAGTCAAGTTAATTGAATTAATGCTTACCGACTTATATCCGCTTGGCGCCTGGCACAGTGATAGAATTTTGGAGGTAAACTAAATGATGATTGTCTCATAAGCCAAACTGACTGGCCCATTCACCAGGGGTGACACTATAATAAACAAAACCTTTACATTTGCCTTTACCATATTGATTGGAAGGTTACATAGAAGGTTTTCTTTTAATGATAAAGTTTTCCGCGTAATAACATTACACCCGCTGTAATATATATTCATTTGTTTGAATAAACAGGTAAGTTCTGTATAAGTTTGAGAAAGAACGCCTGTTTAATTTGTAGTTGACAAAATGTTTCGCAGTGTTTATCGTAATTCCCAATGGAAATTTGTCTATTCTTAATCGAGGCGCAAATGTCAACGCAAAATGCTTTTGCCCACGTTAAATACAATAGCAGCTGATTGTATTGTGTTTATGAATTTATCCAAATCAAACGATATAATGTTTGACAGTGGATGCTCTGAATGATTTCAAAGTGATGCGGGTCCATGTAGCTCCACACTGGTTCAATATACTCTAACAGCAGCACTGCGTTTCTTATCCATCTCATAAAAGTGCCGTAAAAAGATACTCTCAAATTCTTGATTTTCTTTTAAATTTTCAGTTTGAATCAGGACGGTGTCAAATACCTGCTATATTTTTAGAAACGGATATTGTACTGCTTATTACCTATATATTATGTGTGGACAATACTGTTTTTTTTATAGTAATAAAGGCGTAATAAATTCATACTAGATTGGATCAAAACCCACACTGTTGTTTACTTATCAATGTTTTTCTAAACAGCATTTGGTGCCCTTCCCATAATAGGCTACACATATTACCAACCCGATAATTAGCGATCTTAACGATTTACGCGGAAGCATCACTTTACCGAAACCATAGAAAACAGATAATACTCAGTTGAGAACTGTTTGTCATAAGACATGAATCATGATACCAGAATCAGTGGCTTTCGGATCTCGACCTTCTTTGTGTGGTGTCATTCAAATCTATTCGACAACATAGACTCACTGAGGATATATGAATACCTTGCTGATTTTGGGGAAATCGCCATGAATGAAGATTTGAAACAAAAAAATGTCGCTATGCTCTCTCCAAATCATCGTGAACATCGATTTGAAACTCAAATCAATTGTCGCTGAATTCTCCCAAAAATGTGAATAGATCGTACAACTAAATTGTCAATCATACACCACCTAAACGACTGTATCTGAGTCCCGACCGTTTCCGTAACATGTTTGTAGCCTTAGGGCTTTAGGAAAGTCATGGCAGAGATTGGCAGTGGGTTGGTGCAGGCAATCTGCGAGCTGATAGTTAGTTCCGCATAGACAAATGCACGGGCAAATGTATGGGCAATTACATGGCTCTTTCTTCAAATGGCAACCGTTTGTGACTTGTATTCATATGGGGTGAGAGGGAACTTTGGACGCCCGAAGATAAGTTCCTTTTTTTTTCAAAGATTTACAATTTTCATTTAAGCTGTCAACTAATCAAAGCAACTTGGAAGTTCATTTGTATCACTTGATATCAAATTAAGTTCCATAGACGATAGCGACTGTTTGTGACTTGTAATCATATGGGGAAAAACTATAAACGTCCAAGACATTAGTTCCATTTTTGTTATCAAAGAGTTACAATTTTTATTTTAGCAGTTGAAGAATCAAAGCAGCTTAGCAGTTCATTGGTATCACTTGATGCCGAATTAATTTCCATGGATGATAGCGACCGTTTGTGACTTGTTATCGTATGGGGAAGGGGAACTGTACATGTCCGAGATATGAGTTCCATTTTTTGTATTCAAAGAATTACAATTTTCATCTTAGCCGTCAAAGAATCAGATCAGCTTGAAGTAGGAAGCAGATCATTGGTATCAATTATAGTCAAATTGAGTTCCTTGGGTGATAATGTGTGACTTGGAAATCACATGATGTTTCTATTCAAATCTCAACCAGTCACGAATTATTAACACGTATCGTCCAATGTATGCCTTCATAAATATAGCGTTGCTTCCAGAATATAAAATGTCAATTTGTACCTTGGAATACAGCCCACGTTTGCACATGATCGCGCCAAGGTAACCCTTATAGTGCTGGAACCGACTTCATGCTTATGCAAACAGGTCAGATACGGACCAGCCGCCAAGTAAATTGGCGACAGGTCTCTGATCTAACCTGTTAGCTACTCTGAGTATCTGTCCTCAACGAAATTTAGCAGATTTTGGAATTCAAACGACGCAGAAATATATATTTAAGAAATGAACCAGCATTCTAAGGCTTAAGCTGCGATAAATGCTGAATATGCATATCGGAGAAAAGTGCAGTTATCCTCTTTTCAAGGAAGTTCAATTCGCAGAGAAACAGAGGTAGGGCAATGTTATTTTGTCACGTGGCTTTGAGGTTGTACTCAACCCTTATAGTGCTGGATTCGATTTCATGTTAATGCAAACAGGTTAGATCCAGACCAGCCGCCAAGTAAAATGGCGGCAGGCCTGTGATCTTACCTGTTTGCGTCTCTGAGTATCTTTCGTCATCAAAAAAGAGCAGATATTTAAGGTTTTTGAAGGCAGACGACACAAATCCGCATTAAAAAAAAAGAAAAAAAAAAGAATACCCGGCATTCTAAGGATTAAGGCCATCTCAAAAACTGTCTAATTATGTCACATATTTCGTCCATTTATTCACGTATCCTTGATATATACCAATACTGAGACAATGAATCGAAATTCTGATGGTACAGTTATGTAATCCCATAGACCAATCCTTCGTTAAAAGCTATAGCAAATCGCTTTTCGTGGCGGTTGTTCCCAAGACGGGCTTTTAACTAAAGACTTTCCTTACAAGAGACAAGCATTCATCTCATTCGTAAAAACTGAAACTTTCAACAGAAACCGGCTTTAACACCCTTATAGTTGCAAATTACACTTATATTTGTAAGACATTTGTTATCTTCGTAACATTGACGATGGTTTCTTTCATATACATGTATCATAGAGGAAATACTCATGGAGATATTTAAGGTTTGGGAAAGTAGACGAAAAAATCTTTTTTTTAGAAATTCACCCAGTATTCTATGGGTAAAGATGCTTTCGAAAACGCACCTAAGGATTTGGAATTTCAAATTAACACAGCTCTACCTTATTCTATATATGTATGTTATTGTATTTCAAGAGTTGTTCACATTATTTTACGCATTTGGAGTGTTTGCACCGGCCCGAAGCGTAAATGCGTATTTCAAGCGTTGTTGTAACAAGCATTTCAGATGCTACGAGTGTTACACCATTTCGGATGGGGTTTATAACTCCATTTCTCGGGTTTGTAAAGAATAGGCGCCTGGCATAGTGATAGAAGTTGGGAGGTACTTGGCGTAATCAGTGAAAAGTGTCTCATAAGCCAAAACTGTCTGGACATTTCAATAGGGGTGAAACTATGATAAAATAACCTTGACCTTTACCTTTTATATAAACTGTTTCGCTTTAAAACTACATCAGCATTTTACTGGCGACATTTTTCACGAGTGTTAAGATATACTCGCTTGGGGTGTGCAATATTGCTTTGATTTCGGTTCGTTGTATTTTTCTCTCAATTGGATATTTATTTCCAACCTTTTTGACTTTTATTTTTTAATATGATTCGTTTCCGAAGTGATTTTCTTTTCTTATTCCGAGTCTGTTTACTAAACAGTTTACGCATAAGATTTGCGTAAGTCTAAACCAACAATTCCTCTTATTTCAATATATGACGAAGCAATATTGCAAAGTAACACATCATTGGGATCGTCTCTCTGAGACACTTCCAATGACGTGTCGCATTGCTTTTTTGTACTTTCATTGAAATTACTATTCATGTTTATTATTTATGACTTACGCAAATATTTAAGTTGTTTAGTAAAACGTTACCCTAGCCCTTGCGTATACCCCGCACTTAGTGTTTGATGTACGCATGGGCTGTACCCGGACTACTAAACTTTTCCAAATGTGATTTGCTGGTCTTTTAGCGACATCTTTTACCAAAACATTGAAGAATAAACCCGTTTAAGATATTTGCGAAGACGCATTTAAGGTTCCTTAACCTCAAATTAACACAGTATTATTATAGCCTATATCTGGCGTTGTTTTTCAAGAGTTGTGCCCATCATTTAACGCATTTCGAGTGCTTGTATCGGCCCATAGCGTGGGTTTGTGAATGGAGTGCCGTTTCGATAAGCAATTTACACGATAGGAGTGTATTCACTATTTTCGGAGAGGATTCGTTCCCAAAATACTTTCTTTGATTCTGGTGAATTGACGAAGAATTAAAGATTGACACTTCGATTTGTGTTAACTAAAAATATTTAAAAGACTACCTTTGTACGGTTTACGAAGACCTTGTGGTAATATTCTATTGCCTTCTATTGATACTTTCCTCTAGTGTTAAGAGAGTCTTGCTTTAACCCTTATAGTGCTGGAACCGACTTCATGCTTATTCAAACAGGTTGGATCCAGGCCAGCCGCCAAGTAAATTGGCAGCTGGTCTGTGATCTAACATGTTTGCTACTCTGAGTATCTTTCTTCGTAAAAAATAAGCAGATACTTAAGGTTCTAGAAAGCAGACGACACAAAAATCACCCAACGTTTTAAGGGTTAATAAATACTCGCTTTAAGTGTCATATCTTGTTTTGATTGGGGGTACGTTGCATATTTTTACATTCAGATGTAAGATAAAGACTTTACTACCATGTTTGCATGTTTCCGAAGTTTATTTGTTTGAGCCCGAGTCATTTCCAAAAGAAAATCTCGAATTTGTTCCAGATTTGTTCTTAATGTGCTACGTTGCTCTTGTTCCGAATACCCTTTTCAAATTCTAAGGTGTTTTTTTTTACGAATGAAAGTGTTTGTGTTGAGGTCCACTCCTATATCAAACACAGTAAGATGTTTTCACAATGCAAAACAAGGAGTGCAAGGTTTGCTGTTTTCTTCTTCTTATATTTCACATATATATCGCAATCCTTTGCATATTTTCAAAATAGTTCCATGTAAATGACTATTTTAGTGATAGAAAATAGTCATTTTGACCCCTCGTTCACAGTTATCAATAATAGTCAACTGTTTTGTTTTTTTGTTTTTTCTATGTTTTTACTTGTGCCTTTCCCACAAATGCCCATATTCTTTCCTAAACCGGTTCCCAGCAGTCGACCAAATTTAGATCGAACGAAAACAAGTCCACCTTAAATATTTATTTATCTTATGTACATATATACAATTACATCCGTCCTCACTATCTATCTTCTTAATTTCAAGAATGTCTTGATCGAGTGAATACTGGCTGTCAGTCAAGTACTTGTCGGCTATAAATGGTTAGCAGCCGGATATTATGTGTGTGATGGTACCCTTTGTTAAACCTATTGTTTGTCATCATTCAGCAATGGACTCAGCTAGTTCGAATGACCCTGACGTAAATTGTTCATTCTACGTAGGTCACACAGTTACAGTTTGGATCATCCAAGTTAGGAGTCAGCCGGCGGCAGCAAAATCTGGTTTACAACTTCCGGTGCTGAGCACACACATTCCATTTCCGGTTCTACCCTATCTTCGTAACGCACAGTTTTTTATTTTGCCCTTATTGTAATGAATCGTCAGCGGGAGTCCTATTAAAAACACATGTCGTCAGCGCTAAATGTTCCCTTCCTTGGAAACAATCCGTTGATCGTCTGCTTCACCTTTCAATCCCTATATAAATATGGAACTTCCTGTCTGTTCCAAACTGAACGCAACCGCAGACGACAAATATAGCGTGGTCAATAAAATTCCTTAAAATGACGGTGGGTCGAGACCCCCGTGACAAAAAAGGATTAATTGCTCTTTACGAGTCTTTATGAGCAATTTATCCTTTTTTGTCACAGTGTTTTCAGTGAAATAAAACCTACTGCAGATGCTTGAAATTACGTATCACAAAGAAGGGTGGTTAATCCAATGCCAAACGATAACGACATTTGGCCAGTTTGTTGCAGACGACCGGAAACATTTTTGGAGAAATTGTCTTCCAACAATGCTTCCTTCCTTTTAAGAAGATGGCTTTTCATTTTCATCATATTTTGAAATGTCGTTTGCAAACTCTTTCAATTTGGGACAGTCGATAATTTGGCATTTGGTAAAGGGTTAAAACGAGCCGGTACGCGCGAACTTCAAGGCTCGATAACCGAGGAAGCCCCATTTAAACACGTTAAATGCCTCCCCCGCCTGTGTGCCGCGCCTAAACTCCGGGGTCTTCTGCAGGAGATGGGTGAAAATGATCCCGCTACCAAATGGCAGTCCTGAAACAAGAACGGTGTAAAACAATGATAAATTTATGCATATGGGTAATGAACTGATATGTTTAATCATATGGATTTTACATCGCGTCAACATGATCCCGCCACTAAATAGCAGACCTGAAATCTGACATTTCAACATGTTATATATTGATTTCAAGTTAGTTATGTAAACTATTTCACTATGAGTCTGGTAAAGTGTATAAGAACTATTTTTATCTCTCTATTGTTAATTCCCCTTGAGTTCGCTTCCCAGATACATAACACATACTTGTCGACGTCAGTCGAAAACCAAATAGAACCCTGGGTTTCTAAACATTTACCTAAAATAAGTCTGGAATGTTTATACTTTATCCTATTCTTATAGGCACACTTCTGATTTAAAACCAGCAGTCTATTTTACTTGTGCTATGGTCCTGGGTACCGTTTTACTAAACAGTTTACGCTTAAGATTTGCGTAAATCTAAAACAACAACTCCTCTTATTTCAATATTGGACGAAGCAATATTGCAAAGTGACACATCATTGGAATCGTCTCTCCGAGACGCTTCCAATGATGTGTCACATTGCAACATTGTACTTTCATTGAAGATAATATCCATGTTTATCAATTATGACTTACGCAAACATTTTCCGTAAGTTGTTTAGTAAAACGGTACCCTGTTGATTAATAAGGACGTTAACCATTAAAATACTGGGTTATTTTTTAAGAATGGATTTTTGTGTCGTCCGATTTCCTAAACCTTCGATATCTATTGAATAATGAGGAAAGATACTCAGAGTAGCAAACATTTTAGATCACAGGCCAGCCGCCAATTTACTTGGCGGCTTACCTAGATCTAACCTGTTTGCTTAAACGTGAAGTCGGTTCCAGCACTATAAGGGTTAACCTTGTTTTTATGAGCACCTTTGCGAGTTAAACCCAGCGGTCTGTGTTATATGGACATTAAACTATGAACAATTATCTTTCTTTTCTTTATTTCTCGTAACGAACACTTACGTTTACCTTTCTGGAGGATGACATGCTAAGACGTGGTAAGATTAACGACCTCAGTCATAATGATCTAGACGTACATACTTCATTCTACGTAACACAATTACAGTTTTTATCATCATAATTACAGTTTGTATAATCCGAATCCTTATGATCTAAACGTAGATATTCCAATCTACATAACACAACAGCTTGTATCACCCGAGTTATCAATTAAACAATCATGATTTCATAATAAAAACAAAACCAGACTCCACACTGCCGTAAATTGGTAATTTAGAGGTTCCAAGAGGCTGCGATTATAGCCTTTGTCGAAAACCGATTCCGCAGATCCTGCGTTATCGTATTTATACTAATGCCAACCATGCAAAACATGTACATTACATAGCCATTTTTTTATATATGGGTTTTACATCACATCAACATTATTTCAGTTATGTATAGCGATGCCCGACTATTAAGGAAGACCCCATACTGAACTGCCCATTAGGGCTGGTCAAGGCGGGAAGAACCATCGGCATTCCGTAAGTCAGTCGGGAGACTGGCTCTCATAAAAATCCATATCCCTCTCAGGATTTGGACCCACGCGGAGGGGGCCATGTGATTTCAAGTTCTGTACTCTAACCACTAGGCCACGGAGGCCCCTAGCCATTTAGAACGGTCTATTTGTACACGTCTCCCTCCTTTCTGCATTTCCTCCCTCTCTCACAAACTTACCTCTTGCTTGCACATGGTCTATGGTTAAAGAGCTTGTGACTACTGCAAAAATGATAAGAAACTTCATGGCGTCCATATTTGACTGAAATAGAAAATTTAAATGAAGAGTGAGAAGTAGACATTGGAATCTACAAATCTTTCTATCCCGTGTATTCACTATCGGTAAAAAAAACCTCACGTGCCATTATATTTGTGTGATTGTCCATGCAAGTAATATCAAACGTTAAGTTAGTTAGTATAAATTTATCTATTTATTTAACACCTACTAGTATTGTGAAACAAGTTATTGCCACTTAGCTTGACCACTCTCGATTCTGCTTCCTGGATACTTAACCAGTACTCGCGCTATATATGGATTAATGAAATGTCGCAACTCATATGATTCGAACCCAAGACCGTCGTGTCTAGAAGCTGAGGGTTTACCCCTAACCACTGTCCTCCACGTGAGTTCAGTTTAAAAAAGTAAAATATTTTTTAACAATTGGATTGGGACAAAAGCCTTAGGCTTCTCGATTTTCTCTCATGTGTAACATAACAACACGATAAGCAATGAAATCCAATAAGATATGTTACAAATAACTGTAAATTCACCGATAGAGACAGGCGGGATGATCACGTGACCAAAATTTACCAAAAATGTCCGAACAAGATGGCCGCGCCACAGAAATATTTGTTTTTCTCAGAAAATTACTTTTGTTTTCCACCAATCTGAACACATCGGGTTTATCCAATGAAAACGCCTCTGAAATAATAAGGATGACGCCGTATTGGTTCCCGCGGAATAACGTCACTTCACTTTCGTTTTCAAAAATAGATCTTAAATGTGATATCTAAAAAGTCGTTATATTTGATAAAGGAAAAAACTATATATGTCACAACTTATAATTTCGCTATTTCGTATGATTTACGGATAAAAAATGAATTAGAAGGATGTCCAACACTTCCATATACATTGAACTACCTAACTTGCACGCTTAGAAAAGGTGTTAATCGCCGGGGCCGATTTACCCGAAAAATTGTAACCCTACACTTATATCCGAGGTGTATTTCACAGCTCACGGAAATACCCGAGTAGTTCCGATTGGTTTTCCACTTGAGGGAAATTATATGGAACAGCGGAGATGTAAAAAATGGTACTTTTTCAATCAGTTTCAATAGGTTTGCTCATTTCTTTAGGGATGGTCATTCTGTTATCGAAACGCACCAAGTGCGCTAAAGTTGTCTTTTAATACTGCAATTGTTGTTTGACCCAGCGGTTCAAACTCACATATGTCCATGCACGAGGACATCGAAGACCGCCGAGGTCGTCAACAGGAAGGAACGGCGCGAATAACATTCTACTTGTAACAGTTCTAACTATATACCGAACTTCTTCTTCGAACTATGTTATCTGTTTTACCTTTTTAAAATTTGGTAATTAAGAAAAATTCTTCGAGAGAGTCCCTGTTAAACGGTTACGTTTCCTGGCGAAATAAGTCTCTCAACAGAAAACTAATTCTGATTTTCTTTTTGGGCAAGCATAACATGTATATATAAAGTTGTTGAGCGATTTGGTGAAGGGAGTTACAGTAGTTTTGCTACGAGAAATGTGAAACATCTAGCATTCCCAAGAAGTGCTTGGAGAAACAATAGCTTCCGCAAAGTCAATGTATGACCTCTTCTCACACATAAGGTGTTTTCTGTTGACGGTGTCGGAATCATTTAAAAAAGTTAAATGCGAATGTTTAACCTCTTCACCCGTAGTAAATGTCTTGGACGGTTTTCGAATCATTTGGGGGAAGAAAAGCGTCTCTTCTTTCCAGACCGTTTCCTGTTTAGTGCAGTAAGGTGATCTTTTGTTACTACAATTGTTGCTTGACTCAGTGGTTCAAACCCACACATTTCTCTACACGAGGGCAACATATGCCACCATGGTGGTCTAGAGAAACGGAATGTGTGAATAATATCCTATTTCTGGTCCTCTCTTACTATACACACTACTTCATAATGGATTTGTTTTGTATAACCCGGAAAATGACGAGAATCCGTCGTATGATATATCAAAAAAGCATTAACGCTTGAAGAACTATCTCACAGATTAATGATTAAATCCAATTGTGGTAAACATAAGACTCTTTGGGATAGAATTTCATCACAGATGAATAAAGTTATGTAAACATATCATATCAAACAGCAATACGAAGTCATCAGCAATCAAATAAACATCGTTTAAGTAATAATTCAATTGTCGATGAAATGTCAACAATTGTAATAAACAATGAATTTCTTCTACCATTTCAATAATCTAAAAATGAAAAAATAACTCACTTCTTTTTTATTTCTGTCCTTTTAATCAAGTATCAATTAAAATCTCTCACAACATTTACTTCGGAAGTAATGTCCGTTCAAGATAACTTTGTTTTTCAATATAGCCCACGGTCATTTAACACCCGCCTTCAAACGTAACGAGTGCGCCTACCCTGAAGTCATTCTCCTCATAGAAGCTTTTTGAGACATGTCCTTATCGACAAAAATAAAGAAAGAGATGACGAAGGATTAGAAGACGAAGAAGAAGAAAGGGAAGAAGATAAAGAAAGATAAGAAGAAGAAGAAGAAGGAGACGAATGAGAAGGAGGAAAAGAAGAATGAGAAGAAGAAGAAGAAATGAACTCCCAAATGCAACTTCCTTTTTATTTTGCCACAATGGGTGTCTTAGGTATTGGCTGCTTATGCGTTAACGTGTTGTTGCGTTAACATAAGTAGATATGCTGGCCATTCCGTCAACTTGAAACCACTGCACAATACACAAAGGATGCATGCTTGATTTTCGGCTGCTATTGATGCCCTCTTTAAGCTCACCTTGCTAATACGCACTTAGTGTTTAATCTAACAAAACCACATCAGAAAAGGGAGGGAAATAAATCTAAACGAACTGGTTCTTTAAATGAAAACTTTTTCCTTTTCACAATGATTTCCAAACCACCTGTCATCTGCAGTAACGTAAAACTACCAAATTAACTCGGAATGAAGACTGTTAAGTTTACGAAAATGTAGATTGTTGAGGAAGGACGTGGGTGTAAAGAATGGGTAAAGGAAATGCGGAAGTGAATCGAGCCTTCATTGAGTGACTAGGTGCGTTACCTGCTCTTATACAAGTTTACACACACATTTGAAAGCTGATTGTTCACAAAAAAAACGTTGGAGGTCAAAATAAAATGTCGTTGAAACAATGCAGTTTAAAGTATTTTTGTTTGATGAAACACCAAAAGTAGCTATTGAAAGCATGATTAATTAAGGAAGCGTTAATTCATCTAAGTTTGATACTGTACAGTTTATATGCGATAGATCTCAAAAGGGATTTCACGCTTTTCGATTAAGATACGAGTTACTTCACTGTATACACACGTAAAAGAACTAAACACGTTCCTCTTTTGCTTTTAAGGACTATTCTTGAGTCTGTATCATATACAATAACAGCTGTTATGCAGTTGAAGTGATTTCTAACTTCCTAAATTTCCTTACAACTGTGATCAAGCACCTTTAATGATTTGGCGCCATTGCTTCCCTTTGCTAAACGTGTTAGCCTGACCCAATTACTTCACAAGATATCTTCGGCTGATAATCCAAAAACATGCATTAAATGTAGGACATGTAATGGCTAAGGGTTGAACTTTTAAAGATAAAAGACCGGTTAAATGGAAACTGCCAACTATTAGCGAGATAACTCTTTGTAAGACTTTCCTCACGGATTCATCAGAGTGGGGTCTGAGGAAAAAGGTCACAACATATCTAACTAAAAGTACGAAAGAAACAAAAGGAAACTGTTAAGTTGTATAACAAATGTCCTTGACAGATTGTAATGCAGTCAGTTAAAGGTTGGTTTATCTTTATCGAAAATATTCAACAAGTTAATTTATACACACTGTATAATGCATTCGGATAGGGGTTTTATGACAACTGACAATGCTACTCATATGGTTAATGTGTTTTGATTTTGAAGGCCAGGGTCGCATTTCATACTTGCAATATCTTATGAATTGACTTGAAGGTATTAAACATTTGTAAATCATTGGTGTTAGATATGTATTCTCTAGAGGATTCTTGCGTTTTCATTAATTGCTTGCCGACATCTATTTCCCTATATTTTTGTTTCGCTAAATCGAAAAAAAAAACTCATGAAGTTCATCTTCGACAGAATCTATGTCGACTTTTTAAAGACAAACGATGTATATTGATAAATGCAGTTTTATGACAGCTCCTTTAACTTTGTCTTTGATGAAAACCTTTGTGAACAAAGTCATATCAATCATGATTGGTTGAAATGAGAATACAATATTAAGAGGAAGGAAATGATGTATCACATTACAATACTATACTTTTATATTAGATACAATTCATGGCTATCAGTTTTGACTTACGCAACTATTTTTCTTAAAAGTAATAAAAATCCCAAACAAAAAAGTGGAACAATCTTTGAGGATAAAAAAGAAACGAAAAATAAACCGTTTACTTTTATTGATGCCATTGTTGCTATAAACATCAAAGTTAAGCAAACATTAAAAATTCGAAGAGGTGTAAAGAATGGCAACAATGCGACTCAAGATAAAAAGCTTGAATTAAACTCTGAGTTGACAACAGCTAATATCAATCAGAAAACAACTGGCCCATCCTGTTCAAACTCAATCACCCCGTTGAGCGGTAGGAATGTTGACCTGTGTCTTTGTATGTGTACACGTGCTTGTACATGTGCCTTGAAGACATTGTACATGTACATACTTGTCCATGTATTTGCGTTTGTCCGTTTGTAGTTTTCTGAGAGATCCAGAATAGAGAGTCAAAAATTGTAAACAATTACCTTTTCACAAACACATACACTCATATACGGACGCATTTACATATAAGCACCTTCATACAAACATATAGCCATTCACACACACGTGCAAAATATACATTCATTTGCATAAAAAACTACACATATGCCCAACCAAATGAGCAAAAGAACGATCACAAATATGTGAAGAAAATGATACAGTACACATGCAACCACGCTCCTATCAAAGCATATACATTAAAGTAAAAATCTAGAGGTGATTCCCGTTTGAAATCGTTATGTTATAGTGTTCCCAAAAGTTACGAAGAACAGGCACGACGGAGATTTCAATATTGACCAGATTGTTTCTAAAACCAGAAAGGAATCCAACTATTGTACCAGTATGATTAAGAAATAAAAGCAGTTCATAAAATTGGTTATCACACAAACGGTTAATCATTTCAAACAGAAGCTTCCTATGATAGGCTGTATGAGAACATTCTAAAATAATCTGTTCAACTTATGAGCTAGTAAAGTGACTATCAGTTGAAGATGAAAATGTATTACTGTAAAATTGAGCTTAATTTTAACACAAATATGACAATGCCTTACAAATACGTTGATGATCTACTAAAAATCGAAAAATCTGCAATATTACAAAACTGTGTTTTAATAATTAAAAATGAGGATAATAATTATTGATTGATTATTAATTAATTATCAATAATGAGCATCTGCCTGTACATTTGTTTTCCAGACGGCATTAAAAGATTCATATATAGCTTTGCGCACGATAGATTTCCAACAGACTTTTAAAGGAAAAAATCCAGAAGACATGAATTCTATTAAATACTGGTCTAAGGAATATTTCTGTAGAATGTGGGCTATATCTGGCACAAAGCCAAATTGCACATTTGACCTTTTTTGATGAAAAGATACAAGCCGATAGTTAAATAGCTGTTTTGGTATATGATCTGTGACAACTCAACATAGTTGACCAAAAAATAATAATTATCTGTACTCTATTTCTTCATTAAGCCGTAAAAGTTCAGCTAAGCCAAGACAAATATCATTTCGAGTATAAATTAGAATACTTTGCATGTATTTTATGCAGAACCTATGTACTTTTTCAAGCTTAAGAGATTGTGTGACATTAAAATCAGACCACAATTCACAACCATATAGTGCTCTTGGAACGACAACTGCCTTATATATTTTAAAAGAAGTTGAGGGGTGAAGTCCGCGCTCATATAGACCAACATTTACAAGGTCAATCAATGTGTTTCTAAATGTTTTACAAGCAGTATCAACGTTGTCAGATAAACTTAAGTTCTTGTTACAACTAACCCCAATATGTGTTTAATTCTCAGCTTCAGAGATAATCCCTAAACGCCAGACACAGTTTATGGGATTAACCTTTGATTCGTTAAAAACAGTTACAGAGCATTTATTAGGGTTTTAAAAGAATGTCCATTTTCGGGAATATTCATAGCAAATATCAAGCATTTTTTGCCGTCCCATTCTTGACAATGAAATAAGAACCATGTCATCTGCAACGCTTAAGGAACTGCAGTCAATACCGGCAATGCAAAAACCTAACCCAGAATCTTCCAGTTCTTTGATAAGCCCATCAAAAAACACTAAATAAAGAAATGGGCTTGTAATCCCTCCTTGTTTGGTACCTTGTAGAACCGTGAAGCTCAATTCAGATAACATATTCCTAATTCGTACTGAGCTGTGTAAACCTGAGTACATATCTAAAAGGCAGCGCAATGTAATTATGTCTATCTTTTCGAGAATTAGCATATAAAAAGGCCATTAGGCCACACTCTGTCAAATGCTTGCTTACAGTCCAAATAACAGACATTCATATTGCTATCCTTTTCCTTAGCGAAGTAAATACACTCACGAAAAGTAAAAGATGTCATAAAAAAACATGACCTTGATGAAATCACCCTGTAACATACTCGGTCGCAATGTTGGAGTAAGTTGCATTCTATTCAGTAAAAATATTTTAAAGATTTTCAAAATACAGGATGTCAATATAATAGCCCGGTAACTATTTGGGTCCTTTCGATCCTTTTTTCCTCCTTTGAACAATGTAATTATGACACCTCTTTTCATACTTAAGGGAACATGCGAAAAATGCACCATAGCTGATAAGAGTTTGGCAAGTAACCTTACGAACTATAACACCACCATAGATCATATGCTCATAATATACTTTATCATACCATGGAGCTTTGTTGCGTTTCACCGATTTAAGAATCTTATTGACGATTTCCGGCGTAACTTGTGAAGAGCATTTTGTATTAAGGAAAATGTTCGAGGTCTTGAAATTGGAAAGCTGAGTGTCAACATTGTTTTTGAATTCATTGTCGAAACATGTATTTTTATCAAAGGAGTACAACTGTTGAAAGAATTATGCCAACCCTTTGCGATAGAAGCATTATCTCGACAGATGACACCATTGAAATTTATTTTTGCTTCACGGGAATTATTTGATGAAATACGCCTAAGGTTTACCAGTTGCCAACATTGAACTTGTTGACTTCACCAGCACGACCTATGTCGCCATATAGTTAAACCATATACTGTTCAACATATTTTCTGTGTTTCATACGAAATTTACGTTTCCACTCCTTAAGATTAAGGTATAATGATCCTTGTCTTGGATATCCACACTTTAACCAGTCTTGTCTCTTACTCTTCATATTTTTATTTAACGATGACAGTTCTCGACACCAGTATGGTTTGAGATGTGGTTTAAACGAACTAATAGGACTAAAAAAACTCAGCCGTATTTAACAACGAATTAACAAATGATGTGTAAAATGTGTCAATGTCCCCAGGTTTGTTGATGTTAAAATCAAGTAGGGCAGACAGTCCCATATCGTTATCTAACGAGTATATATAACTATCTCTATCAACACGCGAGACTTTCGACCATTTAACTCGCTTAACGCGAGGACAAGTCCTTTTCATACAGCCAATGCTCAGATATCCTAAGAAAACCGAGTGCATATGATTTATAACATTCGGGTAGATATATTCCGCTACTAGCTACACCTGTGGCGTTCCATGTAAATAGGTTAGGATTAAGGACATGTTATACAGTTTTATAAAAAAAATACACCTTTCATAAAACTTTCTAAATTTTTGATATGATATTTAGAATTTTATTGTGAATTCAGAAATGAAAAGAAAACTGCAGGTTGACAAGTTAGAATTTATGTAAAATGACAGTTTCCATGGTA
The DNA here is from genome assembly GCA_947846245.1 of Cerastoderma edule. Classification (NCBI taxonomy): domain Eukaryota; kingdom Metazoa; phylum Mollusca; class Bivalvia; order Cardiida; family Cardiidae; genus Cerastoderma; species Cerastoderma edule. The sequence continues at coordinate 4,233,494 of OX401405.1, forward strand.
ATCGTTTGGGGCAAAAATGTCAAAATGACCATACCATCTTCAAAGGTAATAAAATAGTTTCTGGAAGGTTTATTAACACAAAAAACATGAATTCATACATTCAATACTTTATAATTCAATGGTATCTTAAGTTATGACAATCTGAACACTTTTTGTAATTCAAATCAGTTTTTCAAATTTTTATATTTGACAAAAAACAATAAAAATTGATATGAATATTGCAAAAAAAAAAATGAAGATATTTCAAAATTACTTTCATATATTTTTTTTAATTTTCTTTTTCGGTATGTGAAATAAAATTCAATCTTGAAATGTAAAATGCAAAATGAGGATATGTTGACGAGTCGTTTTTTCTGTAAAATGACAGTTTCCATGGTAACCGTATTTGAAAAACATTTATGAAAAAAAATAAAGTAACTTTAAACTTGAAAAATAGAAGCTGAGGGCTTAGTATGCATGAAAAATAAATAATAATGTTAATAACCTTTTATAGTTTTATGAATAATGTGATCATAAAAATCAGTAAATTTTATCCGAATAAAAACGTTTGTCCGACTATTATGCAAGTTCCTCTTCGGTAAGAGATTATTATCTCCCTTGGATGCGCAGATGAAGTGCGCAGAAAAAAACTACCGAGAACGTCCTTAAATGATTCATCCATTGGCAGGTTTATTTGTTTCCGGTATCCAAACAGTCAACGTGATTATTGTTGACCGGACCGCCGTACCTAGAAAACTCATTCGTTTGACCGAACCCAGGATCGCGCGATTGACCAAAATCTCGAGCATTATACCTAGTTTGGGGAACCCATCGCCTACACATAACACCATCTGACCAGAAGTATGGGTCAGACAAGAGATGAACATAGTGTTATCCTCCACCTTCAGTCTTACATCCACAGGTTTATTCTTGTCACGAAAGAATGAAACTTAGGTCTCTGACGGACCTTTCTGCCTTAGATATTCCCTATTTTCTCTTCTGTAATTTCGGGTTTAAACCCTCCTACAAAGTAACGACTGGTCCTTTTACGAATGAAATCGGACAAGTCTTCATCTTCCGAAGAGACCTGTCGGCCAGTCAAACGGTTATCTTGAGTTTGGGGGTCTATAGACTCAATATAACGAAATCCCCGATTTGGGACATCTGTAAAGGAAACTTGACCGCGAACGTAACCTATCTCTATAATGGCGTCTTTGTGACGATGGAGATCGATGGTTTGAATCATGATACCTATCGTCTGTCCTCTGATGACCATGGTGTTGACTGCTCCCGTCAACATAGCTACTATCAAATGTTTTCGTAACCGTCAGATCATCGCGTTTCCTTTCGTACATCAAGGGTAATTTCCGGGACCGATCCTGAGATATGGAGCCATTCAATCTGAACACATCGGGTTTGTCCAATGAAAACACCTCTGAAATAATAGGGATGTCGCCATATTGTTTCCTGCGAGAATGAAGTCACTTTACTTTCGTTTTAAAAATAGACCTAAATGTGAAATCTAAAAAGTCGTTAAAGTTGATTGAGGAAACAACTATACATGTCACAACAACAATTTCGCCATTTGGTATGAGTTACTGATAAAATATGATTTAAAAGGATGTCCAACACTTCCATACACATTGAACTTCTTAACGTGCACGCTTAGAAAATGTGTTAATTGCCGAATGCCGATTTACCCGAAAAATTGTAACCCTACACTTACACCCGAGGGGTATTTCACAGCTCACGGAAATACCCGAGTAGTTCCGATTGGTAGCCATTAACATGTTTATCCCTACGTATGGCCGAAGAGTATGATCCACTATTATTTAAACGACCACGTGAGTTATACGATCTATTTTGAGACCCCGACACATTGTCAATGGAGAACCTATCGGTAAAATTCTCCTGAGGCTTCTCTCGCCTCTTGGAGATATCCCGAGAGAAAAGGCCAGATGCAGACGGGTTCACATTATCATAACTGCGAGTCGCAGGGTACAAGTACTCGCCTGCAATATGCCCATTGTGTGTATTAGTTATTGTTGACAACTGTGCATTATGCCGGCAGTAAGTATTTGAACGCATTGCAATTAATTCAGATGAATTACTTTGGGAAGCATTGGAAAACAATACCCTGTCATCGTAGTTGGTTGTAAATTTCGGTGTGACGTTGGAGCTGGGAACTCCACCAAACTTTAAACCCTTTGTCATTTATCTGAGTATCATCACATGGTGGATATCTCCCAACCGCATCTACATGTCCATGATATAGTAGCACTGGATTGTGGTTAGGATCAAACTGAAGAGGTCCAGTTTTGTCAGAATTTACTTCATGACATTGAGCCTGACTGCAACTTGAGATTGGCTGAGAACTATCCCCCGTAATTTTGACCTGTGTATTAGGTATTTTCATAAATTAAATAACTCATCAAATTACTTGTCGTCAGACAAAGGAAGGCAAATCGAATTTGAAAACGCGTTTAAGTAGATGATATTTTGAAAAAAGTAAGTCACAAAAGGAAAATAACTGTTATCATAAATCAATGACAGTTCACCTATTCACGCCTAAAAACAGTATTTCGATTTCATATCAACATTAGGTTCTCACATCTACGCTTTCAAACAATAATCGGATTGCAATAGTCATGTCCCGTTCGTTGTTTTTTATGCGATCAAGAATCCTTCACCTTCGCGTTTGTTTTGTTTGATTAACATTTCCGAGCAACGAACCCTTGCTTCCCGTACATGGTCCTTCAGTAGTCGCGCAGAACCCAACGTGCGCACACGTTTTACATTCCTTATTCAACACTTAAAATATCATGTAAAGTTGGATGGGAAACATCTAGCAAGTATGCTTCCGTACGCTAAACTCCTCAAAGTGTGCCTTCTCTCATTGTAAAACTAAGTATTTTACTTTGTCTTTGATAAAACATTTGAGTACCGGTGAATGACCTCACCGCTCATCATTTTCTATTGAATCTCTCCTTAAACTGTTTATGTCATTTAAATGCTAGTGATCTGCTACATTTCTTAATAGTGCTGGAGCCAATTGACGTCATGGTTTCTTTAGTTTAAATTACAACCGCGGTGATGAAAACCCTTGTAACTTTCGAAAGCGGAACCGGAATTACATCACAATTTCAGGTTATGACGTCAGAGGTACAATATCATAGCAAACGAATTCGCATAGATTTGCACAGGCATGAACATTTTCTATTGAGTGATAAGTCAAAATGAAATAGTTTGAAAAGCATTTAAATTTTGACGTGCTCCGGGTGCGTCCACCCACGTTACTATGGGGACTGATCATTCGGCAAATAATAGACGAAACTTAACAGAACACCTGCTCCGGGTTGACAAAGAGTTATACAGCGTTTGTTGAAGATTTCAATGATTTATGACAGATAATAAAAAGATTTTGATAACAGTCCACGAACTTCCCTACCAACCCTCGTATATGGGCCATATAAAACATTTACAAATCGATTTGACATACTCTGTCATAGCGAACACGTAATGTGCAATTTGGGCGACAAAGGACACATTCGTTTTGCGAGCAATGTATCCTTTTGTCAAAGTGTTCATTCATCATTTTGGAAAAGGACATAGGTATGTACATGTTTGTTAAATTCAAATTTTTGAAAGCCGCGAATAATGTAAAAATATGCGCCTCTTTATTTCACAAAGATTGAGTAAAGAAACTCACACATCGGTCCATGGGTTACCCATATATTTAGGTTGAAAGGTTTGTCGTCTCATTCTAAGGCAAGATCGGTACGTAAAAATCAGCCGTGAGGAGCTTGGGCCTCCGGAAAATTTTCTGCGAAGGATATTATTTAACATATATGTATAGTTTATTTAGGAAACATACCACACATATAATAATACGTAAAATATAACTTGCATGTGAGGGTCAATTATAAAAAAAAAATGAACAGAAGATACACCGATCATCTACGTAAAAATGTACATTTTGACATGTGATCATATGAGTCATATCTCGCAGTACCTAGTTATAAACATCATTCAATATTCAATTCATAAAAGCGAAAACAAAACTCACTTAATACGAATCCGCTATATGGTGAAAAACATTCCGACAAAAGAAAAAATCCATACAACCAAGTTTTTCAGTTTTTCTGAGCGCTAGTATGCTTTCTAGGTATGGTTATTCGATTTCTGACGATTGTAAATGATTCATTTCACTCAGAATTGACAAAATAAAACGAATTTTACAGATTTTGTTACATTTTGTGCATTTATTTGACTTTTTGACACTACGAAAAACTCACAATGTAACTCATAATGCAATATCCGAAAATGCTTAGCACATGAAGTCAATTATGTACTAACTATAACTATAAACTCATTTGGTTTTAGAACAGTTCTTGTAATGTTAAGACCAGTTTCAATTAATTAAGAAAAACAAATCGCTTAACCCTTTACGGTATAGAGCGCCGTTCGCCGCCTTATCGATTACCGTATAAAACCCTTTTCGCCGTTATACCTATTACCGTATAAAACCTATTTTGACGTTTTATCGATGACGGCATAGAACGCTATTTGACAGCTGAAATATTTATTCAACTTTAACCCTTAATAACATAACTTTACACACGGGTCACTTTCTCCAAATTTCATTTTCCTCTTAGATAAATATGTTTTCTTTCATTTCCGATGATAAAATCATAGGGTCAAAGTTTAAACTTTTGCTCTAGGGAGAACCTTTTGATAATGGTCTCACGACATCCTTCTGAAAATACCGCTAGCAAATCGAGATGAAGGGAATTCAAATTTACCATCCCAATTACTGAGAGGCCTTCAATATCCGGTCATAAAAGATCAGAACAATGCCGATTTGTAAAGTCTCGATAAGGATTTCATGCAATTCTTTAGAAACTTAACACACTTCTAAAAATTCTATCCAATTAAAGAGCATGCGGCACACGATATGTAAAGAATGTTTATGACACGGAGCTATTGTTCTAAATTCAAAGGCGATTGACAATAAAGCCGTTGAATAATGGACGTTATAAAGATTGTGAGATTAACTTCAGAATGCCTTGATCATGTGAATGTATATTATATTGTATATCTATATGTTATAACGAGAAACTTGTATAAAGTCGGCTGTTTTAAGACATTTAGCCAATATTGGTGTTTCCGATCGCATGTCAGACATCAATGTAGATTCAGAGCAGTCATTTGATCGGTTTTTTGAGCCTGAAGATGATGAAATGCTTATAAATCTTACCAATTCACGGACAAGCAAATAAGATCATTCCTCCGACTTTGACTACAACAAAGAGCTTTGGTAAATTCATCACCCATGGACATGTTTTTTACGGAAATATAAGCATGTTTCGTTGTCATTATGAATTGATATTAACCGTTTTACATGTATAAGATGACCAGGTTTAACTTCTTTACGAAGCAATATTGCGTTGAAAAACATTTTTTTTTTTTCATTTTGGAAACGGTTTTAATGGAAATTGAAATAAAATGATTCATCTCGAGTCATGAATGGACTTTTTCGTCAACAAAATTTCCTTCAATTGATGACAAAACAGAAAATCAAATTAGGGATCTCTTGGGGAAAACACATAAGTTACTATATTACTTTTGATTTTGTATAATTCACACCTCAATATACAGTTTCATTGTTTGTTTATTTTGTACACCTAAATCCTGATATGTATGTATCACTAAATGAAGAAAAAATCATCAACTTAAAGGAAATTTTGTTCTCGTCGTCTTTTATTCTTTGAGAAAATCTAAAAGATGAACGTAAATTGCATTAATTTTGGTTTGATTAACAGTACCCCAATCAATAACAATTATCGGAGATACACAAGATGCCCCCCCCCCTGGACATTTGCCCTCCCTGACATTTGCCCCCTTTTTGGCATAGGGTGGAAATTTGCCCCCTCGCCGCAATGTAGAAGGCGGACATTTGCCCCCTCATATTATTTTTTCAACTTGCTTGACCTGATCATATTCTGTTATGATTAAACAGGAATTCAAATGGAAATAATAATTTGATCAGACTAACATGTCAATTTTGCTCTATTACGCCGATGGCACTTGGTCAATTATGCTCATCCAACCGTGAAACGGCGATATACGTGCATAAGTTGATTTGACCTTATTTTTTCATTTTCAGTTTAATGTTTTCTCATAATCAAAAGTGATGGTGATTGTCATACCGACACAAATTGGAATACCTTTTGCCTTCTTTGTTTTTTATTGTTAGCCTTGTGTGAGCCAAATCGGTAATAAGATTAAAGATGTGATCAATATGTAAATTAGAAAAATAAATTCAATCCGTTAAATTCAATTCATTAAGTTTCATGGTTGGATGAGCATGATTGGCCAAGTGCCATCGGTGTGTTTTTGATTCGTTGTCTTGATTTTAACACCTATAGTGGATCAGGAGGGAAGAGCTAATAGAGTAAAATTTATAAAAAGATTATTTCCATTTTAATTTCTATTTAAATATAACTTAAAACGATCAGGTCAAGCAAATTGAAAAAAATAATATGAGGAGGCAAATGTCCGCCTTCTACATTACGGCGAGGGGGCAAATGTCCGCCCTATACCAAAAAGGGGGCAAATGTCCGGAGTGGCAAATGTCCGGGGGGGCAAATGTCCGGGATTCGTATGTATAAGACTAGAAGCTGTAAGTGTGCAATTAAGTTTCAACAAGTGTTTAAATCCATCTTTAGGCTCAAAGTAAGTCATATATACGTTTTTTGAGCAAATCGTTGAAAGTATTCAATTTTGATTATAGATTATAGAAATTATATTAGACCACAGAGAGTGTAAAAATGGGTGTGTTACATTTGATTGAGGGGAAATATGAATTCGTTTTAAACCATAGCAGAGTCATTTGATGAAATCCATTGTCGAAGGGAAAGACACTTAAGTTTCAATTTTTATAGAACATCTCTAAAATAGGTTCATCTGTATTCTGTACCCTGTATATTAAGCTTAACATTCATTCGGACTGTTTGTCAACTCTTTATCTCGATGCTAAAAATAAAACAACATCAACGCCTCCCTGATAAAACTGATTAACCCTTTCCCAAACAATAACGACATTTGACCACTTTGTTGCAGAGGACTCAGGAAAACATTGTGGGAAAAGGAGAAATTGCTCATAATGTTTTCTGTCCTATTAGAAGATTTTTTTTACAATTTCATCACATTTTAAAATGTCGTCTGCGAACTCTTTCATATTGGTGTTTGGGAAGGGGTTTGAAAGGGTGTTGAAACGATTTGCTTCGCCACACTTATTTCGAAATCAATCCTTTGTGGTTATTTGCGTTGGTAAAAAGATAGTCACATCTTGTTATATGTGCACTTAATAACCGTGGATATTGATGCACATTAAAACAATAGCCCATTAACCAATCTAGTGGTAATCAAAATATCGGTCTGTCCGACTCATTCCATGCAAGGAAACACAACTGCAATAAAACACACGAACTAATCGATTAGGTAAAATACAAACTCTTTACTTTATCAAAAAGGTAATCGATATTGTATTGGCAAAAAGGATTTGGTTTTGACGACTACCATTTTGCTGCAAACATAAATGATATTCAGAAGAAACTTGCTCTTAAATCTGTTAATTTGATTAATATCAATATACTTTAGAAATAAAAATCTATGTCAAATGCGTATGTTCTTTGAGGACAAAACTATGATGCTATTAACAAGATAAAGCGTAAGACACGTGTTGTGTAATGAACGGCGGTGTCTGGATTAGTGTCTGTGTGTGACGCGCGTCGCTCCCGTCTGGGGTAATAAAACTAGGCGTTTGATATTTAGACCAACAACCGGGAAGATGTACTTTTCGATACTCCCCCTTTATAACATGCCCGAAGCTGTTTATATAGCTTTTTCAGCCTTTCGAATCATTTGTTTAAACGACATAGCTGTTATCTATGTCTCTGTTTTGTTTCTATTCGCGCTCGCCCAACCTGCAAATAATATACTTTGAATCCGTTTCTAGATTTATAGTTCAGATTAGACCCATATTGTCGATTTCTATAATTCAAGAAAACATCAAATTGAGAGCCCATTTTTCCATAGAATCGGCCATCAGAAATGTTTAGCTAAAATCCTTTTTTTGTGGCAAAAGTTTCCATAAAAAAGTTCTCTGATGTTTTGAGTGTTTTCTAGATTTTCGCAAATATCTTTACTCAATGAATGAATATCTACGTATTCAATTGAAATCAACTGTTGCAATACTTTGGCAATTGACAAAATTCATAGGGAAAGGGCATCTCGGTTTTCTACCAAACGAAGAGGAGCCGATATTATATTCCCGCCAAAATTTACCTGTCATTTTAACTCCGCCCCTTTCTACAGATTTCCCAACATGCACTACCTCGAAAAATCGATATCCGCTTGACACGCTTTTATATAGAATGCATCCAGACGTAGAATGAAATATCTACGTCTGGATCGTTCGGACTAAGCGCGATATTGCTTTTTGTGTACCTACGCACCTCATCACAATCGAAGCATACATAAAGAAATAGTTTTTAAGTATGACCCAAGGAATTACTTGTGATATGTAGTAAAGTTCTACAAAACAGGTTAATCGATCATTTGAATCAATATCCTGCTAGCAGAAAGGAACATGCACATGCGTTTTCCGTAGAAGAACAGTATCTGTATAGAATGTAGTGTAGAGAACATATATAGAATGTAGTGTAGAGAACACATACAGAATATTCTATTCTGCTTATTTTATGCGAAATCTAAACGTTAACTTTTAGTGCACACAATATATGTTGCGTAAGGTAAGCCTAAGTTTGTTCTGGTATATGTGTCATAGCTAGGAAAAATCTGTGTTTGGAGAAATCGTAGTTTATTACTCCTTTTTTCCCCGATGGGTAGAAAACGCGAAATGTCTCGAGCGGTTTTGCGATGACGCCAAAAAAATGAGAGAGATATATACTGTTTATAAATGAACTAGATTTACAGACTACGGATTATAGGCCTTTTCAGAAACTGTTGTTATCTTTTCTTGAATGCTCTTAATCGGAGATACGAAATTTTCGGTAGCTTCCGGTTTAAGACGTCCGGGTATTAAATAATAACAGCTGACATTGAGAAACATAGATAAACTGCTGCGGGTATTTTAACAATGCCGTCGAAAGTCGTGTTTGTAAAAACTACATTGGAAAGATTGTTGAGGAGGGGAAATATCAAAGTATATCCTTACTTTGTGTTAACTCTCTAGCGGACAATTTAGCCCGTTTCCCGAGATAAAACACTGTATACCAACGCGGTTACAACGTTGCGATTCATTTCTAGTGAGAAGAGTCGATCCTCTGTTAAAACATTAATTCAAGTATAGAATACGATGATGAAGATCTGTTTGATTATTGCCTTAACTTATGATAACATAACTTGAAATCCATTTTGCAATCTAACATTTTCAAACGATGTTGTACCATGTAAATGCAAACACAATGAACAGACGATATGATGCAAGCTGATCAAACCTACTTAATAAATGTTCCACTTATTTATGGGATATTCCATCAAATTATATCCAACAAGAGTGACAAATAAAAGTTTACTTATAAGAGATTATGGAAATGATTATATTCATGTTTAATTATCGGACTTCAATAATAATTACACCTACCGAGTCAACATTAGAATCCTCCGATTTAAAACATGTCCATACCATTCACTCTACTTAGAATTACTGTTTCCAAGACCCTTCAAGCAGAACGATTTACCCTAATCTGACTTTGCAACGCCAATCAAAATATGATTCCGTCATTATATAGCAACCAATGGCATGCCTCGAAGCCATAAAACACACAACTATGTGTCAACGAAACATGATGTGATGCGCGTCTGTGTATCTCGGCAAGCTTTAAAAGATACATATCTTTCACGTCGAGGGTTTTATTGCTTCTTTTATTGGTCAACTGCATAACGTAGGAAATAACATATACGATCTTTTTTTACTCTCTATATTCGACCAAATACGCATCAACCCTTTATGAGTTAATTCCCTATGTTACTGAGTGTCAGGTCGTTTTGTTATGTACAAGGTTTATTCCCATTTTGTCTAAAGTATATTTTACCAATTTTCACACCATTTCAGACAGAAGTTTCATCTCACCTACACGGAAAAATTTGGTTGTTTTTGACACTAACTGAGTAGAAAATCAAACAAACCTATAATCACTTTTTCTATGGGGGGTTGGTGGGAAAAAAAAATATGTATAAAGTGTAGATCCAGAAAAGAATATTTTTCTTATGTTGGTCTACACTTTTTCTCGTAATATGCTTCTAACAACTTATGCAGATCCAGAATAATCTAAATTTTTTAAAGATATTTTAATCAATTAAAAATGAAATGAAAATATTTCTTTTAACTGTAGATCGTTTGGCAATTTAATCTGTAGACAACGTGGGAATTTAAACCTTTATGGGATGTAGACTAAATGGGAAGTCCTTATGTAGAAAATTCATTTGCCTATGTACTATGTTTCATATTTGTTGAACCCGTATGTCTTGATCTGCCGACATGTATGTTTAGTTTGTTCTGTTATGACTTTATGGTTCATGCGATGTAATACAGAATTACATTATGTAAAATGAGGCCTCTTTTAAGCAACGAAAAAAAAAACCTTTGGACCACCCCTGGTCTTTGAAGTAAACTTTTAAACAGACTTTTAAGAGTCAGATTCGGCAATAAGGGTTTATTTCGAACATTTCACTTACTTTGTTGACGACTTTTTGCCTTGTAATCATATTGATAAATAGTTCAAAGATTTGCTAGAAAATATTGTTTCTCTTACTTTGAGCTTTAATTAATTGCGTAGTAATCTTTTGATTAAATGTCTCTTATAATTGTTGTTTAACAAGAACGATTGTGTTTTTGTTTGAGTTTTTTTTTGTAATTATATATCATTTAAATGATAATTTACACATTTGTAATCTCTTTTCAATTCAATGGATTGTTGCCAGTTTTCCTTCTTAATTACATTCAAAGGGTCAATTAACAAACTTTGGCTATCACAGGGATTAAGAGTGTTGATGCAAATTAACACCAATCTGCCACGTTTGCACCATATGTTCTAGTCACACCCTTTATTGTTTAGCCAAACGAGAGATAGAGTAATTAACCATCGGCAATCTGAGGTCGTTTAAACATATGAAAGATTTCCACAACCCTGTGTCCCTCGTGATTTAGTAAGCGTTATTTGAATGTAGTTTCAACAGGTGGAAAAAATGGACTGGGACTGTTTTAATAGCCCGTAATATTTGGATACGATATATCATCAAAGGTAGGCTGACAGAGAACCTCATATAACGACTAATTCTTTATTTAAGGTACTTTATTTATACGACAAATTTCAATTTTAAGAAAAAATATATACTTATTGGAGAAACATAACCTCTACACATTATTGACAAAAATGCTGATGTTTGTTCTTTCTTATTTAAAATCCGTAAATCGAATTTAATGCAAATTTGTAATAACATTCTAGAAATATGTGTTCCATTCATTCTTTCCTTCCATCAACCAGCTGAGTAACACAGTTTTGATCTGTCAAAGCATTTAATTCAGACAAAAACATAAACTTATTTGCCTTTTTTCACACGGAATGTCATGTTTTAACTGAACTGGGGTGCGCTATTCGGGTCTCATTAAATTCAATTTAATCTAATTTCCTTTTATAACGAGGCTTGGCAACAGCCAACAACAAATCATTCTGTTGATGTTTTCGTATGTAAATCTCTGATTTTGGTACACGAAGCTTATAAATTTCAAAATCCGATCGATAGCGATCGTTTTCTTTGCCTTTGCCCACATACTTCTTTTGAAATTAATACCCGGAAGTGAAGGTATTCCGAATGTGCCCCGATTTTTCAAAGGGAGACAAACCACGTTTCTGAAAAGGCCTATTGCATTCGCACATGTACATAATCGATTTTAAACAGTGAGACGCGCTACAATATGTACCCGTTTGCTTCTAAACAAGTTGCAAGTCTGTGTAGCGAGGGCCAGAAGTACATACCGCCATCACGCAGTGCATGTTCAGCCAGGTCGGTGTTGGAAATTCATCATTCAACCAAACATTTTTATGTTATTTTCTTCCTTGTTATGCCCTTATAATGTGATTACTAGTCAATTCAATGTTTTGGATGACAAATAATTTCGAATAAAAGTCTAAATCATCTAGAAGGACGGATATGATATCAAATATTTCGGTACGATTCGGTAAAGTTTACGTTATGCCGATAGTTTCGGTAAAAATTAGACAGTTGCGAACGTTAGAATTTTTCTCCTAACTAATGATCGTTTATAACTGCAAAAGCAACTGGAATTCGATTGGAACTGGAATTCGATTGACTTTGAAAATGAGACGCTCGAATGGGCTTTTATAAGGATGAAAAAAAAAACTCGTATAGTGGGTACTCCTACATTCTTTCTCGTGATATCCTTCAGGTGTCGCATTGTAGTACCAAAGTGCAACTGCCGATCATGAGTGTTAGCTTGTGATATCTTGTCACAACAACAACATCAAAGTTTCTATAGATTGATTTACCCACAATCCTTTAAGCGAAAGTCCACAGGATAGTGCAAATGCACACCTGTCAAACACAATGTGTGGATCTTCAGAACTATTTACCCCCACATGCAAATGGCCACATACGTCTTCCGTCAAGCGATAATGGGCCGACCAGGGAGGGAAAACAGCAAGCATATCTATATATTAAATTTTTCTCTTCAAATTAATATGGAAAATAAAAAATACTCTCATGTTCTACATTAGATGCCGCAAACTCTGTGCAGGATTACACTCCTTTGTTAGTTTGCATTACAATACATATTTATAGTTTAACGATAATAAGAGGTTTGAGAAAAACAAAAGTTAAGAAATTGAAAACACTCTTTCCTTTAAAAACAAGAATTGTGAATATCCAACTTTTAACCCTTATAGTGCTGGGTAATTTCTAAAGATAAATTTTTGTGTCATCTGCTTTTCAAAACATTAAATATCTCCTTGATTTTGTTGAGGAAAGATACTCAGAGTAACAAACAGGTTAGATTACAGGCCAGTCGCCAATTTACTTGGCGGCTGGCCTGGATCTAACCTGTTTGCAAAACCATGAAGTCGGTTCCAGCACTATAAGGGTTATGATTTATTTACTCCCAAAACACAAATCTCTGAGAGAGCATCTTTAAACATTCTCTATGATATAGGAAAACTGTAGTAAAAATTTTCCACTCTTCTTGACTTTAATTTTTTGCTCATAATAGGCTTATCTGACATACTCTGAGCTGAAAGTGGTTTTAAACACTTCTTTTGAAACTTAATTGCAAACGTACAGACTTATTTGAATAAAGTCTGACGAATTTGATGATTTTTTTGCCAAACGGGTTTTTATTGCGAAACGGGTTGTCATAAAAAAAAATGATGTTCAATAAACCATCCCAACCCGTTTCGCAAAAAATGTATTGCTTTCCTATTTTTCATCACAATGTCATGAAGTTGACTATAATTGCTTTTTAAACAATCTCTGTGGTCTAATATCTTATCAATAGTCAAAATTGAGCGTTTCCCTCGACTTTTATATTTTTGTCAAAATATGCTTATCTGACATACTTTGGGCTTAAAGGTTGTTTTAAACACTAATTGAATTCCAGACTTATATATTTATTTGAATGAGTTCTACTGGGTTTGACGTTTTTTATTGCAGAACGGGTTTTTATTGCGAATCGGGTTGTCATGATTTTTCACATTGCAATGAAGCATCCCAACCCGTTTTGCAATAAATATATTGCATTCCTATTTTTTTTATCTCACATCAATAGTCAAAATTGAGCATTTTTCTCGACTTATATTTTTGTCAAAATAGGCTTATCTGACATACATTTGGCTTAAAGGTGGTTTTAAACACTAATTGAAACCTAATTCCAAACCTACAGATTTATTTTAATGAGTTCTACCGGCTTTGAGGTTTATATTGCAGAACGGGCTTATTGCGAAATGGGTTGTCATGAATTTTTAACATTGCAATAAAGCATCCCAACCCGTTTTGCAATAAATGTATTGCATTCCTATTTTTTCATTACACTGTAATGAAATTGACGATAATTGCTATTTAAACACTCTCTGTGATCTAATATCATATCAATAGTCGAAATTGAGCATTTTCCTCGACTTTTATATTTTTGTCAAAATAGGCTTATCTGACATACTTTGGGCTTAAAGATGGTTTTAAACACTTATTGAAACCTAATTTCAGACCTACAGATTTATTTGAATGAGTTCTACCAAGTTTAATGATTTTATTGCAAAACAGGTTTTTATTGCGAAATGGGTTGTCATGAAATTTTTCATATTGCAATAAAGCATCCCAACCTGTTTCACATAACATTTACTAGAATGCGATATCACGGGATAGAATGTAGTGTAGAGTACCCACTCTACGAATAACTCTTGAGCGAGTTGTTCACCCTCATAACAACCCATACGAGTGTCACATTTTCAAAATCAATCGAATCCAGTTGGATATGAAGTTATAAAACGATAATTAGTTAGGAGCAAAGTTCTAACGTTCGCAACTGTCTGATATTTACCGAAATTACCGGCATAACGTAAACGTTACCGAATCGTAGCGAAATATTTGATATGAACTTTTATTCGAAATTATTTGTCATCCAAAACATTGAATTTACTAGTAGTCATATCATCAAGGCATAAAAAGGAAGAAAATTACATAAAAATATTTGGTTGCATTTCCAACACCGACCTGGCTGAACATGAACTGCGTGATGCCGGTATGTACCGTGACTTGACATTTCTTCTGGCCCTCGCTACACACATTTGCAACTTGTTTAGAGGTAAACAGGTACATATTGTCGCACGTTTCACTGTTTAAAATCGATAATGTACATGTGCGAATGCAATAATCTGTGTTCTGTAAATCAAGTTCATTTATAGACAGTTTATATCTCCCGTTTTCAATGAAATAAAATCTTTCATATCTTACAAAAATGGCCACCATTTTTTACGTCATTTTTTGACGTCATCGCAAAACCGCTCGAGACATTTCGCGTTTTCTACCCATCGGGAATAAAAAGGAGTAATAAACTACGATTTCTCCAAGCACAGATTTTTCCTAGCTACGACACATATACCAGAACAAACTTAGGCTTACCTTACATGATATATATAGTGTGCACTAAAAGTTAACGTCTAGATTTCGCATAAAATAAGCATGAAAATTAAACCCCCAAAACGAAAAAAGTAGTCGTCTTAGACAACATTTCGTTGCTAGAACAGAACAGAATAGAACATTCTGTACTAGAATGCGACACCTTAAGTGCAGCTATTTCTAAGAACCATGCAGAAGGTGATTTATCCATGGTGACAGAATTGCAAAATTTTTAGCCAGATGTATAGCACTTATGACCAAAATAAGTTTGGCTGAATATTTCTTTACTCCTGTTACAGTTGCCATGGAAACGGGACATTTTCTTTTTTGCCATTTATCAGCCCAAAATGACAAAAAAAGAGTGATTTTTGGTCATTTTTACAATGAAAAAGCATACATACACAATAAAAAAAGAGTTTATTTGTTAAATAACTTCTTCAGATAATCATATGGTGAAAAGAAATTTCAATACAAGTTGCCTCAACTTAATACTTTTTGACATATGTCAATTTAGGCTTCAACAGGTTTTGCACTTTTTGGATTTTTAAGGATTTTTGGAAAATTGACACATTTCATCTCCAATTTTCTCTCAAGACCAACCTAGTACAGGGGGCTCATACTATTAAAACAGTAAAAGAATATCTCTTCTTACATAAACATGAAAGAAAACCGCGTGTTTTTTCTTCTTTTTTGAGAACTCTTGAAAAAGAATAGGTACCATAGCAACAAGAATGAAATTTGTCTTTCCATCTTAAAGCACTCAGATTTAACTCAAAAAAGCAGAACAAGGCAATATAAAATGTGCAGTTGTAAGTCTAAACATGAATAAGATGAAATATTAAGACAAACATTGGTTGTCAACCAAAAAATAGCCTTTTAAAGGGTTGCCAAGGAAACAAAAATATAGAAAAAATCACAAAAAACATCATATTTCATCTCCAATTTCATCTTAAGACCAACCTAGCTCAATGGGCTCATTATATTAAAACAGTAAATGGATATGTCCTTATACTTTAACAAGAGAGAAAAGTTTGTGTTTTTTCTTCTTTTTTGATAAATCTCAATAAGGAATTGGTCTCATAACAGCAAGAAGAGAAATTGTCTTTCCATCAATTATCATACTGATTTCACTCAAAAAAGCAAAACAAGGTAATACAAAGTGTGCATTTAAAAGTTCAAATACCAAAAAGATAATTTTGGAAAATAAAAATTGGTTGTAGACTCAAAAAGACCGTTTAAAGGGTTGCTATGGAAACAAAAAATTGAACCTCTGCCCCTCCCCCCCAGAAGGGCATATTTCATCGCTAGTTATCTGCTTTGATACAACTTCTTCAAGAATGTAATACTGATAAAGAAACAAACTTATATAAGTATTCAAACTGTTAGAAATATGTGTTAAGCTTCTATTGTGAGTATAAAGGTAAGAATCATCTCCCTTACCCGTGAAAAAGCCTTATAATTCACGGCAAAAACCAAATATTCTCTAGTTATTGAATCTTTTTTGCCATTAACAGCCCAAAATGATAACAAAAAGAGTGATTTTTGGTCATTTTCACATTGAAAATACATACATAAAATGTAGGAAATAGATAAATTTGCTGTAACAGTTTCCAAGAATATCATTTTGTGGAAAGAAATTTCAATAAATGTTGCTGCTCTACTTTATACTTTTTTACCGAGGTCATATCAAGATTAAACTGGTTTTGCATCTTTTTTAATTTTTAAGTATTTTTGGAAAATTGACATTTCATTTTAGATTATCTCTCAAGACCAACCTAATACAGAAAGCTAATATGATCAAAACAGTAAAAGAACATCTCCTCTATCAAAATCATGTAAAAAATCTGTGTGTTTTTTCCTCTTTGTTGGGATATCTCAAAAAGGAATAAGTACCCTAGCAACAAGAATAGAAATAGTCATTCCACCTAAATTCATTCTATTTCAACTATAAAAGGCAACAAAATGCAATTTTAATTTGGTAAACAAACTTTAAATACCAAAAATATGATACATGAATATATAAAATGGTTTACAACATGAGAAAATCATTTAAAATGTGTTGCTATGGAAACCAAAAAAAAATGAAATAATTAAAAAATGGCATTTTCTTGTCTTGATTTTTTTCTTGATGCACCTTACTTAGAAATGAAACACATATAAAGACATAAAAACATGTTTAAACTAAAAAATTAAGCAAATAGAGATGTATGTTTTATATCTGACCACAACTCATAAGGAACAAGTACTGTAGAAAGCATCAAATGAAAGATTTGAGCGACTGTGATTCAATATTTTTCACTCCAGTAAAGGTATCTGGACTATTCACAAAATGGATTTGAACTAGATTGATTACTGAGCTCATGTTAGAAAACATAGTGCAATACAATTCTGTTGCTATGGAAACATGAAGAAAACAACCCCTTCCTGGTTGGACCTTTTCCAATATGTAAGTAAAAGGGGCGATAGACTTGCTTTAAATTATCAAAATAAAAATTTCTTTGATATTCATTTTGGAAATTACAGCAACATGTATGAAGAAATCATTTGTCTCCAAACTGCTTCTATAGGATAAAATGTCACTGTTTTATCATTCAAGGGGCATAACACTTATATTTTGAGTTAATACTGATTGATTTAAAAAATATTGATTTCATAACATTTGATGAAGATTAGATAAAGTTTTTTTTTCATCATCATATTGTGGACAAGCCGAAAATGTCTCATTTTTATCATTCAAGGGCTTGAACTTGAATAGTTCGGGGAGATGGGGGTGTACCTTGCTGGACATTGGTGTGAGCTTCAGGAATTGGAAATTTTATATAAAAAAAAAATATCCCAAATTAGCATAATGAGAGAATACAAAATTTGGTAGAACTAACTTATCACTTAACAATAGAAGATAAGCTTTGTTTAAGAAGACATTGGTCATTTGAGCATTTCTTCCTTTTCTCATTATACCTCTTATTCTCCCATACCAGAGGAGGTGTTTTTAATTTAATTTGTCTAGCACAACAGGTTATATTTATTTCAATGTTCTAAAAGCAGAAGACCCAAGACACTATTGAAACAATTTATCTCATTTAAATCACAAAGTCTTCAAAATATGACACAAAATCTGCATGTTTAATACTTTAAAATTGTTGTAACTTCAAATTTGGACCAGTCAACCAATCTTCATGAAAGAACATTGAACTGTAACAATTAAATATCAGCTATCAGTGTATATAAGATAGACCATAACTATAGGGAACTTCTCATCAGTGCTGATTTCTGTAATAGATGTCTTCTTATGAGCATCATGGTTGGTCTGTCTTGTCTTTCACACAAGTTACTTCTGAATAAGATAAAAAAAGGATGGGTAAATAAGTAAGTCAATATAAAATTAATACAGTGAACCCTCGTTTATCTGAACACGTCCGTTCCCAACAAAATGTCCGGTTTACCGAATAATCCGGACTAATGAAGCAGAGCATGTTCTTATTCACATTAAGAAATAAACGGTCTGTATGGGCGGTGTATAGTTATAACCCTTTAGCAAACGCCAAATTGTCGACCGTCCCAAATTGAAAGAGTTTGCAGAAGACATATCAAAACGTGATGAAATTCAAAGATAATCTTCTGATATGGCAGAAAACATTGTGGGAAAGGAGAAATTGCTCGTTACGTTAACCCACAATGTTTTCAAAAGTCGTCTGCAATAAACTGGTCCAATAATTCCGTTCCCTTACAATTTTGTTCGGATTGAGAGACATCCGAATAATCGGGGTCCGGATAAACGAGGGTTCACTGTAACATATTTCAGACTCAGTTAAAGTGAAGACATGTGCTGAATAATTTCAAAATTGAATGTAAAGTACATTGTGTAAATCAAAATAATCTATCATAGAAAATCAACCTTATGTACATGGACTGCATGATTGTCTTCAAAACCAACTGGGAGAACTCAAATATGGCTTTATTTGGCATGACTATAGATATGAATTCAGAAATTCTTACACTTTATTTCATACAACCATCATTGTTAAGTGGTTTGTTTGTTTGTTTGCTTGTTTATAGAGAAAGATATTGTGTCAACAATTTTTCAGTCATGTTACAGCTCAACTGGATTCATTATTATTAGGCTAGGGATCTAGCTAATGTTGGGCCTTAAACAAGGGATCCCCAAGTACTAACAACAGCACCTTAACCACTAAACCAATCAGGACCCTTATTATCAGGTGGTAATAAGAATTCATCAGGTTTTTGATGTTATGGATTATTCAATTTTTCAATATACTTCATAATTTAAAAACTTGAAATAAATACTCACCCATTGCACAAACAGTCATTCCTAATTAGTCTAGTTGACTTTAATATAAGGAACACCTTTCTGTCATCAAAGGAGGGTCTCACAATTGCTTGTAGATGATATGTTCATGGAGACATTTGGGCACAACCCTAAAGAAATCAGAAAACAAAGTTAGTTACAATCAAACTCTATTGAATCTTATAAAGCAGATAAGTTCTTTTTTATACATAAACAAACAACTAATGCATAGGTGTTTCCTTTAAAGATTAATGTGAAAAGGAATATTTGCTACAAGCCTCTTAAATTACCAAACCCTCTACATATCTGTTAAAATCATGGTAGCGATATATTTGAATTCTCATGAGTGCTTGACTCTCGCCGAGTAATGGAATTGGGGATGGTTTTATTTATCTTGACCGGCCCTGATGGCTAAAGGTAAAATAAGGGGTCTCCCTCCATCAAATTGCATCAATGATGAGTCGGGTATCCCAATATGACTGAAAAACTGTTGACATAATGTTAAATCCAAATAAAATAAGACAAACATGAATGAGGAAATCCTTAGTAAGACAATTTGGCTTAAGAATCAAGATATGAACATTATGGGAAATGATCTTGAAATATAATATATGGCATTTTTAGTAATATAAGACAGGTGAATAATTCTGAACATTATTACATAACAACACAATATGAGCAAAATACTTTACATATTACATATTACATAGCTTATTTTCATCTCAAACTAAGTTTCTTCTAATTCATTGACCATATGTGGTTTTGTAACTGATAGGAACTATAGGCATGCAAAATTGATTTTGTGAAATGTCTTTCATAAAGACTTTTTTTAAGAAATGATCGTTAGAAATGGAAAAAAAACACTCTTTACAAAATTAAGCATGGTCAGTGAGTCCCTTTAATATAAGAGTAGCACAAACTCATTATCCAAACACTTTTTTATTTGACATACAGTAAGCAGAATTATTACCCCACCCATCACAAAGAAATTAAGATATTTCAATTACATAAGATAAAGAAATCAAGCCATTTAATAGAAAATCATTTAAAGCATTATCTTACCTTTCTCCATTGCAGCTGTCTTGGGATAATTAAGTCATTCACTTTTTGTGACAAGGAAAACAATCTGTCATATTGAGACTCCTTCCTTCAACTTTTCTACCAGTCTAATGCACTATTACATTGCACTATAAAATATTTCCTACACTTTGTAAACATGAACAAAGCTGAAGCCCTTGTGTCATCTTTTTTAATCTCATCAATATCAAAAGGAGATTATTTTTTAAACAATACAGCCATTCAACAATGGGTCAACAATGTTTACACTGACAACAAACTTCAAAACCCGCCATTTTTGCTGTTGTTGTTGTTGTTGCTAAGGGAGTCATTTGTAAATAAATTGACATGTGAACAGCTATTAATAAAAAGAGCAAAAACAAGGGGTCTTGATTTTGATTTGTATGATTTTTAAATAGAAGCAATTTTTAGATGATAATAACATTTAGTTTAAAAAACTAGAAGATGTTATTGGAAAAGTTTTGATATTGATTACTACCTCCCTTTTGGGGAAGTAATCCATGAAACCCCAGGTATACAGAGTTGCTTCCCTTGGAAATCAAATAAAATTGTTTTGTGTTAATTTACATCAAAATACAAAAAAACACGCGGGTTTTAGAATTGAAATCAACAGATGATTACCGTATGTACCCAATGAAAGCATATTATTTGATGAACGAGGTTGGTCTTGGGAGAAAAATCGAACTGAATTTTGCTATATAAACCCTTTTGAATTCACCAAAAAGCCATTTTTTGAAACGCTTCCATAATCCACAAAAATCAAATTTTTGAAGAAAAAATACTTGATTGCCTATTTTTAGGCTGTTATCTATCGGAAAAACATAACTTTGTTAGATTTTGTGACATACGATAAATCACTTTCTGCAGGTTTTGCATGGTTTTTAGGCGGAGTTGGACTTAAGGATATCACGGGATAGAATGTAGTGTAGAGTACCCACTCTACGAAAAACTCTTAAAGCGAGTTGTTCACCCTTATAACAGCCCATTCGAGCGTCACATTTTCAAAATCAATCGGATCCAGTATATGCAGTTATAAACGATCATTAGTTAGGAGCAAAATTCTAACGCTCGCAACTGCGCGATTTTTGGTGTATTTTCCAGGAAGCAGTCATCGAGAGTGACAAGATGGGCTTTATTAAGCCTCCTTCACAATCGATGTAAAACAAATTATGCAAACAAACAAACAAACAAACTGTCTGATATTTACCGAAATTACCGGCATAACGTAAACTGTACCGAATCGTACCGAATAATTTGGTACCATATCCGTCCTTCTAGATGATTAAAACTTTTATTCGAAATTAATTGTCATCCAAAACATTGAATTTACTAGTTAACATATTTTAAGGGCATAACAAGGAAAAAAATTACATAAAAATATTTGGTTGCATGATGAATTTCCAACACCGACCTGGCTGAACATGCACTGCGTGATGCCGGTAGGCACCGTGACTTGACATTTCTTCTGGCCCTCGCTACACACACTTGCAACTTGTTTAGAGGTAAACGGGTACATATTGTAGCACGTTTTACTGTTTAAAATCAATAATGTACATGTGCGAATGCAATAACCCATGTTCTGGTAATCTAGTTCATTAATATGAACAAAGGCATTGCCTCTAGACCGCTCTCTCAACTCATTGTTATGGATTTTGCATGAAACTTGCATACTGAATATGCTTTTCAATCTAAATTCAAAGTACAACTTTGTGGAAAAAAAAGAATTAGCTTAGTAAGGGGAGCAAATACTCATTTTATCACAGAGCTGTCATCTTTGTCACATTTAGATAGGTCTCAGTAAAAGGGCAAGTCTCCTGGTAGACTTTTTTGATGGACTATGTTCTATATGGGTATTAGTTAACCCTTTCCCAAACAGTAACGACATTTGACGACTTTGTTGCAGACTACTTTAGAAAACATTGTGGGAAAAGGAGAAATTGTTCGTAACGAGCAAGTCTTCCTTTTCCCACAAGGTTTTCTGCTCTTTCCGAATAATATTGTTCAATTTCATCACATTTTGAAATATCGTCTGCAAACTCTGTCAATTTGTTTTTTGGGAAAGGTTAAAGCTTGCTTGGGCTGTGTATGAGGGCCTTTCATCAATAATAATGAGTCATTCATCATGTAAGGACAAACTACTCATGCAATGACAGAACCACCAAACTATAATTTTTGAACCACAAGTCTGTTTCTGCTTGAAATCATAGAATTTTCTTCACAAAATCATGTGTTGTAGGTACCGGTTTAAATCATCATGAGAAAAAAACAACATGTCATTTAATGATGAAGAAGGGTCAGTTGGATTAATAGTTTCAGATGATGTTCAACAACATACTCATCTACATGCTTTGGGACTTATCAAATTACATCAAATAGAAAGCCAATCAGGTCTTTGTTTGAATGGTTCTTTATTGTTCAATATAGATAAGAAAATCCCAGAGATTGCTTTGCTGATCTACAAAAGGTCATTCAATAACAACAAAAACTTTTGTTGTAGCCAAAAGGTATTTCGTTTAACTTAAAATAAAAAAAATCCTTAATTTTTCATATTAATAATTCATAAACCTTTGTTAACACATGAAACACTGCTTTTTTATATGTTTTTATCTATTAAAGAACTTAGAAAAAGTTCTGTATGCAATAAATGATTAATGAAATGAAGTTAAAAGACATAAGTGATAATCAGCAGACAGCATTAGTTAATGTATTCTAATTCCTTGCTTTAACAATTTGGTTGAAAAAACAAAGTCACAGCTTAGTTTTGGCACATTAGCTTCATTCTTGACATCAACAGTTCCCTGACCTTCATTGTTTGAATAGAAAAACACTTCTGAGAGTTGGAAAAATATGACAGAAACATTTGTGTTCAACTTCTTCAAATAAAAGAAATAACAAATACTCTATGATATACAAAGTAGCCATTTTCTTTTACAAAATGTTTCAAATCTAAAGCAATAACAGGTATTAATTAAAGTTTCTTTTTCCAATGAATAAAAGCAATTGTGACAAGGAAAATGTTCTCTCTGAGCCTGTTTCCCCTTGTCATAATAAGTTTCAAAATTTTGTGGTAAATCAAAGGAGAAATAATAATTCAACATTGATGTATGCAAATTAAACTCTCATCTTTTTTCCCTTCATACTCATGCAATAATTAGAAAAGAAATTCAAGTAATGACTCAAGTTACTGTCTTCCTCTGGTCTGCTGCAGGCTTACTAAGCAGTTTTAACATAATATGATAATGCTTTTTGTCTCAATAATTTGATTGAGTTGTGTTTTTTAAGGCTTCTTGAAAGAAAGAAAAGATGAGACATGTGACAGTGTTGTCATTATAGAATATTTCATAGTCCTTCTCAATTTTTCTATATTATTGTCCTTTGATGTCCATAACATATGATATATCAGTGTTAATGTTATTTTTTCTTCATGAAATAAGTCTTTTGAAAAGAAAACTAAACTTTAAGACTATTCACTGATCAAACATGAAGATTTAAGGTATCTCCTTGTAAATCTTCATCTGTTTTTTTATTATATCCACATCACTGAATGTTCTGTTGCTGTTACACCTTCCTTACTCTGCCAGTTAGTCATCAGATTTGGCTGTTAAAAGAGAAAAATAAAAAATTTAAATCTTTTGGCAATACTGGCCACATTAAACTGACTTATAATTTTTAATTGGTAAAAATGGAAATAATTCATTCCTGATGGTTATCAATTGAAGCAGTTTACTGACAGAATAAAAAAAGAGCGGATTGGTGATAAAAAAATCTATAGTCCAACCTGTCTTGACTTATTTTGGTTTCATTCTCATTCTAACCAAGGTTTTTGAAAAAGAAAAGAGAAAGAGTTATTTACAAATTGTGAGCAACACCAAATTCATCAACATTTCTGGATCATACAAAAATGTTCAAATTAAAGAAAAAAACAAACTTCCACATTAAAGAGAATTGCTTCTTTACTATATTACATTAATAAGTTACCTTCAATCTTTATGACAATTATGTTTGTTTATTCAAAGGAGAGAGAAAGAATATACATGTTTAGACATATACTTACTTGTATTATAAAACAGAATCAATGTTTATGCAGGTCTGCATCTTTTCTTTAGAATTGACATATTTCCAACCATCATACATTCTGTAATATAAAGAAAAAACAACTAAGGGATCTATTACCATAAACCTTTAGGACAAAATTCTCAATGTTTTGGAATTATATCATCACTGGACGAAACGAATAAAATAAAATACTGCCATATAAGGTGACATACATAACCAAATACTTAAAACATAGGCGTAGGAGCGTTTTCAATATTGGGGGGGGCAACTTCAGATGAGGGCCCGTCTAAGAATAAATGTTCCTAAACTTTTTCATGGCTATTCATGCATTTACAAATTCAATAACATTATAAGAATAACAAGAAAGCGTATGAAAATGTGTATCTTAAATAATAAAAAATAATAATAATAAAAGGATATGCCAGGTCTCGATCTCACGCGGAAATCAAATGCATTGATCTAAACAAAAGGTGCAGCGGCCAGACTGTCACAGCCATGCATTCAACTCGTTTTAGATTAATTTTCAAGCATTAGGTAACAATTGAAGACAATATTGAGTCTGACCCCTTTAGGTAACAATTGAAGACAATATTGAGTCTGACTCATTAGAACACGTTTTACACCACTGTTTTCGTCAATCTAGACTTCCCGGGTATTTCAGTGAGCTGAGTTTTCATTGGATAAACCAGATGTGTTTAAATTGCCATTTGCAATGATGACGTCAAACAGATTTTTGTTATAATGCGTAACAAAAGGCGAATTGGTGTAAGATAAAGCACAAAAAAACACATTTATTCTGCTGTTAAATTTTGTTTCTTTCATATTTCTTTTCAAATATCTTCATTTGCCAGTGTGGATATTGGGGGGGGGGGGCTGGCCCCCCAGCTCCTACGCCTATGTAAAACGGTATTTCACTTTTTGAAAAGGAAATTCATGCTGTTATTGTTACTTAAAATATCGCCCCATAATTGAATTATTGAATTGCTATTGAATTGTCAAGAAGGTACCTTGTACTCAATTTAAAAGCTCCAACAATAACAAATTATCCATATCAGCAACTGACGAGTTGATATCGTTGCTTTATTGGTCAGCATAATAGTGTATTCCATCTACAACACGATGTGTACCTAATGCTTTCCTTACACATCGCAACAATGACATAGACCGTCTACATAAACATTAGATTATGCCTAACTGCAGGGTGTAATCACCGAATCGATAGGTGAACACTTATTTCACCGGGCAACACACATTTTCTAGCCAAGTACTGCAGGGAGCATGTACTGTAATACTAAAAAATGAATGCTGTAGTTCTACTTAAAAGGAAGAAGTTTTTTCAGATGGATGTTTGTTTAGAGGAAGCATCTTCGGCAGGCCTTCTCGATTTTTCTACGACGAATTTTGGTGAAAATGGTCTAATTAGATATACTGTTTTATAACGAAATGAACGAGTACAAAAAGTTCTCTTACCTACAACCGGCGATTCGTTTTCCTTTCAAGGAGTTGAACACTGTGTCCAATTTAAAGTTTGAAGCGGTGGCGCCGATCCTGTTGTTCGTGTTTTGTTTTTCGATAGAATTGTTTATGGTTCATTCATGATTGGCGGAAATAAGGAAATAAGGAAATAACTCAATGAGCGGCAATGAATTTATGTAAAACCAGTCCATTCCATAAAGCCGGAAACACCCGAAGCAAACCCGAGTTTTCTCTTTACAAGGAATGGTTCACTATTGGTAGATATATTGGTAGATAAAGGTAATGCTTGAAAATAAATTTAGATAGAACCAGTCCATTCCGTAAAGCCTGAAACACCCGAAGCAAACCCGAGTTTTCTCCTTTAGGTAAACCGGAAGCCACCTGTTTTTTTGCTAATGGTATAACCGGTGTTAACATAACTTGTTACTCGTACGTATGTTACCGTTATCCGCTCTCCGAGCGCTTCGCGCTCTGAGAGAGCGGTATTAAACAGTATATATCTCTCGTTTTCAATGAAATAAAATCTTTCAAATCTTAGAAAAATGGCCACCACTTTTTACGTCATTTTTTTGACGTCATCGTAAAACCGCTCGAGAGATTTCGCGTTTTCTGCCCATCGGAAAAAAAAGGAGTAATAAACTATACGATTTCTCCAAACAAAGATTTTTCCCAGCTATGACACATATACCAGAACAAACTTAGGCTTACCTTACATGATATATATTGTGTGCACTAAAAGTTAACGTTTAGATTTCGTATAAAATAAGCATGAAAATCAAACCCCCAAAATGAAAGAAGTAGTCGTCTTAGATAAGATTTCGTTCCTAGAACAGAACAGAATAGAATATTCTGTATCTGTTCTCTACACTACATTCTATGTCTGTTCTCTACACTACATTCTTTATTGCGAAACGTGTTTTTATTGCAAAACGGGTTGTAACAGTGCTATGATTTTCGTGGAACCCTTCCTCAATATGCGTGTTATATCGAGCACAGCACTAGATTTGTTATTATTTTGTCGAATTCGTCAAAAAGTCTCTTTTGAAAACTGTTTTTCCTCCATTTGGTACGATGTGAGAGTAATAAATCTGATACTCCACCATTTATTACAAAAAAAGAAAGAGCAGATGGGCAGGCAGCATAAGTTATGAAGAGGAAAACCTTGGGACACGGCTGCGGCTTGGTGGTTGCATGCCTTTTTCTTTCTTCAGAGGCGCTATTTGCTCACATCGCTGAGAACTGCCTCCATGTCTGAATTTTAGAAAAAAAGGAAAAACAATAACATCAGAGAACAGCCTCTTATCTATTCAAATTTTAACGTGTAACATTTACAAGAATTGTAAACGTAAATAACAACATGCATAGTTGATATCAATGGTTTAAATTCAATGAGTAGATGAATCAGTCCAAACGAATCAATTCTAACATTGTTTCTTTTTCTCTTTTTTCCATTTTGTTTTCAATTCGCCACCAATGACAAAGACGGAACTTGTTGAGACGGCATTTAAAAATAAGAAGCAAAATGACAAGCCCTTATTCACCATTCAAACTTTAAAAAAAAATACGTGACAATTTAGATTAAAGAGAAACCGAAATATACCATTCGTCTATTCAGATTAACAGTATCGCTTAACCCTTATGGTGCTGTAACCGACATCATATAAATGCAACGGGTTCCAGACCAGCCACCAAGTATATTGACGGCTGGCCTGTGATCTATCATGTTTACTACCCTGGGTATCTTTCCGCATCAAAATTAAGCAGATATTTTTGGTTTTGGAAAGCAGACGACACAAAAGTCTATTTTTAGAAAATTACTTAGCATTCTGAGGGTTAAAAATGAATACGGTTCAATTGTGTCATCGACAGTTCTATCTGAGACCATTATAAGTTCTTTAACTTTTTCGATAACTTACAATACGGAAGTCTTAAACTTGAAATAAATCCGCCGAATTTTCAGATTGGTTGCTTATAACTTAAGTATTCCCCCATACGTTTTCGTGTTCACAGACGAAATCTATGCTACAAAAAGGAAACATGTTCGTAACTGACAATTTCTCATTTTGTCGGATTTATTTTTAGAAAAATTTTTTTTTCTTAGAATCGTCGCCTGCAAGTCCTTTTGATTATTCATGTTTAATTCCTTTCCAAATTTAGAAGCTGTTTTTGCCACGTCTAACATATCTGAGGGTCGTGACAATATCTCATTAAACCTTTTAATACAGTCAGTATGTTATATCAAATAACAGAGTATCGTTAGTAATGCATTCATTCTACGTCTGGCTATATATTGACGCTGACAGAATGATACTGCTTATAATTAAAAAATATCAATGACTCTTATTATTACACTTTATAGTGTTCTATCGAAAAACTCATTGAAGATCAGAGAGTGGCTATATATTCACGATTCAGAGACATATCTATGCAATGGTCTTCATACACCAGTTGGTTTACGCTTTTTGGTGCTTATTCCGAAGCTCACCTTCAAGACGTCCGTACGAGAAAAGGGCAAAGTCAATTTATAGCCGGGGTCATTCGTTCTATAGTTTCAAAGAAGGAAACATTGCTTTAGCGATGTGTTTTGATACCGATTTCAACCTTAGTTCAATCATACCACGGCGGACAGCGCATATCTATACTCCTTGTTTTTCTGCACCTGTTTCCCACTATAACCTTTCCAAGAGGCCGACTGCTTTTCCACATGAAAAATATTGATCAGTGGTGAAATACAAGTTAACTGTGTCGAATCTCACCCAAATACAAGTCATATTGCAGTATGATCGTAAGATAATAGGTTTTATGCTACCAGGTTAATCTGGAGCTACCTTGTATACATCCATTCCGTGCCGCACTGTTAAAGAGAAATAAGAGCGAGAAAGAGCGTATGTGTGTTATCCTGTTGATTCATACTCGTATATGAGGGGATTAAGGTTTGCCACCCATTTTGTATGTACACGCATGAAGGAGGCTAATTTTCAACAATGCACTTAAGAGAAGGTCACGCGTATGGAAGAAGGACTGGATTGCTTAAGACTGCACGATCTTCTCTTGTCTAAATCTATTTAGCCTTTTTTTCATTTAATAGTTAAAAGATAATTTTTTATTAAATCAAAGAATCGTCATATTAAAAGGTCAAAACAGATTAAGGCGAAGCGGGTCTCGAACGTGATAGTCATATGCTTCAAGCCAGACTAGCTGACGACATACTCGATGAGGCTTTGTTCTTCTGATGTACAGTGTCGTTTTGTTAAATATTCCATGGATATGATTTGCGTAAGTTCAAAACACCATTCCCTCTTATGCAATATTGCATGGTAATACCTCATTGAAATCGTCTCTCCAACACGCTTCTAATGGCGGGTCTCATTACAGTTTTTTGTTTTTATTTAAAGATTCTATCAATGTTTATCAGTTTCGACTTACGAAAATATGTTGTAAAACGGTACCAAGATGCATAGAAGTGAGGTACAGTGGTGGCATTGGTTAAATAGTTACCTTGCAGAGTGCCTGCTGACTGTTAAGTCAAATATTATAAATCGGTCCTCGGCTAAAATTCTCCACTTTTGTCATTTTCACTAGGCCTCAATATTTCAAACATCCTACCAGACCCGTATCGGATATGTTTTTGACCTTCTAGTAATCGTTGGTCTACATTGTATCAGAATTATCAATACATGATCCATACTATCAATATTTTTTGTGCATCAATACATGTATTCAGTTTATAGCACCAAAACACCAAACGAATGCTAAAAGAATGCTTAGAGTAAATAAATAGAATAACATTTTAATGATGGGAAGCGATACAAACGAGTACAATTGCATGCTTTATTTATGGACCCTATCTTATCATCCAAACCTATCAACGCACTCATTTGCATAAATTAAATTCTAATAAAATTCTGCGAGAGATATTTCATAACACATGACATGTACCCTTTTCGTATTATGCAACGTACGTATCAAGTGGTTTGATAAAGATATAACAAATCATATTGCAGCATCTCATAAGGTCCAATTAATTAGCATTATGTGCATATGATTGTTAAACAAAGGGAATGTTTGTTGCCGGTCTTAAAATCATGACCCAGAGAATGGAAACTTGTTACGTCTACTGTCTGATTGATCTCAGTCGGATTAAACCTGACAGAAGTGAAAATGAATAGAATCAGTATACCGATTCCTTTTATAACAGTATTCAAGTTTAAATAAACATGATTTATTTTTTTGTGGAAACATGGTGTCGTATTGGGAGATCCATGTCACAGATCCTAATTAAACATCATGGAGTGTGCAATGTTCGGCGTCTGACCAGGTTAAACAAAAACTGTCTATCATGAACATTTACTGATTTTTTAGAAGTCTTTTGCAGAGAGGAATGTGAACATTATAACAAAAGCATAATAAAGGCTAAAAAAGTGAAAACATTTCATATTCCCCCAAAAAGTCTTTTATTCAGAGAATACCTCCCAATCATCTTATAAGAAAAGTTCTTGAAATATATTTCAATGACTTGCCCTTGTGTCCAAAAATCTCCAACACCATTACAAATGATATTTTCCTTTGCTTCATCATCATTACCTGCGTCGTTGTTCTTCTGCTTATCACTCTATAACTGCTCTATGGAAGTTTTTTTTCTTCTTTCTAAATATTTCTGTTTGTTGGTTTTTATGGGATGTTGTAGCAATCCTTCCCACCGGAACAGGTTGAATATGAGGTGTATTATTGGTGCTATTTACCTTGTGACGTGAATCCGTTATTTTAATGAATATTGTATTTACAGCAGGTTATGTCAAACAACTTGGATGTAGCTACCCAGCCCACTAAGTAATCGTCAGTGCTGATTTTTATCTCGCATTCATATGTCTTTAAATACTTTGACGCTTGGCTTTCATAGAGTAACTTCAAACTACAGAAGCAGAACTTATCTTTGGGTTTGTTATATCCGTTTGTTAGAGCCAGAAATAAGCTGTCTGCATTGTTGTTTCTCTTCTGAAAGGTCATACAAAGCATTGGTTTACAGCTTTGCTGCTTTTACAAGCCATTTGGTGCTTCTTTAGTACATTGACCCTTTTCCCGCAAACATATTCGACAGTCGATGATAATGTCCCGATACTAGTTCAATGCGCTAACTGTTCCCTTTCCATATTAGTTTCACATCCACAGACATCATATCAGGGACTCCGTGCAAGACGATAGAACTTTCGATAGCCCTGCATTTAGATCTCCATGCACTTAAACATGTGCACCCTAATTAAGTGCAAGTGATTGTGAACACTACAATAGACTGGAAGAGCAAATAAATCCCTATCGCTCTTAAGGTCTCAATAACGAGCAATTATTTTTTTTCCATGCTATTTTCTAAATATCATGTCTTCCGATGAAGCCTGAATATCGAATGGTCTTCTCGATGGCTGTGTTTCAGAAAAATCACTGTAGATATTGTTTATCTGTCTTTGAATAGGTATAAACTCTTTTATCAACCATTTCAATATAGAATTGCATGTAACAGTCTGTTTTTCAAAAGATATTTCTTGACAAAGCTATAACATATTTCAAGATCCTTATGTATACATGAAAATTGCTTTGTAACATGTTAACAGTCCGATTCAGATTTGGACCAATTAGACTAAAAAAGGGCTTTCGAATGGCTGCTTTTCCTATAATGTTCTTAAAAATATTTTCTTTTTATACTAAAAATATTTTTTACTCAATTTTCCAATAGTTCAGTTATTTTTAGCTAATGAAATCACATTTCTAACCCTTAAATAACACATAATGTGTAAAAAGCTATGTCGCACACATTTTCCCGTACTTTTTTAAAAAGCCCTGATATACCCCTTAGATTTCCCCCAAATCATTAAAATTTCTGTACTTGTAATTAGTATTTTATTAATGAGTCTTAAACAACATAAATATAGCATTTCCTACTATATTTGATTAAATAGTGAAGAAGTAAGCCTTCATTTCAACGAAAATAGCCTTTGTTTATCAAAGATATTGCTTAGTAGGCTACCTTTCTTGGAATGTTCCCAGTTCAAACCTTGTAAAACTCTTATCAAAGTATGAAACAATCTTAAAGAAACAGAAACCTTTTTGTTTCAGTCAAATTGATTCATTATTTTTTGAATAATTAGTATTTATCTCTCTTTGGTGACACTTGGCTTCTTTACATAGTCTTGTATGCAAATATAGTCAATTAGGGTGGGTGTATGGATTCCTTGTTTGTTCCATTTTTATTGCTTTCCTGTCAGGTTTTTCGCATCATATTTTGTCGAAAGTCCCCAATCCTTGGAAAAATAAGACCGAAAACCATGCTAGCAATAAAATGCGTTTGTATTAGGTCTCGCACCTGTTACGGAGTACTTCCGGGTCGTAGTACCCAAAAGTAGTCCCATTTAGAAATTTTGAGCTTCGACTTCTGGTGTATAGTTTTGCTGGTAAGAGATGAGCTGGTAGAACACTGATGTGTTTCTTGTATAGATTATAGTCCTGCAATGCTCCCAAAGTTTGTTTTGATTGCTTATTGCAGGACTATTTGTTTGGGATGTATGAACACAGATGCCGGTACCTCGGCTAGATTTGACAGCTAGTGCATTGATTTTCGGACGGTACTGATACACTTTGGTCATTAGAAAAAAAATGAGACGATTGATGTGTCCATTTTATTGCAGTTTCTGTGAGTTAAATGGCCAAACCTGATGCTTCTGTATATAGCTAAGCATAAAAAAACACTATTCTTCACTCAGCAGAGTCTTTAAAATGCCTGATTTAACATTGGAGTCAATGGGAATTCAATATCTCAAAAGTAACAGGTGTATGACCTTAAGCACATGGACGACGTCCTAGCTGGATTTAAAAATCTCCAGGACATCGGAGACTAAATTCATGTCTACCTCATCATGGCTGAATACTCCGTCATTTTAAATCTCTAGTGAGGTATTGATACCAAGGGTGAAGATACCATGAATACTAGCAAGAAGCATTTTATGTTTTACTTGCTATGCATTGATTAGTTTTCTATTCGACATGGCATTGGCTATAAAGAAAATCATGCTCTATGGCAGAAACCCTTTTGTATTTGACAAACGTTTCCTCATCCATCATAGTATTTTCATAGGTTCAGTATTTAATGGATAAATGCAAGTCTATAAGACTTCCAACATGCAGCTAAACTATGAAATAGAACAAAGCCGATACCATAACTATCAGACTATCAGGCGCTTCTTAATTGATGTTTACATTGACTAGTTCATCTGTATAAATCACAGTAGTCCATACTTATTGTGTCTTAGTGAATAAAACAATACCCATCAATGAGAATAGAGGGGAATGCACATAAATCACAGGGGATATCTGCAATGTAACTGTTTTTTCTGTCATAGCTGTGTAATCTGCCAAATTAATCGAAAATATACACGCTCTGTTGTTGTCCTGTTCCTTTTATCCACTTATACACTCTCTACCGATGTGCTGTTCCTTTCATCTACATATACACTCTCTGTCGTTATTCTGTTCTTTTCATTCTTATATAAACTCTCTATCGATGTCCTGTTCATTTAATCCGCATATACACGCTCTGTCGTTGTTCTGTTCCTTTTATCAACATATACACTCTCTACCGATGTTCTGTTCCTTCCTTCGATATGTACACTCCCTACTGATGTTCTGTTCCTTTAACGCAAATATAGTCGCTCTACCAATGTGTCTGTTCCTTTAATCCAGATATACACGCTCTGTCGTTATTCTGTTCCTTTTATCCACATATACACTCTCTACCGAAGTTCTTTTTCACGTATCCAAATTTACAGTTCTGTCGTTGCTATGTTCCTTTCATCTACATGTACACTCTCTGCTAATTGTATGTTCCATTCATCCACGTTCTGTTCTTTTAACTCAAATGTACAAGCTCCATTGAGATTCTGTTCCTTTCATCCACATTTTAACTCTCTACCAAGGTTGGTGTACAGCCAGAGATGCTTTAAATCGTTTATTTGGCCGACGTATTAAATCGACACTGAAAGTAGACAATACAAACATGTCAAAGTAATTTCCAAATTAACAAAGTTACTGAAGAAATGAAATATAATTAAACAATAAAGTCTTAACAGAGTTAAGTTATGGGCAGTATCATCCTGCCTAGCAAAAGTTATAAAATTCAGCACATGCATGCGTATTTTCAAGGTTTTCTTTTTCTTGAAAGGCTTGCGCATTCATGCGATACCTTTTATGCGACGTATTAAGTGTATCAAAGGGTCGTAAAGCGAAACGTGCAAGTAATATATAACCGTACGTGAATGATAAGAGACTATTCAATGCTCTAAAATCATTTCCCGATTTTGACTATCCAATAAACTATCACTTTAGTTCAGCGATTTAAAAAATACTTTAACCTTTTAAGATTCCTTTTTTTAATACCATGCTCTTTGAGCAATCCCATAAGTTGTTATGGTTTTACAAGCTGTATCGATTATTTTTTTTGCAAAAACGATAATTTAATGCAATTTACAGAAGGAAGTGCTGTTGCGAGCGGGAACCATACAGTCCGAGAGTCAGAAGCATACAGCACTCAAGATGGCAGCTGTTTGATATTCAGTCCTTGGACAAGCAATCTCCTCAATCCAAAGGGTTCCACAAATATGACTACCTGGGATTTCAAAACTAAAGTCAAGTGCCTTAACATCTCACTGGAAAGGATCCCAGCGAAGAGGCAAAAGGCCGTTCTGGACTGCACCAGTTCCCCACCCACCATAAAATACAAGTGGACCAACTCGTCACTCGACTTGTTCAGCGTGCCGTTTGGCGACAACTGTCTCGAGGCGGTGATCGACAATTGCTGCACGGACTCGTTGCCAGTTCCGAACGTTCTCCATTATATCTGGTACAAGGAGGTAGAGTTTGGCTATTTCAACTTCCTTACTTACATGAGCGCGCTTCGGTTCATGAAGCCGTGTTTGATCCTGATTCATGGGAACTACGTTCCCTATGGGAAGTACTGGGACTACTTTGTAAGCATCTCGCCGAACGTGATTCATGTGAAGAGGGACCGGTTACTGGAGGTGCACGGCCATAAGCTGTCCTTTCACGAGCATTCCGGGGACGTTATGAGAATTGAAGCCATCATTAGTGAGTTTATGTTGCTCTTTTGTTTTAAACTGAAACTTTCTTCCAACATGACTACGTACCAATCTTGTTAAAAGAAAGTCTCCCTCTTGTCTAAGGGTCATTTACATTTCCCTTTCAGGAAGACCCTGTGTAGAAAAAGAGGCGTTAATCTGTTGTTCGTTTTACTAAATTGCTACTAAAGAAAGTCATGCCAAAAGTGTTCTATTGAAAAGTACTCAAAATGTCTTTTATGAATTGTATCATGCATACTTGCACGTATAGATAAAGGCATAAATGTTGGTAGTTTGGAGGAAATAAGTCACGTAAGTCACGTAACCAGATATTAAAGAAGTTCTCCGGAGTTTTTCTGTTCACTTTCTCTGCGCCTTTGCGGGAGATAATAAACCCTCTACCTAAGAGGTATTTGTATAGTACTCAGATAAACGTTTTAAAGAGACTCGGATGAAAAGCTGTATGTAAAACCTTTCAAGGAAAAATCATATTATCCTTAAAATTATAAGGTCATCAAC
Organism: Cerastoderma edule; assembly: GCA_947846245.1. Taxonomy (NCBI): domain Eukaryota; kingdom Metazoa; phylum Mollusca; class Bivalvia; order Cardiida; family Cardiidae; genus Cerastoderma; species Cerastoderma edule. The sequence goes on from OX401405.1 coordinate 4,269,239, forward strand.
ATTATTTTATATTTCTCATGCATACCAAGACGCCAGCTTCTATTCTTCAAGTTACTCTAGTCGTTTTTAAAAATGTATTTTTTTTTTCAAATACGGTTACAATCAAAACTGCCACTATACAAAAAATCTACCTCGACAACATATTTTCTTTTTTCATTTTATATTTCAAAATCAAATTTCAATCAAAACACTGAAAAATAAGAAAATTCTATGAAAGGAATTCTTTAATATCTTAATTTTTTGTGATATACATATCGATTTTTTTAGGCGTATGTAAAAATTAATTTGATTTACAAAAATTATTCAAATTGTTATATTAATAAATATACCATTCAGTTATGAAGTTATGATGAATGAATTCAAGTTTGTTGTGTTTACAAACCTTCCTTTTAAGATAGTATTGTAATTTCATCAGTTTCGTCCCAAACAGTTACCATTTTTACTGCCATTTTACAAAAAGAAACGTACGCATCGACCCGTATTTTTTTCCGATTTTCTAATTCAACATAAAAATCTAAATAACATATCAAAAATAAACAAAATTCTATGAAAGGATTAATTTCTTGTGAAACTGTAGAAAATGTCTCAATTGCTCAATCATTCCTTTTATGGATAACGAAATGCATGCCTAAGCTGGCATTCGGATTTTCTTAACCATAGATGAAAAATATTGCTATATTTTCAATTCAATTAAGTTTATCCATTATAGAGCACAAAGTACTTTTTACAAAAACAATAAGTAAATCAATGGAAGAACATATATACCAACCTTCATATTAATTGTCAAATTTCTAAAGAAAACATACTTTGCTGCGATAATGAATTGGAAAATAGCCCGAGTTCGACGGTTTCGTCCTTAAAAGAGGCAGATTATAATGTAGATTTATAAATGTGATAAAAAAACGACCAACATCACGTCTAGGTGAGGGAAATACAACATTATTGTATGTGGCCATCGTCTGAAGAGCGTGACCGTACAAACATTACCGAGGACTGGGTCAATTATTGTCAAAACCCATTGCGACAGGCAATGAACTGCATTTGTCCTGAACCAAACCATCTACTCCAGAGTCTTGAGTCCAACTGTTCCGTGTTTTTCTTTTTCCAGAGTACGGTGGACTTTATCAAGACTGGGACCAGCCCCTGTTGCAGAATATCGACAAGTTGCGTAAGTTCAACTGCACGATGGGGCAGGCGTTCCCTACCACGTTCAGTAACGGGGTGATTTTCGGTCGTAAGAACGCCACTTTCCTGAAACTCTGGCACGACAGCTACAAGGACTACAAGAAGGAAAAGTGGGGCTACAACTCCCTCATCCGGCCCTTCCAGATCGCCAAAAAGAATCCGAGCCTGATCCACATCGATGGCTACAATTTTACGCGGCCGCATGGTGGCCAGATCGGCCTCATCTTCAGGAAGAACTACGATTGGTCAACGAACTACGCCATTCATCTCTACATCCGTTTCTTTAAAAAGCGAATGGATTTGAGCATCATGCGGACTTTTAATGCTACGCTTGGTTCTGTCGCGAGACATGTTATTCTAGGCAATAAAGAATTGTGTGATGAGTGAATTGGTCGTGTTTCCGATTCTTGAATTTTAATTTGTTTTTGACTAAGCCGGCTATAGCATTTGTTACAGACATAATGTGTTATTATGGATTAAGCGTAATCCCTCGCCAAATTAGGGATATAGTGTAATCCCTGGCAATTTTGGGGGATTCACGAAATCCCTAAAATAACCAGGGAATACAAGTTATCCCTTAAAGCCATACTTGCGCTCATTTACACCTAAATTGTGAGAGTTATAGAATAATTGAAAATAAAATTAAAAGACCTTTAGATTCCCTTCTACAGAGGACTTGAGACTGCAACACGTTAACATGATGCTTTTAAAAGGGTGAATACTATAAGGTTTGTTTATAATTGGCGATAAATCAAGGTCAGCCGAGAAACGTTGGGAACAAAAAAAAAACGAGAAGTTCTCCATTTTGAATACTCATGTTGGTAATATTAGATAACTGAGCGTATTGTTATGTGTTTCACATGAATTTTCTAACCAGATAATTGTCACTCATTAATCCGAACGTTCCTTGCTATTTTATATGTCACTAGAATGTAAACAATGAATTGAATTGGTGGGCATCAAATTTGTGAAATAGCCCTTTGAAAAATAGATAGTAAATAGTGCAGGCGTTATATTGTCACGGTCCTGTGGGTTTTCGCTATCTTTCAACAAATTCAATCATAATTTATGGACGTTCTCGGTAGTTTTTTCTGCGCACTTCATTTGCGCATCCAAGGGAGATAATAATCTGTTACCGAAGAGGTACTTGCATTGTAGTCGGACAAACGTTTTTATTCGGATAAAATTTACTGTATGCATTTTTTTTTTCAAAGAATGATCATATTATCCAGACAAATATAAAAGTTTATAAACATTATTATATATTTCTCATGCATATTTAACCCCCATCTTCTATATTTCAAGTTTAAAGTTATTTTAGTCGTTTTTATAAATGTTTTTCAAATATGATTACAATGGAAACTGTCATTTTACAGAAAAACTAACCCGTCAACATGTCCTTTTTTTTGCATTTTGTATTTCAAGAATGAATTCTGCTTCACATACTGAAAAATAAGAAATTTATATGAAAGGATTTTTTTAAATATCTTCATTTATTTGTAATATACATATCAATTTTAATTGTTTTTTGTCGAACACAAAAAATTGAAAAACTGATTTTGATTAAAAGAAATTGATAGGATTGTAATAATTTAGAATAACATTGAATTATAAAGTATTGAATGTATGAATTCAAAATTGTGTTAATTAACCTCCAAACAATTATTTTATTACCTTTGAAGATGGTATAGTCATTTTGACATTTTTGCTCAAAATGGTTACCATGGAAACTGTCATTTTACGAAAAACAAAACTCGCCGAGCTGTATTTTTCTTTTCATTTTTGAATTCACAATACAATTTTAAATAACACATCAAAGTTTTAGGAAATTCTATGAAAGGATTATTTTCTTATAAACTGTAGTAAATGTCCTTATAACGCTTATAACCTAGCTTTACAGTTTTTCTGAGCGCTAGTATGCTTTTAAAGAATAGGCATTTTTACACGTGTTCCCTGACCGGTTTTGAGCCGATGTAATTGACCAATCTTGGCCATTTCTTCAAAATGACCTTGGAGGCAATGAGAAGCCATTTTGATAGTAGTCCGGCAACATGGCGGCGACGAAGGGCATGTCCGTTTGCAAAGATATCTACTCGGCAATCTCAGGCTCAAGTCGATTGATCCAAGTAGATACGATTGAGAAAATACGAAACACAGATGTGTTGATATAATATGTTTGTTAATATGTTGTTCACATGTTTAAGTGTATATACATGTTGTTTTTGTTGGTACATCTTTTGTTCTTTGATAACTGTACACTGTAAACAAATCTTTATCTTATATGAGATGAAATAATGTATCTCACAACAGGAAAGCTTCAAATATGAACGACTAAGAATACGTTAAATTTGGCCTACCTTGTTATTGACTTGTTTTTGTAATTTAAACGATATATGCCTGTACTTTTCGGCATGAAGCCTTTTTACCATAATAAATTATCAATCTATATCCTTTTATCTATGTATTTGAATAAGCTCTTTAACCTCATGAGCTCTTCTGCTGATTCATGTATTTTTGTCATGTACAAGTTTGTATTACTATATAACATGTTATGTTTATTATGCAATAAAATATAGTTATAGTTATAGTTTGTTCTAACGGGGATTCGCAGCCGGAACCTCCGATACAAGAGGCCGACGTTTTACCACTGTAGCAATACATTCCTATGATAATCTTTAAAGAAACTAGTAAAAACAACAACAGTCAATCTGTGTGTATTTACACAACTATAATGATGTAACCAGGTGTGTTATCCGGCGGAAAACCGGCTTATTTCCCAAAGATTTCTGGTGTATTCATAAACTACCTACGAGGTATATCTACCGGCTTGTGCCGGGGATTGTCGAGTAGATTGGTATTTGACAAACGCAGGAGTGAAAAAATAATCAGTGTCCAAGAGGTTTCAACCCATTTTGTTTGCTCAAACCACCTGTTCGAATATTTTCTTGTTTCGAAAAATAATAATTCAGCCATACATGATTTTGTTTTTTATTTATTGGACCACTTGTTTTCAACTTCTATAAAAGAACAAATTCTAAACTGGAACTGGAATAAGTTCCAGTTCCAGGGTAATCGATTAGTAATAAACAACAACACCTATTTCTCTTCAGAACATTCTCGCCCACCTTAATTAGACGTAGTCTAACTAATATGAACTAAGGCATTGCCTCTAGACCGCTCTCTCAACTCAATGGCATGGATTTTGTGAAAAAAAAACTTACACATTAATGAATATGTGTTTCAATCTAAATTCAGAGTACAACTTTGCGGAAGTATAAGAATTGGCTTACTTTGGGGAGCAAATACTCATTTTGTAACAAAGCTGTCATCTTTGTCACATTTAGATAGGTCTCAGTAAAAGGATAAGTCTCCTTGCAGACTCCTGGTAAACCTTTTTGATGGTGGATGTTTTATATGGGTATAGTTTTAGCTTGCTTGGGCTTTGTATGAGGGCCTTTCATCAATAATGAGACATTCATCATGTAAGAACAAACTGCTCATGCAATGCTAGAACCACCAAACTACAATATTTGAACCACAAGTCTGTCTCTGCATGAAATCATAGAATTTTCTTCACAAAATTATGTGTTGTAAGTACTGGTTTAACCCTTTCCCAAACAATGACATTTGACCACTTTGTTGCAGACGACTTTAGAAAACATTGAGGGAAAAGGAGAAATTGCCCGTGACGAGCAATTTTTCCTTTACCCACAATGTTTTCTGGCCTATCAGAAGATTATTTTCCAATTTCATCACATTTTAAAATGTCGTCTACAAACTCATTCAATTTGGTACAGTCAAAAATTTGTTGTTTGGGAAAGGGTTAAATCATCATGAGAACCAACAACATGTCATTTGGTGATAAAGAAGGGTCATTTGGGTTAATAGTATCAGACAATATTCAATAACATACTCATCTGCTTGTACATTCTTAGGTAACTAAATTACATCATATAGAAAGCCAATCAGGTATTTGTTTGAATTTCTCTTTACTGTAGGTAAGGAAATCCCAAATAAATTGCTTAGCAGATCTCGAAAGGATCATTCAAATACAACAAATAGCTTTGTTGTAGCCAAATGGTTTTTTATTTAACTTTAGAATAAAAGAAAAAGATTCTATAGTTTTTCATTAATATTTTATTAACCTTTGTTCACACATAGACATTTTTATATGTATCTTTTATCTATTAAAGAACTTAAAAAGAGTACTGTATGCAATAAATGATTAATATAATGTAAGGGTGATAACCAGAAGGCAGGGTAAGTCCATGTATTCTAATTCCTTGCTTTAACAAATTGGTTGAAAAAATAAAGCCACAGCTTGATATTTTCATTCACCACATCACCAGTTCCCTGGCCTTCATCATTTGAATAGAAAATAATCCTTATAGTCGGAAAAATATGACAGAAACATTTGTGATCAACTTTTTCAAATAAAAAATATTAACAAATATTCTAAGATATACATCATTAAGACTTTTATCCAATTTTTTACAAAATGTTGTTTCAAATTTAAAGCAATAACATATATTAATTATAATTTCTTTATCAAATAAATTAAAGCAATTGTGACAAGAAATTTTTTCTCTCTGAGCCTGTTTCCCTTTGTGGTATTTGGTTTAAATTGTGTTGAGTATTAAAAGGTTTACCTTAAATACTAAAAGAGAAAAAATAAAAAATAATTTAACATTGATGTATGCAAATTCAACTCTCATTGTTTGGTTACTTCATACACATGCAATAGTTAGAAAAGAAATAGAAGTAATCACTCAAGTTACTGTCTTCCATTGGTCTGCTGCAGGCTTACTAAGCAGCTTTAACAAAGTGTTGGTATTCCTTTTGTCTCATTTATTTGATTGAGTTGGGTTTTTGAAGGCTTTTTGAAAAAAGAAAAGATGGGACACATGTGACAGTCTTATCTATTAGAATATTCCCTAGTCCACCACAATTTTTCTATATTATTGCCCTTCGATGTTGTCAGTACCAACTAACACTAAACACTATCCATTAAATATGATATATCATTGTGAATGCTATTTTTTCTTCATGAAATAAGTCTTTTGAAGAGAAAACTAAGCTTTAAAACTTTTCACAAATCAAACATATAGGTTTATGGTATGTCCATGTAAATCTTCATCTGTTTTTGATTATCATCAAATCCATGTGATCCTCCATCGCTGAATATTTTGTTGTTGTTATCCACTCCTTACTCTGTCAGGTAGTCATCAGATTTGGCTGTTAAAAGAGAAAAATAAAAAATATTAATCTTTTGTCAATACTGGCCACATTTAACTGACTGATTTTGCTTTTTTTTATATGGGTTTTACATCACATCAATATTATTTCAGTTATGTAGCGATGCCCGACTCTTAATGATGGAGGAAGGCCCTATACTCAACTGCCCATAAGGGCTGGTCAAGGCGGGTAGAGCCATAGGCATTCCATAAGTCAGTTAGGAGATATGAAAATCCATATTCCTCTCAGGATTTGAACCCACATGGAGAGAGGCCATGTGATTTCAAGTTCTGTATTTTAACCATTAGGCCACGTAGGCCCCGATTGATCACTCTTAATTGGTAACATTGGAAATAATTATTTCCCCTTGGTAATCAATTGAAGCAGCAATCTGACAGGAAAAAAAGAACTGGTTGATGATAAAAATCTATATTTCAACCTGTCTTGATTTATTTCGATTATTTTCTTTCATTCTCATTCAAACCAAGGTTTTCAAAAAAAGAAAAAGGCAATTACAAATTGTGAGTAACACCAAATTCATCAACGTTTATGTATAATTGTTTTTTTTAAAACAAAGTAATAAAAGGAGGACATGTTAAGAATTCCAACCTTTGTCAAACTTGCTTGTTTCCTGAATACTGTGCTGCATATCATATTATGTAATTATGCTATAATCTAATCAGAGATGTTTGAATTAGAGAGAAAAACCACTTTGATATTTGAGAGATTGCTCATTTGTTATAATTAGATTTATATTAGAGTCATTAACTGACACAGGTCCCATATGGGTCCTCTCCATTAGTGCCGTACCTACATTTTTCAGTTCTGGAGCAGCTTTCCTGGATACCCAAGTACTAGGCTAAGGCCCTGAAGTGACTTGCCAAAGGTCATTCCCACGAAACAAGAGGTCTCGGTGGGACTGGCCCCTTTCATATTTTGAAAAGAAAATTCATGCTGCCATTGTTATCTAAAATAACATCTCAAAGCTTCAACAATAACAAATACATTGTAATCCATGTCCGCAACTGACGAGTTGACATCGTTGCTTTATTAGTCAGCATAATAGTGTATTCCATCTACACGATGTATACCTAACGCTTTCCTTACACACCGCGAAAATGACATACATAAACATTAGATCTACACTGCAGGGTGTAATCCCTGAATAGAAGGTGACCGCTTATTTCACCGTGGAGTGTTGTTGGGCAAGACACATTTTCTAACCTAGTACTGCAAGTAACATACTATAAAACTAAAAAATGAGTGCTGTAGTTCTGCTTACAAGGGAGAAGTTTTTTTTAGAGGGATGTTTATTTACATTGTAGGAAACATCTTGAACAGCGAGGCGTGACGAGGGCTCGCCTTCTATAACACCCAAAAAATAAAGAAATGATAGAGACAGTTATAAAATTTGATAAATTTTCTATCATTAAACAGATCTTTTTCCTTATCTTTCATCCAAAATAACGTTGTACATGTTGCAATAATTATTGTACCGTGACACGTCGTAGTTTCCACTACTGATATTTATAAGACGACGGGTCGTGCATTTAGGGCCACATTTAGTCCAAAAGAGCTTCTTACTTCTAAAGACATGTTCACCGAATTTGAGTTTACCACACAGTCCCTTAGTTTAATCAATTGTTCTTACATAGAAATAATTTCCACTGGCTCTCATGTGGCTTTGCATTTGTTTGTTAAAAACGAATCCTGCAGGTAGATTTATAATGTACGACATTTTACTAAAACTCTACTAGTATAGAAAAATACCAATCCCATGGTCAACAATTGAATTTTCGGGACTTTTCAAATGAAACCCAACTACCGCCTTCATCCAAGCACCAGCCTGGTTTGTTTACAAACATCACAACATTGCCGATTTTTTAAAGCATTTGCTCCAAACTCTGAAGCTTTCTGCTATTATATACATATATACTCAATGGAAGTTGCTCATTTTGTTCAGCTGATTGACTTATAATAAGGCAATTGAGGTCTTTCAGAATCATCAAGACAGTTCCAATCAGGTGTATTCCCTTATTAGTTTGTTCTGTCCTATTTAATTCGAAATGTGGGCGACATTGGTGCAGTGGTAGAGGGTCAGGCTATTGTACCGAGGGTCCCGGGTTCGAATCCCTATTAGGCGAGGTGAAAATTCCAGGATTGACCCACAAAACCTACTGGTTTAGTATCGAGGAAGCAGTCATCGAGAGCCTTTAACAAGCCTTGAACAAGCTTTAAGCTTCCTTCACAATCGATGTAAAACAAATATGGTGAACTGGTGAATGATGAACTGGAAATAGCCCATGTAATAAGGACTAAATACTTATGTGACCAAGGAGCAATAAAGAAAAATTCGGAAAAAGGTCACAACTTTCTTTTACTCTTTCCTTCTAATTTGATTTCGGGCAGATCTAACTAGTAATTACAGACAAAAATTAAAATAAATATGAAAATCCGCCTTGTTTGTGGTATTTGATAGAATCTTTATGAGCGTTTCCTCAATTTTCAAAAATACTTTCTAAGGTCATCTTCTTATGTACAATGTATCATCAACATGAACAAAACCTTTTTTTTAAATCTGCCACAGAAACTGTTTTATTCCTTCAATTATGTACTAATTTCATATAAAAAATGATACTACTATCTTTGATTAACCCATTGTCCCATATGGGAGAGCAAAAAATATTTAAGAATCAACATTCCCTCTGATAAAAGTTATAAACCATTGTGGTTTTTAAAGTCATTTGTGAGAGGTGCGGTAATGTGTGGTATCAATCGGAACTACTCGGGTATTTCCGTGAGCTGTGAAATACACCTCGGATATAAGTGTAGGGTTACAATTTTTCGGGTAAATCGGCATCCGCCAATTAACACATTTTCTAAGCGTGCACGTTAAGTAGTTCAATGTGTATGGAAGTGTTGGACATCCTTTTTAATAATTTTTTATCAGTAACTCATACCAAATGGCGAAATTGTTGTTGTGACATGTATAGTTGTTTCCTCAATCGAATTTAACGACTTTTTAGATTTCACATTTAAGATATATTTTTAAAAACGAAAGTAAAGTCACGTCATTCTCGCGGGAAACAATATGGCGTCATCCCTATTATTTCAGAGGTGTTTTCCTTGGATAAACCCGATGTGTTCAGATTGGTGTGGTATAATGGGGTAATGGGTTAGTATTCACACAGATAAAAATATACAAAGCGCTGCGAAATGCTTAAACTTGAATTTCAAGAGACAGGACATCAAAATTCATTGAAATAATGGCACCTTAAGGTATCTGAACGCTGTATTTAGGAGACACAGATCATTTTGGTACTGTGTAGTAAGTCGGAATCGGTTTGTTTACTCGCAAGCCTCGTTACAAAATGACCTTCACCTTAAAAATGATATTATTTCATGACATAAGAAAGAAGCAACAACATTAACTTTTACTATATCTAATTAAACTTTAACTAAATTTATCTAAATACATTTTCCCAATCCATTTATACAGTAACAATCTGCCAACCTTTTAAGAAAATCAAACAAGTGGAGAATAAAAAGTGGAGAATTTGATCACATGTGTTTCCATTCCTGTAAGGTTTGCCATACTAGAAACGGATTGGAAAATTCAGGATATGAGCACCCAGACCACTCAACTAGCAATAAGCTTTATCCTCACCAGCATTTGGTGTTTGCATTTGCTTTAAGCTGCCGTCACATCCTGCTTGTGACCTCCTCTGTTCCTGTCACTGCCATTGCTGCCGTCACCTGCCACCGGTGAACTTAATTGCCGCCGTCATCTGCCAATGATGACAAAATTTGTTTGCTGCCTAACTTAAGAAGCCAAATAATTAGGGGATACACGGGAAAACCAAGTGTTTTGACACTGCTCCGGGCTTATCCCTGGCCCCTAATTTACATGATAATAAATTTTGAATATAGTAAATTGGATTTTTGATAATTTGAATTTGTTACTTTCCCTACCCAGGATAATGCCATGGTCAAGGGAAAGACCTATGATAAAATATTTTGCACATCCATTTGCTGGTCAGTATCTGAGCGCCCCATCCAGAATTTTCCGCCACATGAATCTCAATGTTTCATTGAGATTTCACCCAAAATTCTGGTTTATTTTACATTTCAATATATTTGCATATTCACATTTTAATCTTGCTGCACATAGTGTAGCACATTCTTATCGGCAATAAATGCTTCCAATGCTGCCTGTAAAATTAACAAATACAACTTTACACCCACTAATGACAGGTGCACTCCATCTGGACTGAATAAACCAGGGGTATTCCTATTAATGTTTGTGGCAATAAAGTGCCCCCTGCCCGTTTCACAAACTGCTTGTCGGCCATACCTATTAATGCGCTTTCTCTTTAGATCTAGCTGCCTTGCCTGTTCGTCACCAGCCCCCCTCCATTGAAGACGGGGAATGATGTCGAACCAGACAAAGCGTGTGCTTGGTAGGATATTTGCCATGAAACGTACATCAGTCATGATTTTAGCTTTCAAAACGGTTTGCTCAGTTTGCACTATATTGTTACCACCTAAGTGTATGATTAAAAATTCTGGAGTTGTACCTCCTAACATCCGGAGCTGCAAAACAGGTCTCAGTCCTTCCCATTTAATGCCAGACTGACCTTGCCACAGCACATGATACCCCCGGCCTTCCAGTCCAAGATGTGGCCCAACTGACTGAGCTGCCTGCTGTGCTCTCTTAACAAGGGAATCCCCCAAAAAACAGATTTCTGTAAAAATATTTGAAAACAAATTCATGCTTTAGTTTTTCTGATGTATGTCTTGTATGTCAATGATTTCCATCCATAACTAGAATATTTTCCTCTGGAATACCGTCCAAAGCTAGTTGAGTTGCCCTACCAATCCGAAAACTATGTGTTTTAAAATTGCCAGAGGAAACACCCAAAACATTAATTGATTTTTTTAAAATTGCTGAGAACTGGTATCTTGTAAGAGGTAACCCATTGTAATGTATGAGAAATGTATCTGAGGAATTTGGCCTTTTCTTCAAGTAATCATTTATTAACTGTACTGGGAGTTAGGTGGTTTTACTTTTGGAATTATTATTGTCACAGGATTTCTGTTAGTTTTTGAAGACTTAATTGTAACTAAAACTGCTGACCCATCATCTTCAATTAACACATCCTTAATAGATAGTGGTTGTGCAACCTTATTGGTATAAACCAGTTCGTTTATTCTGAAGAGACCATAGTATGCCAAAATAAATGCGGTTTTAAACAGCATAGCTTCATACTGAGAGTAACAAATTGCTGCTGTTACGGACAATTTTTTTCTAAAATCTTCAATGTCACTGGTGCCCTAGTGTCTTTTTGTGGTCTTGCCCTTCTGCAACCTTCTAGCAACTTTTGAATCAAAAATGAATTAAGAGGGTCTGTCCATCCATTTATTTTGTGATAAAAACTTAGACCTGATATATATGTGGATATTGTTGAAGCAGCACAACCTTTTTCAAAACAATTTGCTACAAAAAATGTTATATGATCTGTTGGTGCTGGCCAGTTTTCAGGAAGAGAGTACATACTTCTGAAGCCATTAAAGGCTGAAAGGGCTGTACCGTATACGGACTTAGTGTTATTAGCTACACTAGCATCTAATAATTTCATTGCTGTTTTTTGAAAATGTTCCAAATGGTTGGGGGTAGTTGTGTAGGATGCGTATCTGCTTGTGGAGCTGCTTTTCTGAACCTGTCCATCTGAAACCGAGACAATGCATCACAGACTACATTATCAATGCCAGGAACATGTTTTGCTTTTATCAGCAAACTATTTCTCATGCAAGCTAGTGTGATCAACCTGAGAACCGTCATGTCTCTATCGTTTTTTGAAGTCATTTTGTTAATTTTATCCACCACTGCCTTATTGTCACAATTGAAACAGACCCTTTGGCGCCTTAAGTCTTTACCCCATAACTGCAAAGCTACCCATATTGGAAAAATTTCTAACAATGTTATGTCAGATGCCCACCCTTCTGCGTGCCAATCATGAGGCCATTCACCCATGACCCAGTGGCCCGAGAAGTATACTCCAAAACTAAATGCTTCGCCCCCAGCACTGTCAGAAAAAAGCTGTAATTGACTATTTGATGACCATTGATTGTTATGGAATAGGGAAATGCCATTATAACTGTCTAGAAACATTTTCCACATCTGCAGATCAGCCCTTATTTCTTTAGTGAACCTGAAATGGTGGTAGGGTTTGGTTAGACCCCGTATCGAGTTGATGAGCCTACGACAGAAAGGGCGGCCTGGGGCAACTGCTCTGCATGCAAAATTCAATGATCCAATTAATGACTGCATTTCCAAGTTGGTTCTAACCTTATCTAACATTATCTGTATTTTCCCCCTAAGCTCCTCTATCTTACGCAAAGGAATACGGACCACCATTTCATTAGTATCAAGTTTAAGACCTAAGAAGCAAATAATTTCTGTTGGACCCTCAGTTTTCTCCTCAGCAATTGGTATGTTCAGACTTTTCATGCATTTTATGAATATGTCCATTAAATGTTGACACTCACATGTACCTTTCTGCCCGCCGCCCAGAAAGTCATCCAAACAATGCAATAATTTGTTAGTATTGGCTGACCTACGCACTACAAACTCTAAGAATGTTGAAAACTTTTCAAAAGTGCTACAAGAAATGCTGCAGCCAAACGGTAAACATTTGTCAAGAAAGTACTTCTCTTCAAATTTAAAACCTAATAATTCAAAAGCCTGCGGGTTCACAGGCAGCAAACGAAATGCACTTTTAATGTGCATTTTAAATAGGAGCGCACCCGGGCCCAAGTTTTGTATCATTTCTATTGCTTTGTCAAATCCTGCATAATGGACAGAACAAAGGTGTGGGTCAATAAAGTCATCCACAGATTGATGAGCTGGATATGAAAGGTGGTGAATAAGTCTGTACTCCCCCGGTTCTTTCTTTGGCACTGAACCTATAGGGGACACTCTTAAATTTGAGAAAGGACTTTTGTTAAAAGGACCTGCAATTCTACCCTCAGATAACTCTTTGTCTATTTTTGATTTTACTATGCTTGGGAACTGATTCACTGATTTCAAATTTTTTGACACACATGCAATTCTAGGCCCAGTATAATGCAGGAAAAAACCATTTGCAAAACCTTTAAAACGGATGCTTGCCTCCTGTGGGTCATGTCCCTTTAACTCCTGTTCCAATACTGACACATTAATTGGTGATCTAGCTATTATAAAAAATTGGCTTTCAATTTCGTCTGTATGGCCTCTGTCCAGTGCCCCTGCCCCCTTGTCCCACGAAAAAAACCCGCTCCATTTGATTGCTCCGTTGCAAACTTAGCCCTTATGCACATGTGTTTTCCATGCTCCCCAGATCCACATGCAATACACTTATGGACAAACTTGCAGCTTTTCCATCTACATGCTCCCTTATTAAAATCCAAACAGCGTGCACCACTCATATATGCTTGATTAGAGATCAAACTTGTTTGTGTTGCAGGGGGCCTGGACAGAGTCATTATTTTCAGCCAAAGTTCTGGGTGCATCTCATCCCATGCCCTAGGGGATACTTGCTGCCTCAAGCGAAATTGTTCATCATATATCAGCCAGCCATTGTCAGCATGAGCATTAGGCGCCTCACGAATGAGCGCCATGTAGCCCATCAGCTCTTGTGCCTTGTTTGGATACTTTCTAAGATATATTCCAATAAATATGATAAAAGCATCAGTCCATTTTCCTATTGATAAGATTTTTTCCCGACAGGTCTTTTCTTGCGAAACAATTTCACCATGTTCATTAACTTTTAACAGACCCCCATTCAAACATTGCTGAAAGTTCAATTCCCCCCTTAAGTAAGCAAGCAAGATTTATGTACATTGTATTTGCCTTGCCAAATTTTCTCACAGAGCTGTTGAGGTACATGGACTCCGACCCCATCCCCACCACACCTTAACAATTCAAAAGCACCAGCATGCTCTGTAAGAGAGGTCTGCTGGCCTGTGATGGAATCAGAATTTGCCTGACTGATGAGCCTTCCAAAATCAATAAAATTACCAATGCCATCTCTCTCACCTCTTGCTCCTGTGCTCTGTGGTGGGTCTCGCATAGAGTCCAAACACACTGCCTCCAACACCTCCTGATTTTCTCTGCTATCCTCCCCTTTCTTCTTCTTTTCTTCTGCCTGTTGCCTTGCAGAGTTGTTTGCCTGCCTTTTCTTTCCCCTTCCTGTACCAGGCATCTTCTTTATCAAGTGGATTGGGTTAGATTTTTTACGACAAGTTTTTTGTGCAGCTGGTCTGCTGTGAGGATTTCTAAAAGAGGAAGTGCAAAGCATGCTGGTTCCCGACTGAAGGTTGGAAACCCCCCCAGTCTGGTACCAGATCTAAAAATAGCTCAATGATGCTGGCTCTTCCTCTAATACATGTACATCAAGGGGAAGATAACCGGTACCTTGCCTGCTATTGATTCATCCCAAGACTTTTTTGCTCTCTGCCCATTCACCCCCATTATAAAAAACAAAACAAGATCTCCAACACATCTTATGCAAAAATAAATGTGATTATGACTTAAATCATAATCTATACTATTTTTGGCAAACCATGTTTGTGTGTATGGGGTCGGCCTGGTCTAATTTCCACCCATCTCCACCATGTTAAATAGCAACCGTTTGGGTAGTCACAGAGACAAACTGCTCCCATATCGTACTTTCTCGTGACCATGTAACCTTTAAACTATCTTAATACAATCCATTTGGGGAGTTAAATGTGCATCATGACCGATCCGTTTTTTTTGCTATCGGCTGATTTCCAGAGAGGGGGCGTGTCAATTCAAAAGGTAGAGGTCACGCCCAGACTGATAACAGACATCTTTTGTTCTCACCGCATGGAGAAGTAGTCCTGTAAAATACAAACAAAACACATTTAAAACATACAGGAGAAGACAAAGCAACCACACAGTACCAATATATATACTCTAAATGTAACACTTTCCTGTGAAAACACCTTGGAAGTGGGACTTTCAATATTTCAAAAAACTACTTTCTTGGCTACAACGACCCGGAAGTGATTCAACACCGGGCCAACAACTAATGGTATAACCGGTGTTAACATAACTTGTTACTCGTACGTATGTTACCGTTATCCGCTCTCCGAGCGCTGCGCGCTCTGAGAGAGCGGTATATTTTGCTTCTATAATAGTAAAAACCAGTATTCTTCTATGAAACCTATATTCTATTCATCCAAGTATTCTTCAGATATCTATAAACGCCTATTATGCGTTATTACCCTTTCAGTAAGAACTGAGAATTAAAACCTAGCATACCAATTTCTCTTGCAAATAAAGACCTCTCTAGTTATACTTTTGCGGAATAAAGTAACTATTTCAAGGTAAATAGCACTGTAAACCTGCAAATACTTTTCTAATTTCTTTTCTGAAATGAATGATTTCTAATACGAATTATAAAGAATTGCCAACTATACAGTTCCTCTTTAACTTGGTTTAGGCCTCCAAAATTTCTTGAAATGTGTCAAAGCATCTTAAACTAATTTTCAAACATAACATAACAAGCTTGACATTAGAATTTCAGAGTTTCTTCTAAACTTTGCATGAATCATAAATTAATCATAACTTGATATATGTGAAAGATTTTAACTGAGGGTTGAGTAAAACTCATACGTTGACAAAATTAACTTTCTTATTATCCAAGACACTAATGCAATAAAACAGCTAAATAATGTTATAACTATCTCACAAAATAGCACATTGTCTACCATCTCAAATGTCATTATGTGATAGAAATATCTATGTTAATCTTATTCTGCATCTGTGACAAAGTAATTAATCTAATAAATGGAAATAAAGAAAGAAAACAAATATACATGTAATCCCATTTTTTCAATGTCCCAGGGAAAGCAGATTTCTTTCGTTTGAACTATTTTCATTGCAAAGCAAACATAGGTACAATTCTCAATCAGCACAACTTCACTTTTCTGGTGCATTTAACTAGTCCTACTGATTGATTATTTACTGGAATATTCTTGATTTCCAACATCAGCTTTCTTTAACATAAGAAATCACTCTGAATACATGTGGATTCTATTGATTAGCAATATTTTCTTGATAATGGACATAATGATTGACATCTATACACGTACCTTACATTGACCCAAGTAACATAACAATTACAGTGAAGCCTCGTTTATCCGGACCCCGATTATCCGGATGTCTCGCAATCCGAACGAAATTGTAAGGGAACGGAATTATTTGACCAGTTTGTTGCAGACGACTTTTAAAAAAACCCATTGTGGGTAAAGGAGAAATTGCTCGTGACGAGCAATTTCTCCTTTTCCCACGATGTTTTCTACCATAACAGAAAATTATTTTTGAATTTCATCACGTTTTGAAATGTCGTCTGCAAATTCTTCCAATTTGGGACGGTCGACAATTTGGCGTTTGCTAAAGGGTTATAAGTATACACGTGCCTACTGACCGTTTATGTCTTATGTCTTGTATAAGAACATGCTCTGCTTCAATAGTCCGGATGATTCGGTCATCCGGACATTTTGTTGGGAACGGACGTATTCGGATTAACGAGACATCACTGTATATACATTTTGGCTTGGTCACGAACGTCTGTAACACCCTGTGAACGTTTGGACGTTTTTAACGTTTGTAACACCTTGTGAACGTTTGAACGTTTTTAACGTTTATAGCACCTTGTGAACGTTTGAATGTTTTTAACGTTTGTAACACCTTGTGAACGTTTGAACGTTTTTAACGTTTGTAACTCCTTGTGAACGTTTGAACGTTTTTAACATTTGTAACATGAAGAGAACGATTCCGCTTTCTTGATAGTGTGTCGTCTGTCTGCATTTTGCCTTGTGTTTTAACCATTTACGCAATTTCGACAAGGAAGGGGCAATCAGAACACCTCGGCCATTTCTTTAAGATAACCTTGTAGGCATTGGGAGCCATTTTGAATGTAGTCCGGCAATATGGCAGCGACAAAGGGCATGACCGTTTGCAATCGTATCTACTCGGCAATCTCCGGCACAA
This sequence comes from Cerastoderma edule, assembly GCA_947846245.1. Taxonomy (NCBI): domain Eukaryota; kingdom Metazoa; phylum Mollusca; class Bivalvia; order Cardiida; family Cardiidae; genus Cerastoderma; species Cerastoderma edule. Next base: position 4,286,718 of record OX401405.1, read on the forward strand.
GCCGGGGAATGTCGAGTAGATACGATTAAGAAAATATGTGTTTATATGTTTGTTTGTTCTAACGGGGATTCGAACACGGGGCCTTCGGTACAAGAGGCCGATGCTCTACCACTGTACACTGTCACCCTGTTATGAGAATCTTTAAAGAAATTAGTAAAAACAACAACATTCAATTGTAATATTCAAACAATCTGTGTGTATCTACACAAATGTTTATTCCTTGGCGTAATGTTGTAACCAGATGTGTTGTCCGGCGGAAAACCGGGAATTTCTCCAGGATTTCTGGTGTATTCATGAACTACCTACGAGGTATATCTACCGACTTGTGCCGGGGATTGTCGAGTAGATACGATTGAAGGAGGAGTTAACCTCGACTGTTGTGTAAAGCAATACATGTAGTAAAACGCGATGGGTTTTCTCTATCAACAATGTTGTCCGAAAGGCTCTTTGGCCAAATCACCCATAGCGACTAGAATCCTCCGCCTCGCAAGGTAGTGCCTGCACCTGATGACCACTGACACCACACATTTGGATTATTGTTGTTAAAACGGACTCGCTTATTGCTATGCTACTAGATTTCAAGGCACTTTAGGATGAACGGACCCACACGGTCTATATAATTGAAATGTTACGTACAATAACGAATGCTTTTTTCGCGGCTATCCATTGACATTTAGAAATAGAGAATAGTGCGTATTCGTGTGTGGCTATAAGGTAGGGGCATGTATTTCTAACCCTTTCCCAAACAACAAATTTTCGACTGTCCGGAATTGGAAGAGTTTGCAGACGACATTTCAAAATGTGATGAAATTGGAAAATTTTATAAGGCAGAAAACATTGTGGCAAAAGGAAAAATTGCTCGTTACGAGCAATTTCTCCTTTTCCCATAATGTTTTCTTAAGTCGTCTGCAACAAAGTGGTAAAATGTAGTTATTGTTTGGGAAAGGTCTAAAACAAAGCGTCGGTCATAACATGTGTGGACAGGCCTTCTCCAGAACCGATATGATTCCGACACAAAGAATACGTGGACAATAAAATGAATAAAATGATTCTGAAGAAATAGAAAGAGAAAAGATATATTGTTTTACTACAGTAATATTAATGGAGGTGTTGTCGTACATCATACAATTGCATGAGATAAGAATGTTGCTCATTGATTTGACCAAACAATAGCGAAATTTAACCAGTGTGTTGCAGACGACTCTGGAGAACATTGTGGGAAAAGGAGAAATTGCTCGTAACGAGCAATTTTTCCTTTTCCCACAAGGCTTTCTGCACTATCAGAAGATTATTTTCCAATTCTATCACATTTTGAAATGTCGTCTGCAAACCCTTTCAATTTGGAACAGTCAAAAATTCGGCGTTTGGTAAAGGGTTAAAGAATGTGTTTGTATGTAGTGTAGAGCAGACGTGTAGTATGCTAATGTACGGAAACCCCCCTGGCGCTGTCACCAAGTTACTTTTATTTGATTAAACTGTTTCTTTTCCAAATCGAAAGCAACAGCAGGCGGCAATGAAAGAAATATCAAAAGCGTTGGTATAATGCGAATAAATATGTATTTTCTAGGGTGTCTGTATTATAAAGTTAACGATAGCTTAATTTCACCAAAGTGAATGCTTGATCACATAGAATGACATATTCATGTATATATCTTTTTGACAAATATATCAAATCGACCAATTTCAAACGTTGTTTCAACCGTTTCTATCACTATTGCGAAGAAAATGCGACAATTCATGTTCTATATATTTCGTCTAGTGTTGCTCCAAATTTCGATTCGACACACCAGATAATATAAGGGAATGGATTAAACGTCATACAAAATTGATGCTCCTATCTATTAGAACGCACAGTTTAAACAAAGGAAATGGACTAGGACGGTTTTTTCGAAGTCTTAGGTGTATTGGTTTCTTTGTCTGTATGTCCGATGTCCATTGGGCCAACTTTTGTGATTCTGAAATAATGAAAAGAAGAAAAGCAATTAAAAATATCCGCAGCTCTTGCCTCTTATACACGGATTATTTATGGTGAAAAAGAAATTGAACATCTAAACATGAACTGCCCTTCTTTGAACGGAAATGCACGTTTTTTAGTCGTGATAGTAGAATTGATGCTGTTTTTGTTCATCATAAAGTCATTTCGTATTGGGGCTTTATATATATATATATAAAAAAGAAATAAACAGAAAAATGATATCCATTGTCACCTGTCACTTACTTCCATTGCGTAACGACATAAATAGATGTGCCAAAATTTGGAGCAAATCCTGCCTCCATTGTACTAAGTCCTAAGCGCGATATCGAAAACGTAGGAATGTTGTTTTCTGAAACGTTATAAATATGACTTTGATGCTGACCAAAGGGAACGTTATTTCATAGTCCTAAAAATACGTCAAAAATGTTAAATTAACCCTCAGAATGCTGGTTATCCGTTTGAAAATAGACTTTTGTGTCGTCTGCTTTCCAAAACCTTAAATATCTATTTAATTCTGATGAGGAAAGATACTCAGAGAAGCGAGCATGTTAGATTAATTGACTTGGCGGCTGGCCTGGATCTAACCTGTTTGCATAAGCGTGAAGTTGGTTCCAGCACTATAAGGGTTGAAATACATTAATGGACTTGACAAAACTAGTCATGCTATCTAAATGGTGCTCTGCTTCCCCCTCCATTGACAATAAAAGTCAGACTGTTCGACTTGAATATGTTGGTAGATATTTAGTTTTTCGCGCTATAGGTAAAGGTTATTTCATTTTTTTTGTCAACCCTATTGAAAGGACCAGCCATTTTTGGCTTGTGAGACACTTTTCACTGATCATACCAAGTACCTCCCAACTTCTATCATTATGCCAGGCGCCAAGCGGATACAAGTCGGTAACTATAAACTTAAACTAGCTCGCGGCTCACAAACCGGCCATTTTGGAACAAGTCCCTCTAGAAACATTGTCCGAACAAACGCCCCCGTTGGGCTCGAACCTTCGACTTCTCCATCCCGAGGCGGACGCTTTTACCACTAGGCCATGATGACGGTTTTATGACAAGCAATACTCCGACATATAGACGGATGGCATTGTTTGGGTCTAGTACATCGGTATGTGTGACATGGCCTTACTTTTTAGCCAAAGGTTCGTTTCTGATCCGTACACCCTGAATCCTAACAATTTTGGAATGGTTCAATTCTGTTTTTTTTAGAAAACTCTCTCTTAGAATGCATCGTACATGGATTTATTTAGCCGGCTTTTCGGTGATAATGGTATCACTAATAACCACGTGGTCTTGAAATGGACTGAAATCGGTGCAGTCACTGTATTAGTATGAACCAAAGGACCGAATCTAGGTTGTAGAACTTGTTGTCTAACCTTTAATCATCGGTTTGTTGAATAAATTAACCAACACAATGCCGATACAAAAAGTATTTGCATGTTTGAGCTAAATACGTAGGGGAACTTGTACTTGACCTATGGGAACGCTATCGTTTCGTTTTGAAAAATCACTTGGATGCTTTAACCCATTACCAAACAATATCGACGTTTTACCACTTTGTTGCAGACGACTCTGGAAAACATCGTGGGAAAAGGAGAAATTGCTCTTAACGAGCAATTTCACATTTTCCCATAATTTGTTCTACCCTATCAGATGATTACATTTCAGTTTCATAACATTTCGAAATGTCGTCTGCAAACTCTTTCAATTTGGGACAATCGAAAATTTGGCGTTTGATAAAGGGTTATTGGAGATTACGTAAGTTGACATTGCATCACATTTTCGTGTCGCCCAGAGGGAATTCTTGGAGCTCTATCCGCCCACAAGGGTAAGCCAGACGGTCTTCTTTTGCGGATATTCTTTATAAGAGATGACGTTATTCGTCTTGTAGGCCCATCGGGAGCTATATTGATCTGCTTTCCGAAAACAGAAGACCGTATCGAGGGACTAATAACCCATAGTGTCTGTCGAGACAAGTTGTTTTTTCAATTAGTCACAAGGATTACCATTTGAAGGATTACGTCAAATCCACTCCCACGTTATCTTAATATGGAGTGATGCAAACAAAAGTAGTATACTTTTCTAAGATGGTGTTCTTGGTGCGTTGTTATGTACGACATATCAGTAGTATTGCTAGGAACACACAAGGATCATGGTTAAGTATAAACGGCGAAAAGCCCATCGATACTCAATTGCCCATACATTTTTGAAAAGGACCTTCGACTCTATTTTCTTCTGTCAGAAATATATCAAATAGAAAAAGAATACAAGCGAAACGTGCAAGAAAGGACATAGTTGGCAAACAACTGGTCATAACATTTTGAAAGGAACAATTGATTCTATGTACTTCTGTCAAAAGTATTTCAAATCGGAGAAGCATGCAAGCGACATTAACAAGAAAGGACAAAGTATTTCATCGACAATCAAAGAATCAGCCATAGGCAATGAAATATCTTCTTAAATAATTAAATATTACAAATATACTTCCTATGAGATGTTTAATTATGACGTTAAGTATACTTAATCGAAGGCCTGATAGCGAAGAGATGTAGGATAAGCAATTATATGAATTGGACACAAATCAACCGTCTGTCCACCGACGCTTTTCTAAGACATTTTGTAGATTTCCCAGAAGTATTTAAAAGTTAAATAGAAGTCTTACATTGAGTTAGTAAGTGGGATATCATGGCCTACGTGAAGGTGGGCCTGTCGTTGTTATTCTATAGCATACAGTACATATTGGACGAGTATAGTAACTGTTCATGCACGGTTAACCCTTATAGTGCTGGAACCGATTCATGCTTATGCATACAGGCTAGATCCAGGCCAGCCGCCAAGTAAATTGGTGGCTGACCCGTGATCTGACCTGTTTGCTACTCTGAGTATCTGACCTTATCAAAATTTAGCACATATTTAAGATTTTGGAAAGCAGACGCCACAATAATCTATTTCTATTTTTTAGAACATTTACCATCACCTCTGTACCCAAAACGTATTTAGAAAACAAGGAAAGGCATCGAACCAAATTATATGCACATGTTGTTATCAGACGGCGATGTTTTTGCTTTTGCGTTATAGTTCCGTTTTCAACATTTGTTTAGTTTATTTTGTCCTTGATGTAACCCAAGATGATTTTAAAATCCAAAGCCTTGCATTGCTTATCATCTAGTTTATTCCATTAGGGCTACACATCGCGGCAACTGCTTTTCATTTATCTTTCAATGCATGACTCAACACCTATGTTAAAGGACTAAGTCAAGCTTGGTAAACCCGATGGCATCCCGTTAACGCTTTACCAAATGCCAAATTTTCGGCTGTCCCAAATTAAAAAAGTTTGCAAACGACATTTCTTATAGAGCAGAAAATCGTGTGGGAAAAGGACAAAATGCTCGTTAAGAGCAATCTCTCCTTTTCCCACAATGTTTTCCAGAGTCGTCTGCAGCAAACTGGTCAAATATCGTTATTGTTTGGTAATGGGTTAAAAATCAACCAAAGGATGCATGATAAAAGACCTATATGACGGTCGAAAACCATTGCTAATGATGTGTATATGTATATAGATACCTCCTCCGAGATCGAACACGACAGTAGACGAATGCGATGAATACAGCGCTGGAGAGGACTGACAGACTGCAGGCAGATACCACCGTGATTCCTGGAACATACACGGTTATATAGCCATTTATACGTGATGCATAAACAAACTCGGTTTACTGTCGAATTGGTGAAACTGTCTGATTTGCGGTTACAATAAGATTTGTGTTGTGCTATCAGACATAAAGTGCTTTCGGACGTGTAGTACTTCTAGACTCTTGGTAGCGTCTGATATGCGTTATTTCCGATATGCCTTTAAAATGGTATAGCATCCATCTGTCGTATGAAATGTTCAGGAAAATAGCCAGTGGGTGTAAACTAAGCATTAAGGTAGTAAGAGCCTGTATGCATTGATGTATATGTAGTTGGACCCAAAAGCGTTCCAATGGGTTTGAAATCCATCGCACACCGTTTGTGCATACCTTTAGATTTTGACAAGTTCTGAATCTGACGTTCTGCAGCTATTTTTTGCATTACATTTCATACCTCAATACAAAAACCGTTTTGTTTTAACGACATTTTATTTTGACTGGCAAAATGTGTCATGTGAGAGTAAGCACCTTTGGTAGGGCCAACATCAAACTTTTTGCAAAGCCTTCTAAAGGACATTGACTCCGTCATATGCTTTTTTATCCGTCTCTATAACAAGTTCTGTTTCTGAAGCTAAATAGAACCACATATTTAAGAGAAAACTAACATTTAGAGATAAAAAGAAATTCAATACTGACTAAAATTATGAGTTTAAAGAGAATATCTCCATATCATGTTTAAAAGTGTTGCTGTATCGTAAGTAACTATTCAAAACTTTCTACAACACATATACCATATTGTTCCAAAAGGTCAATGCTGCGATTTAAGCATTTGCCAAAAAAACAATCCCGCAAATCAACAAAGCGTCAAAACGTAGTACTTTCCTTTTCAAATGGAAATGTCAAATGCAATATGTAAACAGTCACCTTATTTGATTAAGGAAACAAAAACATATCACAACTTATTATTTCACTATAACGTATGAAATTACAGACCTAAAACATAGGATTTGATTGACGTTCAACACTTCCATATACATTGAACTACTCGGTGTTGACGTTCGTAGGGAATATATTATTAGCCGGGAAACTTAACACAAAATTTATAACCCTACATTTGTATTTCTCAGGTCACGGATATATCTGAGTATTTACGATTGACAGACGCTCGTTTCGTGACTCCCTGACTCATTTTCACGAAGTTATGAGTCAGGGTACCAAAAACCTCCTTACGGATCTGCGGACACAGCTTCTGTTCTCTGTTTCTACATACGTGCTTTTCGTATTTCCTGATCCTCGTTTCTCGTAACGTTCATGGTGAGATTCTTGTTCAAATCTGAATCTCCATCGTTGAGGCGTCCGTCAAGCATAGGATGAACGTTGCGTTCGACGACCCGGTGTTTCGCTACAGCGACGCCATTACGATCCCACACCGAGGCTTCATTCGGCAAAAGGGAGTGGAGAATGCGGTTTGAAATGAACGCGTTTCCCCGTGAAATTTCAAGATTCCCCCTCTCGAGTTCTTGCAACGAGAAGCTGTCAGCTCTTCCGATGGTGACATTTCGAATTGAAAGGACTGAAAGTGGAGAATATAGGGTAGGTCATAGGTCTGCGGTTTGATTGAATTATTGTTTATGGCTATGAAAATGGTGTTTTTAGTCCTTGCAGCAGATGATACCATCTGTTATGTTATATATACCGTTTGTAGTTTTGCGTGGTATGACATGAAACTAGTGTGAGATATCATGTCAAAAAGGGTTTTAGAATAAAGTCTACAGTGTGACAGAATTAATTATCTTTTTCACTTGTACATGGAGTTTGTTCAGCTATTCTAACACTTAGAATGCTGGGTAATTTTCTTAAATTAGATTTTTGTTCCGCCAGCTTTCCAAAACGTTAAATATTTGCTTTATTCTGTTGAGGATATATAGTCAGAAGAGCAAACAGGTTGGTCACAGGCCAGCTGCCAATTTACTTGGTGGCTGGCCTGGATCTAACCTGTTTGCACAAGGATGAATTTGGACCCCGCACTATAAAGGTTAAGAAATTTGAAAAACTTCCAGTCGTGTAACTGAGCTTACGTACGTATTCACATGTGTTAAGAAATTTTGCAAATCCTTTTACAGTGAAAAGAATGTCGATATATTTGGTCTTCTAACTTGTGTTAAATATTGTTTTCATAAAAACGAGTATACAGTGGTGGCGAAAGGTATGAAACTTGAAATCTAATTACATGTATACATTAGCAACGTATATCATAAAATTCAATTGCATAACCTGTCATAAAAAAGCACAAAATGGCGCCTAGATATCACATAATTCATGACAGCATGCCCCGGACCATCTTTTTCAAGTGTAATCTTTAAATAGTCTCAGCTACGAGCTTGACTGTCGTAACACTTATGGTGCTGGAACCGATTTCATGCTTAGGCAAATAGGTTGGATCCAGGCCAGTCGCCAAGTAAATTGGCGACTGGCCTGTAATCTAACCTGTTTGCTACTCGTTGTATCTTTCCTCATCAAAATTAAGCAGATATTTAAGGTTTTGAAAAAAAGACGACACATAAATACCATTTTTTTATAATAAATTTACCAAGATTGTTTAGGTAACATCAAAACATCAAAAGTCTCATCGGTACATATGTCTTTGCAAAACCGTGTCGACACACTTAACCTCTTCAAAGGCGCTTGCTTATTTGGTGGTAAAAGTTTAATATGAATACCATTTCCTTTTAGAAATAAAACACGTTTGTGAATGATACACTAATCTATAGGCTTACACTGAACACTCCTCCTTCCTAATAATTATTATCAAAGATTGCGCAGCTGCAGTTGAAGACCAATGGGTTGATAAAATCATTTTTAACAATATGAGTGGGTTCATAATGTGCTTTTATTTCTTAGGTATTTGATATGTTTCAGGGATAAATATGATCATGTGTTAAGCAACTGAAACCATTTAATGCCTGTAGCCTTCGATGTGACAACCATTCGGTGTTAAACTGGTTGGCTTTAAATGCGCTGAGCAGATGAGACCACTCTTTCTTTGGTTTAAGACTAGCCTGGAAAATATCAAACGGTCATATGACAAGGGTTTAAGAAACCATTCCAACATACGGGACTTTGTGACAGGTCAAAGTTGATAGCAACAGCAATAGATGACTTTACGTTATGAAAAAAATGCTTGAGTTTTGCGATGGAACCCTTTTTGACAAAACTAGACATTGCTTAAGTTAGGCAAATGGTGCTTTACAAAATGGCTGCTACAACTCAAAAGCACGCATTCAACCATCGTTAGTGTTTGCAAACAAAACGACTTATTTCCGAGAAAGGGGGTTAGAAATGATAAAAGAAGCGAACCCGTACTTGATAAACCTTATGCAATTACAAATTTACGTAAAACATAGAGCAACTGATACATGATAATACAATATGTCGGTCGATAAAAGAAGCAAACACATTATTTAATAAATAAATATAATGAAATAACAAACTTACCTAAAACACAGAGTATCCGGTACACAATAATACAATATACAAATCGATAAAAGGAACAAACCCATTACTCAATGAACATAATGATATTGAAATTACAAATATTCCTTAAAAAACAATTAACATAATGAAATTGAAATTACAAATTTACCTAAAAAACAGAGTATCCGATACATAATAATACAACATATAAGTCGATAAAAGAATCAAACCCATTACATTATAAATCTAATGAAATTACAAGTTTACCTAAAACACAGACTATCCGATACATAATAAGACCTTTCATTTCACACTCCGTCTCATAGTAATACCCCCCTGCACATCCGATCCCTAATAAAAGTCACCCACTGATAACAGTTTATTGTGCGAAATCCGAGGATTAGACTCTGTTTGTCAAAAGTGATATCTATCTTAGTGTTACTTTGTATACGAAAACATCTATACATCTATTTGTATGGGATGGTTAGGCAAAGCTAAACCGAAAGCAATAGAAGACATTATTAATAAAGAAAACATGATTCGATTTTTCTTTGATATTTGGAAGAAACGTTGTAGGGAAAGGGGTTGCAGTCCTCAACCCGTTCATGAAAGGCTTATGGTTCATCAAACAGGGAAGAAGCTCTACACAGCATTTACGTAATACAAACAGTTATTTGCCAAGTAAAATTGGAAATAATTGCTTATTCTACCGAATGTATACATTGTTCAATGTGTCCAAGGTAGACATTGCCCACTATGCCATTAATAGACATTTCTCAATGTGCCAAATGAAGACATTTCTCAATGTGCCAAATGAAAACATTTCTCAATGTGCCAACTGTATACATCGTGCCAACTATAGACTCATCTACTTATTGTTATTTGGTTGGTCCCATAATATGTAATAATTGGGCTGATGTGGTTTCCACGTAAAATGTATGGCCAAAGCTATGCACAATCAGATATCTTGTTTGCGGCTTATCTTCAATAATAACACTTCTTTTAAGTCCTTTTTCAAGAAATATAATGAAAATATTTGCCCGGGCTTCAAGGTAACCAAGCTTAGCACAAAACCGTCGTTCTTGTTTCTACATTTTAACGAAGCTTAGCACAAAACCTTTGTTTCACGAAGAGAAAATATATAGTGTCGTCGTTCTTGTTTCTACATTTTAACGAAGCTTAGCGTAAAACCTTTGTTTCACGAAGAGAAAACATATAGTGTCGTCGTTCTTGTTTCTACATTTTAACCATGCTTAGCGCAAAACCTTTGTTTCACGAAGAGGACATATATAGTGTCGTCGTTCTTGTTTCTACATTTTAACGAAGCTTAGCGCAAAACCTTTGTTTCACGAAGAGGACATATATAGTGTCGTCGTTCTTGTTTCTACATTTTAACGAAGCTTAGCGTAAAACCTTTGTTTCACGAAGAGGACATATATAGTGTCGTCGTTCTTGTTTCTACATTTTAACCAAGCTTAGCGCAAAACCTTTGTTTCACGAAGAGGACATATATAGTGTCGTCGTTCTTGTTTCTACATTTTAACGAAGCTTAGCGTAAAACCTTTGTTTCACGAAGAGGACATATATAGTGTCGTCGTTCTTGTTTCTACATTTTAACCAAGCTTAGCGCAAAACCTTTGTTTCACGAAGAGGACATATATAGTGTCGTCGTTCTTGTTTCTACATTTTAACCAAGCTTAGCGTAAAACCTTTGTTTCACGAAGAGAAAATATATAGTGTCGTCGTTCTTGTTTCTACATTTTAACCAAGCTTAGCGTAAAACCTTTGTTTCACGAAGAGAAAATATATAGTGTCGTCGTTCTTGTTTCTACATTTTAACCAAGCTTAGCGCAAAACCTTTGTTTCACGAAGAGAAAATATATAGTGTCGTCGTTCTTGTTTCTACATTTTAACCATGCTTAGGGCAATACCTTTGTTTCACGAAGAGGACATATATAGTGTCGTCGTTCTTGTTTCTACATTTTAACGAAGCTTAGCGCAAAACCTTTGTTTCACGAAGAGAAAATATATAGTGTCGTCGTTCTTGTTTCTACATTTTAACGAAGCTTAGCGTAAAACCTTTGTTTCACGAAGAGAAAATATATAGTGTCGTCGTTCTTGTTTCTACATTTTAACCATGCTTAGCGCAATACCTTTGTTTCACGAAGAGGACATATATAGTGTCGTCGTTCTTGTTTCTACATTTTAACGAAGCTTAGCGCAAAACCTTTGTTTCACGAAGAGAAAACATATAGTGTCGTCGTTCTTGTTTCTACATTTTAACCATGCTTAGCGCAATACCTTTGTTTCACGAAGAGGACATATATAGTGTCGTCGTTCTTGTTTCTACATTTTAACGAAGCTTAGCGCAAAACCTTTGTTTCACGAAGAGAAAAAATATAGTGTCGTCGTTCTTGTTTCTACATTTTAACCAAGCTTAGCGCAAAATCTTTGTTTCACGAAGAGGAAATATATAGTGTCGTCGTTCTTGTTTCTACATTTTAACGAAGCTTAGCGCAAAACCTTTGTTTCACGAAGAGAAAAAATATAGTGTCGTCGTTCTTGTTTCTACATTTTCACCAAGCTTAGCGCAAATCCTTTGGTAGAATTTCACAAAGAGGAAATAATTATCGTCATCATTAAATCGAACATTTGATTCTAAAACCACTCCGTTAATATTTCTTACTAATCAACTCCTGGTGTTTGACGTTCGATGTTGACAATAGGGTTGTACTCAGTGACTTATGGTTTAACCCATTAACAAACAATAACAACATTCGACCAGTTTGTTGCAGACGACCCTGGAAAACATTGTAGGAAAAGGAGAAATTGCTCGTAACGAGCAATATCTCCTTTTCCCACATTGTTTTCCAGAGTCGTCTGCAACAAAGTGATTAGATATCATAATTGTTTGGTTACAGGTTAAGGCACAAATGAGTGCAACATTGGCCACCGCGATACAACTGAACTACGGTTTAAGATAGAATATCCTTTATAGTTTCGGACCCGACCAATGCTAACCGAGAACATCCGAAGTAATCCGACGAACACATTAATTTATAAATTGCGAATTATGCGTATTCTACCTTAAAACGACACGAAACTCTTCTTTTCGACACTTTCTTGTTTGAATGAAGCATGTATGTATGTGTTCCTTTATTTTTTTTGTGAATTTAAGTTTTAACGACGCCAAATCTTGAAGTGACCTAGCATTCCAAGGGTTTCTTCTCATTTCGTCTACATTCATTTCGTCTACAAGTTAAATTATCATTTCGTCTATACTCCTTTCGTCTACAAGTTAAATTCTCATTTCGTCTACATTCATTTCGTCTACCAGTTAAATTCTCATTTCGTCTACACTCATTTCGTCTACAAGTTAAATTCTCATTTCGTCTACACCCATTTCGTCTACCAGTTAAATTCTCATTTCGTCTACACCCATTTCGTCTACCAGTTAAATTCTCATTTCGTCTACACTCATTTCGTCTACAAGTTAAATTCTCATTTCGTTAACACCCCTTCAATCTATCAATTCCTATTTCGTCTACAGAAAAAATGACTATATAAAAGTCAAAATCTCTTTTGGATTTCCACTTTATGATTTTTCTTATTTCGAACCCTCCACAGTAAAAACTGATAACAGGTTGGAATATTTTTTTAACTCAATTAGTGTCAAAAACAAATCAATTTATACCTGTATACAATATGGGACTTCTGTCTGAAAAGGTGTAAAACTGGTTGAAAAAGATTGTAGACGAAATTGGTGTAGACGGAATGGGAATAAACCCCATATCGACATTGGAAGCCATAAATCAGTGGCGAGTTTGGTATCATCCAATATACTCGATGAATCATTGTATATCTCTCAGGTCAAATACCTCGTTATTAAGTCCTTCCTCTGGTCTACCGTTTGAAGTTTATTAAATACGTATCCCTTAACCCTTAGAATGCTGGGTAATTTTTCTAAAGATAGAATTCTGTCTGCTTTCCAAAACTTTAAATATCTGCTTAATTCTGGTGAGGAAAGAGAAGTAAACATGTTAGATCATAGGCCAGTCGCCAATTTGCTTGGCGGCTAGCCTGTATCTAACCTGTTTGCATAAGCACGAATACAGTTCCGGCACTATAAGGATTAGTCTCTCAATGTATCTTACCCTAACTTCATAACGACTGCAGAATGAGGCTTCAATAACCATTGTGATAAAAAAGGAGCAATTGCCCATCACGAGTCATTGCCCCTTTTTGTCACAATGGTTAATGACACAATGACCCATGTTTTTATATCAAAATGACAAAAAGTTGTAAATTTTGTTTAAATGTAATTTTATATGTGTATAAAGAAAACAAAATGTCACTTTGAAAAATAGATAGCCAAGAAAAATACAAGATATATTTAAATAGATTAGATAATAAAGTTAATTGGTTAGTTCGTTCTGAACAGTGGTTGGTCAGTTACGAACAAGTATGCTTTCATACATAGGGAATAAAGACTATTTCCATCATACTCAGCAAAACTTCGTTATTTGCAAATATGTTAGCATGTTTTCTTTTTTCATTTTGTTACGACACTATCAGACTAATTTCCTGTGCACTCGTCAACTTCCGACCTCTATACTAAAAAAATACACGTGCAAATATCACTCAACATTTCGGGCAAGCAGTCGCAAACAAGGTTTGAATATATCTCCGAAAAACTATTCGAAATTACAAAAGTTATTAAAGGTGCTTGTTCACAGATGCGCGGGAATCTAAGCTAGAAAACAGCTGTACTGTTATATGATACGCACTAAATAATGTCATTGGAAACAAAATTAGATCGTTTTTAGTTCTTTAAAGTGTGTATACTGTGAATTAACATGCATATCAATCCAAAAACGTGACATAACCTTTGAGATCTGCCGCTATCAAACTACACATACTTAGATAAATTGACGTCTCCTAAATAAACTATGCTTTCAATAGCTACTTTTAATTGTATATCAAACAATAGTACAAAAACGGTAATTTTTCAAAGACATTTCCAGTTGACTTTCAACTTTTCTCATCTCGATCATGCTCCTTGAAGTTCAAACACGGCGGGGTATTACAATTTTTCCATCTTAACATCTATTTGGATTTTTTTCTTTGTTTGGATTGTGATAGACAGCATCCTTCGACTTTTGTAGTGAACGGAAATTAGCATTTTGTAAAGTAGTTGTAATATCACTGTAATAAAGTAAGAAGACTGGTTACCGTGATCAATTTCTAATTATGTTGCAATGGCATCTTGCAACATTTGACATGTGTGCAATAAGACAGGTTAATATAAAGTAACGTTTTCGATATAGGTTTGTGACATGATTTCAAATTCCTCTCATAGGGTACTTTAGACCGCCTAGCGCTAGGACATTGCTGCTTAGGAAGTAAATGAGATGAACAAATGTGTTTCAATGTGCCCAGAAATCGAATAAACTTTTGTAAAAGAACAGAACAGAACACATTTTATTAGAACGTGAGCATATTAGCTCATTGTTCTTAAAAATACAATTAACTAGATAACAATGAAAATAGTGTCATTTCATATATACAATTCGACATAACCCAAAGCATTGTTCTGAAATAAGAAAAAAAGTTCTTATTTACTTTTATCAGAAATCATGATGACAAAGTGTATAGATAGCCATCGATGCCTTGCTAAACTGAAAATTTAACTAAGATTAAGTATTGAATAGAGACATCAATGATGGTTTGCATTCTACAAAGTTGTGTATGAGAGTGTTAAAAAACGTTTTTCAACAATCCTAAAACATATTTAGTTACCATTGCTTGACATAAACTGATTTCTACTTTGGAAGGCATTTTTACAAAACAGTGAAAAAGAACCCTTGTTGTGATCTCAATATAAGTACAGACCCCTATGCTCGGTATATGTTTCATGTATACGACAAAAAGGTTGTAGGTATTACGGATCTAACCTAACAAAGGACAGCGTGTATACTATCAAAAGCTTTTATACCCTTATAGCACTGGAACCGACTTCATGCTTATGCAGACAGGTTAGATCCAGGCCAGCCGCCAAGTATATTGGCAGCAGGCATGTGATCCTAAATGTTTGCTACTAAGAGTATCTTTCTACATCAAAAGTAAGCATATATCTAAGGTTTTGGAAAGCAGACGACACAACAATCTAGTTTTATAACAATTACCCAGCATTCTAAGGGTTAGATAAAATATAAGGAATGTAACACCACTCGAGACTGTTCTCTCTCTTTGAACACCCCCATACTATGGACCCTATGTATGAAATAATAAACCTGATATCTTTGAGCAAAAAATGCTCGGAACAGATACAAATGAATTCAATAGGTTTGGATTAATATTTAAGGTAACGTTATATGCTGTCATGATTAAACTATGACGTAGCATAATGTTCTTTAAGTTGAAACATGTAAAGAGATAGTGATTTGAAAGCTCGATTTATACAGCGACCATTATAAAATTTGTTTTTATTGAATTGGACACACGAAATCAAATGTTGGTACCGTAAAACACAAAAGCTACAATGGGGCATGGTGCTGGTATCATTAAAGCCAGACTAGCGCTCATTTACAGTAAAACAGGTCAATTTCTAGAATTTTTTTCGGAAACTTTGAATTCGCATTTAACATGTTATTGAGACCTTAAAATGTTCATATAATGCTATTAAAATAGTTAAGGCGATAGGGCTTGAATTTCGTAAAACGTCGAGGACCAATGAAATCGAGGTATTCTTCCATTTTAAATACTCACGTCTTTGCTTTTAAATAAAATTGACAGAATGTTTATGTTTATCACAAGAATTTTCAAACCAGGTGCCGCCTCTTGTTTATCCGAACGCTCATCGCTATTTTTAGACACAACTCGAATGTAAACAATGGAGTCATACTGTACGCTAAACACACTTTGTAAAAAAGCATTTTGAAACTTCGCTAACGAGTAGTACAACCCCTTACAAACAAACAGATCAACAATTTCTAGTTGTTTTGCTGTAAAGGTTTATACATGCATACTTCCTTAACCCTTATAGTGCAGGGTACCGTTTTACTAAGCAAGTTACGGAAAATATTTGCGTAAGTCATAATTGATAACATGGATAGTATCTTCAATGAAAGTACAATATTGCAATGTGATACGTCATTGGAAGCTTCTCGGAGAGACGATTCCAATGATGTATTACTTTGCAATATTGCTTAGCCCAATATTGATAAAAGAGGAATTGTTGATTTAGTCTTACGCAAATCTTAAGCGTAAACTGTTTAGTAAAACGGTACCCTGGCACCGAATGGTAATGCTCATGCTTATGCAAACAGGTTTGATACAGACCAGCTGCATGGTAAATTGGCGGCTGACCTGAGATCTTACCTGTCTGCTACTATAAGTATCTTTCCTCTTTAAAATTAACCAGATGTTAATAATTTTGGGAAGCAGACGACACAAAAATCTATTTCTAGAAAATTACTCAGCATTCTAAGGGTTAATGCTATCAAAAACCACTATCTTCGATCCGGATCTTACTTTCCAGTTGAAATGCTATTCCAGTTACAAATATAAAGTTGGGATAAGCTGTTTTTCCCCTTTTCGTTATGGATTTGGTAAAATCTCGCGATCGAGAATGACTACCATCCTATGATTGTGTCGCCCCTCTGCCTCTCTGTTGATTGTGTTTCTTGTACAATTGCATATTGTCGTGCCATTTCATGGTATTGTGTGAAACGCAAGTTTTTTTTATTGCGTTCATTATTTCTTAACTATCGAAGACTTTTGTACACTTGAAAATTAATTTGCCTTACCAGATCTGTGTACAGTTTCAATTATGATTTACCATTTGAGACTGTTTGCCATTTTAGTTTTTTGCGCCATATCAGATTCTGGTGCTATCCCAGATTCTTATACTAATTTAAGACTCTTGTGCCATTATACGCTTTCGTATCACTTCAGCATTTGCATCATAGATGAATAGTTCTTTATAACTCTAAACTAATTGACGACATGTTTTTCTTTACCTTATAGACTGTTGCGTTATCATGCAATTACACCGTACTTAATCTATTCTGTCTTACTTATATGAAGAAATAGTGTCTGGTTTCTGATCGTTATGTATAAACTTATTCATCTTACATCGATTGTGACAGAAGCTTGAAGCTTATCAATTTCTCTTTCGATGACTTCTTCCAGGATACTTAACCAGTACTTCACCCCGCCGCTAACGGGGAATCAACCCGGGACCTTCGAATCAAGAGGCCAGCTTTCTACCACTGCACTACTCTCGCCTACTTCTAATCGTTGAACTGTTGGTTTCATATTCACATGAAGAAAACTTAATGGAGACCGTTTACTTAACCCTTTACCACACGCCAAATTGTCCTTAATCGAAAGAGTTTGCAGACGACATTCCAAAACGTGATGAAATTGAAAATTAATCTTCTGATAGGGCACAAAACATTGTGGGAAAAGGAGAAATTGCTTATTCATAGCAATTTCTCATTATCCCACCATGTTTTACAGAGTTGTCGGTAACAAACCGGTTAAATCTCGTTATTGTTTACTAATGGGGTAAATCTGCTATCACCACGTTCTGATGCCAATTAATAACATTGACATTTAGGCATTGAAAGTCGCCGGCATTACTTTAATGTCAATGTCGGTATACAATTACTGCTTGAGTTATCATATGTCGATTTACTCGACAAGAACATGACTCCGTTAAACAAACTTCTGTTTGTCTTGGAACATCGGTGGAAGTATGTCTTGTCAAGCAACCTGATAAAGTACCCAAGGCTGAGTTCAGTGTAGCTTTTTACGTTTCGGATAAGTAACACCCAAAAAGTAAATCGGCCCATGGATTTCATACATGATCCCAGGGAAAAAAGTATCAGGATGATCAAGGCTGTGTCAAATGCATGTGTGTTTATTTATCATGCAACAAACTTTGCTCTGTTTATTCCTGGTGTGTTTACGTGACATAGATAGTTCCGTTGGCTTCTTGTAATCTGATGACATTTAGTGTTTCCCTCTCGTTTTCTGAATATCTCTTATGGGATCAATGGTTCCAGGGATATCGTTTCCGTTTGTGAGATTCTTTTTCAAAATCTAGCCACGGCTATGGAAAACTGTCTAAACCCTTTGAATGCTGGGTGATTTTCTAAACGTGGGTTTTTGTGTAGTCTGCTTTCCAAAATGGTAGATATCTGCTTAATTTTGATGAGGAAATGTACTCAGAGTAGCAAACAGGTAAGATCACAGGCCAGGCGGCAATCAACTTGGCGGCTGGCCTGGGTTTAACCTGTTTCCATAAGCATGAAGTCGGTTCCAGCACTTTAAGGGTTAAAAACAAGTGCAACTAGTACAGACCTACTTTCTGGTCTTGTTTAATTACATTTGTTAGCATTATTTGTCTACCTTTACGACGATATGGAAACGTTAACCCTTAGGGTGCTGGAACCGACTTCATACTTATGCAAACAGGTAAGATCCAGGCCAGCCGCCATGTAAATAGGTGGCTGGCATGTGATCCAACCTGTTTGCTGCTCTGAATATCGTTCCTTATCACAATTAAGCAGATATTTAATGTTTTGGAAAGCACACGACACAAAAATCTATTTTTAGAAAATCATCAAGCAACCTCAGGGTTGAATACACATTCCATAAGTGCGGACCTACGTCCTGGACTTATTCTATTTACATGTGTTAGCATTGTTTGTATACCAGTACAACGAAAGGCCTACGTTAAGATCAATAAAAGAATCATAAATTATTGAAACTCACCATCTACGTATTTGAATGCGTATCACCTGAATGAATACGGCTTAGAAAACATTAAAACATTAAAACTCTACCTTTATAGACTATTATGATTCAACACCAAAACGGATATAGGTTAGAGGCATTGCAACGCAAAATATCTGCTTTAAAATGATGAGGACTCTTTTTCATAATGTAAATGTAATAGGGGAATAGAAAAAAAACCTCAAAGGATTGAAACTGATCATTTCTGCCTTCACAGTCGGTAGCACTGAAACGCATATTTTCGGCCTTTGGTTATGATTCTGTACGAGAATGTATTATGTTTTAGAGGAATGAAAAGAAACCGAAAGCATTGACGGGTACAATGTCTGCCTTTGAATGATAACTCTTCTAGATTAGACCGTGTTGTTATGCAGTCTAATCTTACGCGAACTCGTATAAGGTATTTTTATAAATGATTCCGTATCAGACAGTGTTTCTTAAAGGCTTAATGTAAACGGTATAAACCCTTATGGTGCTGCAACCAAATTCATGCTTATGCAAACAGGTTAAATTATAGGCAAGCCGTCAAGTAGATGGACGATGGGTTAAGCCCCTGAAAAAGTGCAGGCCTAAGTGAATAAGCATGGAAAGCCCTCAATATCAGTTTTATTCTAAGTGATAAAAGATATTGTATTTCAATATATTTTTCTAATACTTGTTCGCCGCCTGCGCCCGCAATTAAGCTATTTCAAGTGAGGCATGGTCTTTGTATCGATTGATTTAGCCTCTCATTATTATAAGTATATCCCTGCAATATTGAATGTCATGAGGGGGAATAAAGAAAAATATCACTAAAACATAAATCAAAATAGTGTCGTAACCCAACAAAATGACATGTATTATAGAGAGCTTCAATGGAAATAGTTTTGCAAACGCCAATAGAAATGGGAAAAAATGAGAAGAGAGAGAGAGAGAAACTATTCAATTCGTAGTAAAGTTAGTTTTGCCACGAAAGAACGAAGACGGAATTATACATATCAAAACGCTCCTTTTCATTTAAAAGTACTATCTCAGTGAACGAGGGATATATATATATATATATATATTTTTAAAAGGTGTCTGCTACTGATGAAATAGCATTGCAGATCTATAGAGTTACAGAACAATGCATTATTGATACACTTGTAACACCCTTCTATAATTGTGTGGTGGATATATTGCACAATTATGATGCAGATTTAGAAAACTCTTCAAAAGGTTGTTCCATAATATAATTGTTCTTACAGATGTCTTCATGACAGGGAACTATTGTCAGCCCTGTAATGACAGATCTTCGTCTTCATTAACCAATATAACATGTTTCAAAAATTACCGTGACATGATAATAGTCCTTGGTTTGCTTGATGAAAGGTTAAATGCGTGTTTGTTTTGATGAGAATTCAGCATTTTAAAAAGGAGAATCACGAAATGTTTTCTCTAAGTCGTTGAATTAATATCTTAATATGCCTACTCACGAAAGGACTAATTGTTACCGTTTTCTATATTAAGACCATCGTTAGTTATTACAGTAGGATATATTTACCTTAATTTACCTGGTTGTTTTTTACATCGAATGTGAAGGAAGCTTAAAGCTTGTTCAAAGCCACTCTCGATTACTGCTGTATGTATACAAAACCAGTACTATCGCCGATTTGTGGGTTAGTATCGGAAGTTTTCACTTATCCTAACGGAGATTCAAACCCTGGACCCTCGTTACAAGAGGCTGGCGCACTACCTCTGCACCTCTGTCGCCCACTTGAAATAGATATAAAGCGTTGTGACCAATTACCCAACAGGCGTCTTGATAATGGGACGTATACGGGTCTTGTACACGAAATATTTGATAAACAATAACATGAAACCTATTTTGTCGGGACAACATGTACCAACAGAATGGAGCTCAAAGAAGCAATATAAAGATGGAAATGGAAATATGCCTTTTATCTATACGTTTTGACCACTCATATTGGATATGGAAATAGGCATTTAACCCATTACCAAACAATAACGACAATTGACCAGTTTGTTGCAGAAGACTCTGGAAAACATTGTGGGAAATCGAGAAATTGCTCTTGATGAGCAATTTCTCATTTTTCCACAATATCAAAAGATTATTTTCCAATTTCATCACATTTTGACCTGTCGTCTGCAAACTTTCATTGTAGGACAGTCAGAAAGTTGGCTATGGTAAAGGGTTAATCTGGACGCCTTGAAGAGACGAATCTAAATAGTGCTGACAAAAAAAGAGTTCGGAGAAGCAAGTAAAATTAGATATGGAAATACAGTTGTACATGTATGCCTTTTACCTTGACGTTCCTATTTGAGACGATTCTAAATAGAACCCATGCATAGAGTTCATGGAATCAATCAAGGAGTTGGATATGGGAACAGGCCTCTTATTAGGACTTTCACCCAAGATCTTTTACAGGAAATCATGAACCTTTGCGGTAGGAATTAAGAAGACAAGGCGACAATACGGAAAAAGATCGCAATTTCTCCTTGTTTTATCATGTTCCTATCCAATAACGCATAGACGTGACATGTTATTTTTTTTAACATTTATACAGTTCATTTGTACTTTGTTTCTCCATCCATCAGTGGAATGACCTATTAACAAAATTGCAAATTATAGAGACATGCCCCCCTTTCTTGGTACAGATTTGATCCTCTTCTTGGAACAACTTCTTGGTTTAAACTTAAACATCTTCTTGGTACAAACATGCTTTTCTTCTCGGCACAAACTTTTACATCCTTTTGATACAAACTAATTCCTCTTCTTGGTACAAATTTTCTTCTCGTCTTTTTACAAAGGACAATAAAGCTTACATAACTAAAGTAAAAGGTTTTGTGTGGCCCAATGCTTATAGTACAAAACTCGTTATCATATTGCTCACATTGGCACAGGCCCAATCCCTGTGAAGGCCATTGTACTTTCATGAGAGGTGAATTTCTGGTTGATTTGGTCGGAATGCCAATGGTTCTATCCGGCCTGACCTGTTATCTTTCTGGGCACATACGTTATGGGTCCCCATTCATCTTCATGAACCGGGTATCGTAAGATAACTGTAATATCATTGACGCGATGTAAAACCATGATAAACAGATGGACAACCAAAGGGGATCTCTAATCAGTACTCATCCATGTGAGGACATTTGCATTTCCATGAGAGGAAGGATACATACAATCCTATCAACTCGGCAATCCCCGTCACAAGTCGGTAGATATACCTCGTAGGCAGTACATGAATACACCAGAAATCCTGGGGTTATTCGCCTTATTTCCGGCGGATAACGCAAAATACACATAGGCACTAAATATGTATTTAAACACACACAAATTGGTTATATATCACAATTGAATGGGTTTTTTACCCTTTTCATTAAAGATGATCATATCAACACATCGTTGTTTCATATTTTGTCAATCGGCTCTTTTCGGCAATCCCCGGATTGTGCCGGGGATTTCCGAGTAGATACGATTGCAACCGGACATGCCCTTCGTTGCTGACCTACTTTCAAAAATGGCTCCCAATTACCTCCGAGTTTTTTTTAAGAAATAGCCGAGGTGTTCCGAATGAGGATACATACTGACTTACGGAGTGCCGATGGTGCTACCCGGCTTGACCAGCCGTTAGAGGCAGTTGAGTATGGGTTCTTCTTTCATCATTTAGAGTCGAGCATCGCAAGATGACTAAAAAAAATGTTGATGCGTTTTAAAGCCCCATATCAAAATAAGTCTAATCAGGTTTCAGGGTATATAGATATGAATCAGAATCAGAATCAGAATCAGAATAATTTCATTTGACTTATACATTTACAGTTAATTGTCATTTAAGATAATTAGTTACAACACAATGTATTGTGTAAACAGGTGTCGCGCCCTAACAAATAAAGGATGGTTAAAACACCGATTTTTCAATTATGTAATTTGACAACGCGATGATACAGTTGTTTACGTTCAGAACAATTAGCAAGATTAACGACCGCGTATGTAAAAGACACCGGAAAGAAAAATCGAGATGCTGAAACAAAGGCACAACTTACTAGTTACGTTATTTCGATGTTTTATATCTGGCTTAAGCCCTGATTTGTTCACGCTTTTATTGGGTTTATAAACCTTTGATGGGATGTGTTGTGAAAACATAGAACATCCCAGAAAAGCAGTTACGGTTAATGAACGTTGTTAACCCTTATATTGTTGGAACTGACTTCATGCTTATGCAAACAGCTTAGATCCTGGCAATCCGCCAAGTAAACTGGCGGCTGGCCTGTGATCAAACCTGTTTGCTACTTTGAATATCATTCCTTATCAAAATTTAGCAGATATTTAATGTTTTGGAAAGCTGACGACACAAAAATCGATCTTTAGAAAATTACCCAGCATTCTAAGGGTTAAACAAAGAGTAAATTGCTGGATATTACGATCATATTTCTCGCTGTGACGTAGTTTGAACTGTGTGTTGTTGTGTTGAAATGAATCTATATCCTAAAGTAAAAGTATCAAGCTGATTGGAATTTGGTTTTTGCGCCATTTTCAACAAGGATGTAGTCCGATAGCAGTGATCAGTGCTCCTATTCATGCGTTCTTTTGTATTACATCCCCATTAAATCAAGACATTTGTTCAAGGCCACTGACTCCTTTCTAACCTGAATATAAGTTACCAGAGGTGAAGGACGAATAGATTCAGTGTCGTTCCAAATTCAGCCAATTCGATCATTGTGTTCGACAGGTGCACTTTGCACTGACCTATGTGCTATCGCTTAAATCAATCTATAACTAAATACGTTGTTGTTTTAACGTGGCGTCACAAGCTAGCACGTAAACCGGCAGGTGCACGTTAGAACAGATATTGTTCTTCTACGAAAGACTCCGGTATATTTTTCTTTTTACTAGCTGGTTATTGATTAAAATGTTAGATTAGCCTGTTCACAATCAATTCCTCTGGTTAAACTTATAAAAAAAAGCTTTTTTCTTTGCGCATGTTTCTTCTGTGATGCGGTGCGTAGGTACACAAAAAGCCATATCGCGCTGTGGTGCGTCGTAGTACAGGGGTCTGTCGTTACTGACAGTGCACCCCTGAATGCCCATGCGATAAGCACAGATTTATCCCGGTCGACAATGTACGGCTTTTTACAAAACATGCATTTACAGTTCATGAAATAGTGACAAACTTATGCCTTGAATAAGCCCCTCCCTCGACGTGCCACACGTGGAAATGCTTCGCCGTGGCACATAGTAATAACCAATTCTAATAAATACATCATCAACGAATAAATAAATCATTAACCCGTGTCAGTTTGCCATCAAAAGCCGTCGACCCGTCTGCCTTTTCGAGAGTATCGTAACACTTTATAACCGGATATTTTACAAAACACGTCGCTTCTAGTATTTCTTTTTCTTTAATATCTAAACCTTAATTGAGTTTTCAAAGAATAAATAAACGATTTTCAAGAGATTGAAATTTAGTTATCCAGTTTGTTGTTTACAGTACAGTACTCGACATACTCGTTTTCAGTTTTCTTTCTTTGTTTGCACAGTAACCTCTTAAACTTACTCACAGATATTTACGTATACAGTACTGTACCATTTAGAGTGTAGTACTCAGCCTGTTCAGGGGTTTACGTTATCAGTAATAACAGACAAAGCGCATCTGTCGAACACAATGGAGTAGAAATAGGAGTATTTAATTCGGAACCCCTCAGCCATTTCTTAAAATAACATCGGAGGTAATTGGGAGCCATTTTGATAGTAGTCCGGCAAAATGGCGGCGACGAAGGGCATGTCCGTTTTCAATCGTATCTATTCGACAATCCCCGACAAAAGCCAGGATTTCTGGTGCATGTAAACGAGGTATATCTACCGCTTTGTGCCGGGGATTGCCAAGTAGATACGATCGGGAGTTTTCAGGCTGTATTGTATTATACCAGATACAATATCAGAAATCCAAATTGTACTAACATCATAATCATATGGACTGCGAAATGTTTTGTTTGTATGTTGTTAAAAGCCGTATCAAGAATATTTCAGTGATTTAACGGCTTTCCTTGATCCACAAATACCATGCCAGGGCTCACAAGTGACGAAAGATTTTACTGTTATTTAATCAAACTGTTCCGTTACCCCTTAACCCTTTACCAAACGTCAATTTTTCGACTGTTCAAAATTGAAAGAGTTTGCAGACGACATTTAAAAATGTGATGAAATTGAAACATAATCTTCTGATTGGGTAGAAAGCATTGTGGAAAAAGGAGAAATTGCCCAAAGAGAAAAGATATAAATCTATAGTTCCAAATAAGCTGGGTGTTTTATTAACTTGTAAGAAGACGTTTTTACGTACCTAACACCGCATTTTCGACTGTCCCAAATTGAAAGAGTTTGCAGAGGGCATTTCAAAATGCGATGAAGTTGAAAAATATTCTCTAACAGGGTAAACAACATTGTCAGAAAAGGAGAAATTGCTCGTTGAGAGCAATTTCTACTTTTCCCACAATGTCTTCTAAAGTCGTCTGCAACGAACTGGTCAAATATCGTTATTGTTTGGTAATGGGTTAAGTCAAGTTTAGAGGGTACGAAGCGGAATGGTTACGACAAGGCAATTCTTACTAGTGCCAACACAGAGTTTAGAAAAGAACTGAACAAGTAATCTTGGGAAAACGTCTGTTATCTGGAACTCTAATTTGTTAAATCATATTAATTGCTGATAAGTTTACGTTAACACTACTAACGTGATTTGTAAAGTTTAATTGGCCTCCAATTGGCACTTTCAGTCTCTTGTGAATTTGGGGTGTTTTCTTTTTTTCGTCTAGACACGCGAGACTCGGATACTTCAGTCTGTCATGGTAGCGAATTGGGTCAAGTTTTCTTTGATTACTGCTGCTTCCTTTTATTGTTTATCATTAACAGTTTTTCTAAGGAAGTTGGATCGAAATATTCCCATTCACTCAAATGTCTGGTTATGTTGCCTATAAGCGTCTCTTTTTATTTAAAAAATGTTTAACTAATTCTTAATTTTGAAAACGCTTGAACATTGTGCGTCAATTGCTATACGTAGTTCTTAGGTCCTTAAGTTAAAAAAACCATGAATGATTTGCATATAACGCCTAATACAGTCCTTGTTTCGGAAATAACATGGTGGGTTTGCATAAATCGCCTAACAAAGTCCTTGTTTGGACATTACGTTGTCGATAAGCATAAAACGCCTAATACAGGCCTTGTTTTGGAAATTACATGGTCTTTAAGCATAAAACGCCTAGCAAAGTCATTTTTTGGGGGAAATTACGTTGTCGATAAGTATAAAACGCCTAATACAGGCCCTGCTTTGGAAATTACATGGTCTTTAAGCATAAAACGCCTAGCAAAGTCATTGTTTGGAAATTACGTTGTCGATAAGTATAAAACGCCTAATACAGGCCTTGCTTTGGAAATTACATGGTCTCTAAGCATAAAACGCCTAGCAAAGTCATTGTTTGGGAAATTACGTTGTCGATAAGTATAAAACGCCTAATACAGGCCTTGCTTTGGAAATTACATAGTCTTTAAGCATAAATCGCCTAGCAAAGTCATTGTTTGGAAATTACGTTGTCGATAAGTATAAAACGCCTAATACAGGCCTTGCTTTGGAAATTACATGGTCTTAAAGCATAAAACGCCTAGCAAAGTCATTGTTTGGAAATTACGTTGTCGATAAGTATAAAACGCCTAATACAGGCCTTGCTTTGGAAATTACATGGTCTTTAAGCATAAAACGCCTAGCAAAGTCATTGTTTGGGAAATTACGTTGTCGATAAGCATAAAACGCCTAATAAAGGCCTTGCTTTGGAAATTACATGGTCTTTAAGCATAAAACGCCTAGCAAAGTCATTGTTTTCATCAGAATGCTTTGCTTAGACCACTTCAAATGGTCAAAGCTTTGAAATAAATGGGAACGTTTTGTAAAGCAAGGTATTCATTTCATCATGTGATCTTTTATTGCAACAACAGTAACAATTTATGGCCATATCCATGTAATACAATTATTTCATAACAAAGTGCATATCAAAGCAAAAACAACATATTACGTTTCTTTACCAAACGAACATATACATGAAAGGCATCCACTTTTTCATTGTTCTGTTGTAGAAATTAGGGTTTTTACTGTAAGCCCATTTATATTGTATTTGATATTTGGTACAGGTATCATTGTTGGAAAAGGAAACAAACTTTAATTTGATCATTATTCGCAATAGACTTAAGATCTAATTACCTTTAAATTTTACTGTCTTTCACTGATCGGGTGTGATTGTGTCTTTGAAAAGCTAATTTGCATGGTTCGTTCATGTAAATTTGAGAACCTTATGCTTTGTTACTTAAGTATTAGCAAATCATCCTCATCCGTCATCTTCCCAATGACGTATCCGAATTCAAGGTAATGCTGACAATAGCTGGTGACCAATATGTCCTCGGACCTCGAGTAGTGATCTATTACTACAGCACTGTGTGTACTGCACATTAACCCTTGATATGCTGGGTAATTTTCTTAAAGTAGATTTTTGTGTAGTCTGCTTTCCAAAACCTTTAGATATTGTTTTTTTTTATTTTTTCTGAGGAAAGATAACAAGTGTAGCAAACAGGTTGGATCAAAGGCCAGTCGCCAATTTATTTGGCGGCTGGCCTGGATTTAACTTGTTTGCAAAAGCATGAAGTAGGTTCCAGCACTATAAGGGTTACAATTGCTTCCCCTGTCAGTGTGTGTCCGCCTATTCTATCAGTTTTCATCGGGGTTCTCATGCGTTTGTCACCATATAAGGTATGGTGGTGTATACGTACGCAAATATTGCACATGGTCAGACATGCGAATTTTGTCAGGAATGAATTTCTTTCAAGATGATTGTTCACAGATATGAGGACATTTTGAGGTTAGACATAAATTTCTTCAAAACTGCACTCATCTCTCCTGTTATATGATACGCACTGGAGAACAGTCGTGAGAAGCAAACTTATATCGTTTTTGATTTTTTAAAGTGTGTATATAGTAAATACGTATGTATTCTTATCCATATGCATGACACTGTTTCTTAGATCAACCGCACATAAACTGTGCATTACTAGACACATTTACTGGTATGATAATGCATTCAAAAGGTACTTGTAACTGTAAATCAAACAACAATTCAAAAACTGTATTCATTCAACATTTCTTTTTTAATTTCAAAGTAATTTTCTGTGACAAGAACCGTAAATCCAATACACTCGATCTTCTCTTAATGTTTGCAGAGACTTCGTTTGAAAATTGAGAAAATAATAGAAAGGATTCAGTTCAAAAGCACCTTGTAAGTCAATATTGTAACGATTGCATCTGGTGAAGTCTCCTTAATACTGTATGTTAACTTGAGTATATTCATAGAATATTACCTTATCGGTTGTACATTACATAACGTGTCAAAGTCTTTGAAACACACCTTATAAGGGTAACATAAAATGCAATGTACTTCTTTACGCGCTCGTTGCATAGCAGCAAAGTGCAGTATGTGTAAATCTCCAAGATTAGAAAACAAACAGGGAGAAAAATACAACATCTTGTTCATTTGGGCACATCTGCTCGAGAACTCATTCAACTTCTAATAAGCAATTCATCCTTACATTATAATGTTAACTTCCCAATAAGATAGCGAATATGTTTTGTGTTTAACCCTTATGGTGCTGGAAAATACGTCATGCTTATGCAAACAGGTTAGATCCAGGCCAGCCGCCAAGTAAATTGGCAACTGGCCTGTGATCTAACCTGCTTGGTAATCTAGGTATCTTTCTTCATCGAGATTAAGGAAATATTCAAGGTTTTGGAAAGCAGACGCCACAAAACTCTATCCATAGAAAATTACCCAGCATTCTAAGGGTCAATCTTTTGTAACCTGCTATTTGTAACGCCCATAAGTGTCATACGGTGCAAATGGGAAAGTCGACCGATTGGTCATGGAATTGCAATGGTATGGAGCGTGGCCAACACGTGTACATGAGCATGGTCTTCTTGTCAAGTTTAATCAACCTTCGCATCATTTTAAACTTATTTGACCGGTCTGCACCTAAATACTTTAGAAACCATATTGACAAAATAAGGTATTGTTCGTGACGATAATTCCATTTAATCTTTCAGAATGGTTTCTTTCAATTTTGATAAAAAAAATGTGATAAAAATAACAATACAAAGGAACAAACGGTTTTCTTTTGCTTAAAATACGAAATCATGACTACAACCTAGTCCACAGGGGTGAGTTAACCGTCTCGCCATTTTATCAACGAGAACTCCGGGTCTGCTACATGGCTCATACAATATAAATGGCACCGAGGTGGTAATGGGTTCGTATCTTGTATGTGTGGTTACGGGTACAAATGCAAACTTTCAATACGGAATCGTAATTACAGCCTAGTACAAAGAGAAATACAATCTGTTACATGTTTCACACAGTAGCAATTGCGCTGAGGTCGTAATATATTCGTATCTTGTATCGGTGGTTGCGGGCACAAAATGCGAGATAATGGTAAAAATGGCTTCCCTTCATGACATTCTGGGTACTGGGGAAGACCATCACAAATAGAGGTACCAACTAAACGTAGAACAAGTAATGTTGTTTATGATCTCCAAAGCGCAGCGATAGTGCTAAAAGAAAACAGGATAAACCCATAGACAAACAATGCTCAGAGTCTAGAATGGTATTTACGTAGGAGTACACCGTTTACAGATTACATAGAGGAGGTAATGACACATATATGTCAACCTGGTGTCGCAACGGGCACCTGTGACCGAATAACGTTACTTCCGGGTCGTCGTTCACCAAAGTAGTCCCATTTAGAAATATTTAGAAGATTTTCCATTATTTTGATGCACGGTTCTGCGATTAAGAGATTTTACCTGGTAATACCCCGATATGCTTCATGTCGAGGGTTCAACGCAAGACTATAGTAAGTGTTTCACAAACATGAAGCACTTACTACTGTGTTGCATTGAACCCTCGATGTATAAAAATAATTCCTCCAACGTTCTCAAAGTTTGTTTTGATTGCCTATTTGTCTTGGTTTTATAAACACTAATACAGGTGCCTCATCCAGATTTAACAGCTAGTGTACCGATGTTTGGACGGTACTGTT
Source organism: Cerastoderma edule (assembly GCA_947846245.1). Classification (NCBI taxonomy): domain Eukaryota; kingdom Metazoa; phylum Mollusca; class Bivalvia; order Cardiida; family Cardiidae; genus Cerastoderma; species Cerastoderma edule. Next base: position 4,316,704 of record OX401405.1, read on the forward strand.
ACATTTTGCTCTGTATAAAAAAATGAGACGAATAACAGTTTTTGAGAGTTTAATGGACCAAATCATTGTCAAACCATGTCCAGGATTTTAATGTTTAACGGAACAACTAGTTGTTTAAGCATATGCAGATTTTGAGAGTTTACGTATCAACTCGATGTTTCAGCATGCATGTGTAACCAAGGTGAGAAAAATATGCAGCCATACTGGGATTCGAACCTGGGACCTCAGCAAACGGTGCGAACGCTCTACAGACTCACCAATCCGGCCCGCTTACACATTTAATCTTACCTTTTATATCGAGACCCCTGCTACATATACCCAACACATTAAAATTCGTCTCGAATATCTTGGGAATATCCTTCGTTTGTGGAAGGAATCTGGAGTATCCATCACTCTAGCTACCGTGGTTCGTTTACGTTGGCGCCAGATGTATCAGGAGGGACTCTTAGTAGGTTGTAGACGATATGTTATAGTAGGTTATAGGTTATTATTGCTGCGGCGGTTAAGCCTTGAAGATACAGTTATTTGCATTGGATTTAAAAGTAATTCAAGATTTCAAAAGTCACAGGTGTTTGACCATCTTATTGGCCCACGCAACATAAACGATACCACACACTTTCCGAGCATTTCCCTAAAACAAAACTTACGTTCATGTAGAATAAAGGCTTTATATGATGGCTTCCTCTTATCGTCTGTGGGTGGCCGATACTGTCATATGACTTGTTGATGTGAAGTAGTGAAGAAAAAAACCAATAATACCTTTTTAGCATACTAGGTTGGTGACATTAATTTATTTACGCATCTTATCAAAGACAATTTATAGTAACACACGCGACAAACAATGTTACAGCTTGTTTATGTGTCATATCTTACTGTTTCAAATGTTGAACTTTTCCTTTGTTCACAATAACCATCTGTGTCTTTTACGTACATTTTCCTGCCCAGTATGCCAACTTTATGCTGCCAACTTTCAAATAAACAAATCAAACACTAATACATTGGTATGTGATTGGTTAACTGCGCTAGGTTTAACATCTCGGCAAAAGTCTTAGCTTTGAATTAAGATAGATACCATACCATAACCGATGGTGGAAGAAACCAAGATCTTGAAGAAATAAATGTTACATATCCGAAACTGATCGCCTTTCTGAAGTATTCGTGAATGGTATTACAATCTATGAGGACTTTCTCGGATATCTAATTGTTAGAAAGCTTAGGGTGTTTCCAGATCAGCCAGTGCAGTGTGCACTGACTGAACAGGGGCCTTTCTTTACGCGCAAGTAGTGGGACATAATTCGGTACGGTCTTTCCAAGTAATCATCGCCTGTGATAAATGCATTTATCTTTGTTTAACTTTTACGTCGTGATTCTGACAATTCAGATACAGTTGTTATCCCCAACCAAACATCCGGTCACAATAATGCACTTCATATGCGTCTCTTAGTGTTCTTTGCATTGGTTTTCAACGGTATATACCAATCTCTTTCATACACGTATGCAAGTAACGAACGATCACTCTGCAAGGCGGGAATTGAACTGGTTCCCCGCTGTCTACTGGTTCTACTGGTTCCACAAGATAGGTAACGGACAGCTCACATTTTGAGCGCTTTTGATTGCAATGTTCAACAATACGACAACCGAAACAAACATCACGGTTATTTCCCCTAAATCATTGTTTTGCGATTTCCAAAACGGACATCCCTTTATCCCTTTAATTATCCACTGATTTGTAACAAATGTTTGTAAAATTCGATTTTCAAATCAGTTTGAACAATATTTCTTTAAAGGGAACTTTGTGTCACGGCCAACTGTTCGTTTGAATCGGCAAACGTTCATCTCTAAGGACAACATGCTGTTTTTGTTCCTTTCGTGTCAAGCCAGGATCCTGTCTGGCAAATTTAAACCACACCAGTCTCTTTATGCGATTGATGAGAGCGGATAGGAATGTTTAGACCATTCGGACAGTTTACAGAGGTAACAACGCTAGGTCCCAGTTTGACTCCAAGTTTTGTCTCACTTTAGTTGACATTAAGTCTTCTTATACCAACATAAGTTCATAGATTCGATTGCCCTTTAATCAATTATTAATCCCATAAGCGGAATTGATGTGGATTTATAAGTTAAGAATTGTTTCACAAAAAATGTAAAATGGAGTTCAAACAAACGTCTAAATGTTGTCAAGAACACTATATTTCCTACATAAAATTGTGTCTTGTCGTTAACGACACATATTGTGTCGTGAAAAAGCCGACCGATTGAAGATTTTGGTCCTTACAAGCTGCACAAATTAGCGTCAACTTCTGAAGGGTAGACAAGGTAAAACAATAAACACATCCTATCATATGTTTTCTCTTTGAACATCTCTAATGATCGTTAACTGTACAACATAGAATCGGCATCGTAAACAAGGTTATTTTCTTAACCAATAATCAAGCATCCATGTCCATTATATGTGGATATGGTCCTGTGCGTAGTTTTTACAAAGTGGTAAATTGACATCTAGACACAATCGCTTGATTCAGATACGATAGTTGAGTGATCAGTCAGATTTAACCCTATCTGTAGACTATTCGTCGAATGCTGACATGGACATATGGGAGGTTTTTCAAAACGACCTTTGGATAAACTCACATGTTGTTATGTGAGGGAAATAGCGCCTATACATGCTACCAAGAGTTGATACCGCACAGAAAGTGGTGTTGACTTCCAAAAGTACACACGGTAAAAGTTTACCACACCCGATCTTTTGTTCTCATTTGACAACTCTAGCCATCAAATAACTATGTAGTATGGTATTGGAATCAAAATGATTTATACAGTCATTCAGCATCACATTAGATATAACAGTTAACTGATTTTACAAGTTTAACCCATTCGTAAAAGATTCGTCAAAACCAAGTATTAAGATTATGAATCTATTCTATTTCATTCGAATAAAATGATTGAGGGTTTAAAAGGACCTTGGGTTGTTCTCACATGTATTGATGTGTGAAAAAAGCCTCGATATGGGATAGCCAGTTTGGGTACAGGACAATACTTTGATGTCAGAGTATATGATGTCACTCCGCTTTCATGGGAACACATGACTGGAACAAAAATTTTAAAATTGGAAGCAACAGCAATCAACAAAACGGCCTAAAACAATATGTTTATCTTCATGATGATATTTGAAAGAAACTATTGTGACCATAAGGCAACTTTCTCATAAGGAGAAGCTTTATTCACAGCAGTTTTTAAAGGCAAAGATTAGTTTTGGCTTCCAAAGGGTAAACATGGCAGGACATTATCACTTCGGACAATTCTTTCTCCCTTTTGACAACTCTAATGACCAACAATATGAATCAGAATCGAAACCCTAAACAGAAAAAGTGAGTACTAGTAAGTCATTAATCTAGCAGTGCTACCCACAACGGATTAGAAAAAAACAAGTTAACACATCTAACAAGTTTGACTTCATATGTATACGATCCTTCAATTCAAAGAAAGAAGAGTATGTTCCATTTTTTCGGATTGATTTGTGACGGCTTTGTGAGGACCTTGGGTTGTTCTCACATGTAGCAATGTGTGGATAGTAGAACCGAAACGGGTGACATATACTGGTACAGGACAATACTCCGATGTCAGAGTATGAATGACATACCCCTTTCAAGGTAAAACGGTCCAAAATGGTACAAATTGGAAGCAACTGCAATTGACGAAAATGGCCGTAAAGAATATTTTTATTTTCTTGATGCTATTTGGAAGAAACCATTGTGACTATAAGGCAAATTGCTCATAAGGAGAAGCTATTTTTTCACAGCATTTTTTTTTCTTAAGGAAAAGAAATGCTGTTGACTACCAAAAGGGTAAACATAGCACGAAAGTATCATTTTGGATCATACGTCTTCTCTTTTGACATTTCTGGTGACAAAAGACATGGAATCAGAATCAGAACTTTTAACAGAACCAGAATCAAATAAAGATACCCAATGCTGATTAGATAGTAAAGATAACACATCTAAAAGGTTTGGCTTTATTTATAGACTAATCGTCAATTCAAAGTATGAAGAATATTTTCCTTTTAACTCGAAAAACATATTGTTGAGGGTTTAAAAGGACCTTGGGTTGTTCTCGCATGAAATTAAGTGTGGAAAATAGCACCGATACGGGTAGACATATGTTGGTACAGGACAATACTCCGATGTGAGAGTATGTATTGTCATTCCCTTTTCATTGGAACAAGTGACTGGTACGTATTGAAAACGACAGCAATCGACGAAAATTGCCCAAAACAAATTATTAATTTGTTTCATGATATTCGGAAGAAACCATTGTAACTATAAGGCAAATTGTTCACATGTAGAAGCTTTTCTTCACATCCGTTTTTAAAAACAACACTTGGTGTTGACTCCCAAATGGGTTAAGATGGTAGAAAATTATCAGATCGAATCATATATTCTCTCTGTTGACAACTCTAATGACAAATAACATGGAATCAGCATCGGAATTCTAAAAGGAATTGTTAACAAATCTTACAAGTCTCGCTTCATCTGAAGACAATTCGTCACTTCAAAGTTAGAAGAGTATATCCTATGAGTTCCGTTTAACCCTTAGAATGCTTGATATATCCTAAAATAGATTTTTTTGGAGTTTGCTTTCCAAAAACCTTAAATATTGGCTTAATTCTGATAAGAAAAGATACTCAGATTACCAAACGGCTTTGATCACTTGGCGGCTGGCCTGGATCTAACGTGTTTGCATAAGCATAAAGTCGGTTCCATCACTATAAGGGTTAATGATTGAGGGTTTTGTAAGGACCTTGGGTTCTTCTCACATGTAATGATGTGTGGAAAATAGCACCGATACGGGGTGGCCAGTTTTGGCACAGGACAACACTTCGATGTCAGAGTATGTATAATGCAATCTCCCTTTTATCGGAATTGGTGACTGGTACAAATTGGAGGCGACAGCAAACGACGAAGAATATATTTATATGCTGGGTGATATTTGGAAGAAACCATTGTAACAATAGTGCAAATTGATCGTTAGGAGCAAGTTTTTATTTTGATCTTCTTTGATTTTCTTCATAAGGCATACCTGCCATAAGCGTAATGGAAAAATATACGAAAAGAAATATATAGAACCATAACGTAAATAACAAATTACATATTGAAAAGCTGTCTAAATAGATAACGGTAACTAAAGACACATTGCAATCACACAATATGAAATATCAAAATCAAATACCGACTAGAGGAAGAGATTTGCTGTAGACGAATAACTGACACAATAGAAAGGTAATTATCGAAAAATGAAAAGAGCACAATCCACAAAAAAACGGGTTTGTCAAAGCATGTCAAACAAGCAACATCCGAGCAGTCCAAGGCAATGACAAGGTTGTCACCATGTCCCCAAAGGACACGTGTCTAGCAATTATTGAACTCGCGCTTCTCTTGACACACGGTGCTAATACAGATACAAACCTCAGATATATACGTGCATCGAAATACAGTAAACAACATATTCATTTCTTTTCCCAGATGAATTTGAGCAAGAGCATTCTCAAAACATTCTAAGATATGGTTTTAAAGATGAAACGATGTAATGGTTAGAAAGAAAAGACAATATCAAAGAAGCTATCTCAAAGATCGGTCGTCGAACCCTCGATTCATGTTTTCAAACAGGTACATTTTCCTCATTATTTTCTTGCTTTTCTTTGGATACTTATACGCTGGATGGCCAATTGCCGAGATAAGTGATGGAGAGTTTTGGGATAACGGTTCAGGAAACGACCATATTTTTCTCAAGTCTGACCAGGTGATTTCTCCTCATTGAAACAATAGAAAGGTAATTTTCCAGAAAGTAAAAATGCGCAATCCTAAAAAGACCGAAATTGTCAACGAATGTGGTACAAGCAACATCGAAACAGTCCAAGGAAATGACATGTGAATATAGCCATCAGCAATTCTGATCAAAGAGATGTGTAAGACGACGTGGATGATATATCAGAGAGTAACCTTCTCAGTCGTCATGTAAACAGAATTGAGACCGTTAGCACCATGTCCCCAAAGGATAGTGTCTAGTATTTGAACTGTCGCTTAACTTGAGACACGATGCAAATACAATTACAAGCATGGAAGAAATACGTGCATTAAAATACGACAAACAACGTATTTATTCCTTTTCCCAGATGAATTTGAGCAAGAGTATTCTCAGGGCAGTCGAAAGCATGGGTTTAAAGAAGAATCGATATCGTGATTATAAAGAAGAGAAACTATCAAAGAAGCTATAGCTAAAGGTTGTATTTATCTAATAGAATTGATGAACATGTTAAATTCATTAATTTCAAAAACCTATCAATAATCAATTAATCTTAAAATTGCGCGCTGATACCCTTTGTTGGCATCACGGGATTGGAGTGTCGATTTTTTACGTTATCCTGTATCAGGACGATTGTTCCCATTTTGCCCAGATTTCGCAGGAGAAAGAAAGTAGATCATTGCTTACGGAATAACATGTAGTTGAAAAACAGAGTTGATATGCGTATCAATAAGCTTGTTCTATTTAACTTTATAGATAGGTCTCGTCAATTCATCAGTTAAAAACATTTGAGGGAAGAAGTGGATAATTTAGAAAGGTCAGAAAAACAAAGTTAAAGATAAAACAGAACAAATGCGATTTTAAAGATTAGCTTTGGGTTGGAATTTCTATGTCTTTCATTATTTATTCATTTCTTTCCCTGAAATGAATAACAAAATCGTTGATACTCATTTTGTAAATTTAGATTCAAAATCAGACAAGTTTTGAAAATTTGTTCGGTGAATGCCTTAGAAATGATAAATATTTCGTACTTTACACTTTAACCTTTTCTTTGACCAAAATAATTGCCAGTTTTCCATAACCCGGGGGTTAACCTTAATTTTCTGGAACAAATCACAATCTGTGATACTGTCACTTTAACCCATTACCAAACAATAACGACATTCAACTACTTTGTTGCAGACAAATAATGAGCAATTTCTCCTTTTCCCACAATGTTTTCAGTCCTGTAAGAAGATAATTTTGCAATTTAATCACATTTTGAGATGTCGTCTGCAAACCCTTTTAATCTGGGACAGTCAAAAACATTTGGCGTTTGGTAAAGGGTTAACGAGCCGCTGATTTTTCATTTAGATAAAACAGGAGAAGAGATGGAAGTCAACAACAACGTAAACTGGGTAATCACCACTGCGGTCCTCGATCCCAGCAGAATATTCCCACACTTTTGACATTTACCGCGGGGCACTGTGTCAAAGACAAAACAAGGCGAGGTTGTTTTTATTTGATACCTTTCTTTCGTTATCGAAAGCTTATCAACTTTGATAAACAATAACGCAATGTTGTTTAGAGACCCATATAAATGACCGACAGTTTCTTAGAACGTTGGTTCCCTTATTTGTTCGCCATTTGTGCAACATATTTTTCTAATGCGATGTAATTGTTTAATTCTATTTCAAAGACCAAGCATAAGTTAATTGCTAGAGGGCTTTATACCCTATTTTTCTTTTCTTTTTGCGAAATATTTTTTTCTTATGCGATGTTGTTATTTTAACTCCCGTATGAAGTGTTTGTTGATGTCTCAGAATGTACTTTTACTCCTAATAAGTTCGCCCACTGCGAAACATTTTTTTTTTTTCAATTGTCATGTTGTTGTTTGAACCCGTTATAAAGAATAAGCCAAATTTTTAGAACGTGCTTTATACTATGATTTATTCCCTATTGTGTAACAAATTTTCTAACGTGATGTTGTTGTTAAAAACTAATATCAAGAATCAGCTCATTTCTTTGAATGTCCTTTCTTCCCGAGTTTTTTGCCTATTGTTTAACACCTATTCTCACGAGAAGATCCTGTTTAAACACCCACATAATGTGTCAGATAATATTCTAAGGAGGACACTTCTTCCGCTTTTTAAGCACCCTTTATGCAACCAAGGAGTGTAGAAGAGCGGGCCCTACCTAGCAACCATTGTGAACCTTTCTTATGTTTTAGTTCACGTTTAAAGTGACAATAGCTCTCATATACAGTAAATTCGTTGAAGTCAGAGTACACTTGAATTTAAAGATAAAGAATACTTTAGTATCCTTTTTAATCGAGTGGTGACTTCGTAAGGAAATTGCCTTAAGAAGTGCAAAATGGATGAGGTTTGTTTGCGAGCTTTGCCGAAGAATTTATCTATAACCCTTAGAACGCTCGGTAATTTTCTAAAAATAGATGTGTGTGTCCTCAGCTCCCAAAAAGCCTTAAACATTAGCTTAATTTTGTTGAGGAAAGTTACTCAGAGTAGCAAATAGGTAAGAGCACAGGCCAGCCACCAATTTACTTTGTGACTGGAGTGGACCTAATCTGTTTGCATAAGCATGAATTCGGTTTCAGCGCTATAAGGGTTAAACATTGGAGACTAGTTACATTGAATGTCAAGTCACACTCTGAGTTGTTGATGTTGTAGCTTCATGGTGGGTGGGTGTATCACATGGCGTTTTTTAACAAGTTTGTGTCTTTTTCGATCGCAACAGTGATTTGCGATAGGTCTCGAATATAAACAGACTTGTAAAGCCAAACAATCTGTGAACGTTAATCCATGGAGCCCCAAAATATATCTATAATATGTTAGAAAACGACGTTAAGCCACCCAAACCCTACCTGAACAAACAAACCAGCAAAACAAAGTGGAAAACGAACCAGCACCGCATTGCTTTGAGAGTCCAGTCGCTTACAATCTATTCTTGGACGTTCTTCGATACTAAGAGCTTGGCTGAAAAGGGACATAACTCTCAAAAACTTGATGTTTTTGTTCGATTAACTTCCCTTTGTTTATGTTATATTTCTTTTTTTATAATTAAGTGGCACTCTCGTAGCTCTCCATAGCGAGTCCAACATAAAATACGGGAGTTCTGAGTTTGAACCCTGAACTGTCCATGTTTTCTTTCCCGATTTTGAATCAATAGAATGTGACACGGCGCATTTGCTTTTCACAGACAAATGGTAATATTTACGCTTGAGATCTGTTGTGAGCAGTTCAGTAAAAGCTATATTCACAACAGTAGAAGTTTTGGCCGCCATGATATAATATAGATATTTACAATCCCATATTTCTCTAAGTTTCAGTGATTAAAGGCCTTTCTTGGATAAGATACAGTTTTTGATGCTCCGAAATTGGCAAATACAACAACAGATTCATAACAATAGATTTCTTGTCATTGCGGGCAACCGTTTCTGTCCACACCCTCGTTACATCGTGGGTATATTTATTTTATCTCATTTTTAAAAAGGGCATACTGTTTAAGACGACTTTTCTTTATTACGAAGCCGTTAGATATGTGTCAGTTTTTTAACTGGAATATTAACCCCGTAAAGTGCTGGAATCGATTTCATGCTTGTGCAAACCGGTCAGATCACAGGCAAGTCGCCAAGTAAAATTGCGGCTAGTCTGTGATCTAACCTGTTTGCTACTCTGAATATCTTTCTTCATCAAAATTAAGCAGATAATTAAAGTTTTGGAAAGCAGACGACACAAAACTCTATTTTTAGTATATGTTCCATAAGTCTAAGGGTTAAAAGAATAAAGGGTGAATGTTAAACTCTTTGTCCATCTAAGTTTATTAGCACGCTGTAGACGAATTGGAAATTTATGAGGGAAAATGGGCTAAAAACGGACGAATATCTTCCATTTTTGTCCCTAAACAAAGCATTTCCTATAATACATTCATTTCGATATAAATCAAAGTCTGAAAATGATAAAACTTTGAGACGACAGTATGACTGTGTTAATGAAAAGGGTTAAAGACAGTTTTTACATTATTATTTAAACATGTACGATTTACAACCCATTTTAATCGCTCCCATCAACCATGTAGTGTTTTATGTTGTAATTGATTTAGTCATTGATGCATTTATTGCACCTTACACTCCATTGACACGATTAATGTGTACACAATTCGCTTACCTGTGAAACCAAAATATATAAAGTGTTTTATGTCTAACCTTGTACGTAGAATTTTAAGATAAATCAAAACTCGAAGCTTTCGTAAATGACTGTCATTGACCAAGAGAAAGAAAACGTAAATTGATACAAAGCATTTTAGTAAAGGAAACAATTGCTTGTCAAATCTTTTTAAAATTCGTAGGTATTAAAATGTATAGAAACGCGTATATATACAAGCGTGGGATAATGGACCATACCATTTTCAGCAGCAACGTAGCGAAACAGTTCACGAGCGTTCAAATCCCAACGACGGCATTTCAATTGGTTTACCCCATTACCCAGCAATGACGACATTTGACCAGTGTGTTATAGACGACTCTGGAAAACATTGTGGGAAAAGAAGAAATTCTTCTTACCGAGCAATTTCTCCTTTTCCCACAATATTTTCTGCCCTTTCAGAAGATTATCTTTCAAATTCGTCACATTTTAAAATGTCGTATGTAAACTCTTTCAACTTGGGACAGTCGAACAGAGTGTTTGGGAAAGGGTTAACATACAATCTCCTGATTCACTAATGGAATGCCGGTGGTTCTACCCGGCCTAACAAGTCCTTATGGGCAGTAAACTATTGGGGTTCTCCTCCATCATTAAGAGTCGGGCATTGCAACATAACTGGAATAGTATTGACGCGAATTGGAGACCATATTGTTAAAATGTTTTATTAAGTGTATTAAGTACAAAATATCAAACCTTGCTCCGACAATATCTACTATGTGTACATTGTTTATATAAATATCTTTGTATGAACATCTATAGGCGTTTGTTTGTCAATGTTTGTATTTGTGGAATTTTTTCTACTGTCTACATTTTTATATAAATGTGTTTGTAGGAACATCTATAGACGTTTGTTTGTCTATGTTGTATGTGTTGAATACTCTTGTAATATTTACATTCTTATTTTTCTCATTGTTGACAATATCTAATTTCATGTATTTCATTCTCGTATTTATGTTCATTGAATTATGTTAACAATATACCTAATGGGCTTATAAGCCTTGTGGATTTATGTAAATAAAAACTTTCAAAAACTTTTATTATCCCAACCACATTGAGGAGTAGACGGTCGCCGCAAAATAACAAGAATGGCTCACTATTTATTACCCTGAATCAAACAAATGAATAATAAGCATTTACAGATGTCCTTTACATCAACAAGTTACGATGATTTAAATTGTGGATCTTTCGTGGAATACTTTTCAAAGTATGCTTATTGGAAATCAATCCTGAGAACGAAGAGTGTCCATCTGTTGTAGATATTGCATACTCTCAATTGCTTTGTCGTCTGGTTCAGAGCTACGCCTTTTGTCTATGCCCAATGCTGATGAAGTCATTGGGTAACGGACATATCCCTTATAGTGCTGGAAGCGACTTGATGCTTATGCAAAAAGGATGGATCCAGGCCAGCCGCCAATTGAATTGACGTCTGGCATGTGATCTTTCTGGTTTGCTTCTCTGAGAATTTTTTTTCTTTATAATTAAGTAGAATTTAAGGTTTTGGAAAGCAGACGACAAAATATATTTTTAGAAAATTACCCAGCATTCTAAGCGATATGGTACCCGTAAGACGACGTATCGAGCGATCGCCAGATGACCCCAGTGTGCCACTAAATATTGATGTCGTCTCCTGCTAACCATGCCCGTCTTACACGTCTAGGGGTTGATATACCTGTATAGGTGCTAATGTAAAAGTTTTCTTACCCCTGTATGAAACGCCAAGTTTTCGACTGTCCCTAATTGAAAGAGTTTGCAGACGACATTTCAAAATGTGACGAAATGAAAAAAAGATCTTCTGATAGGTCAGAAATCATTGTGGGGAAAGGAGAAATTGCTCGTTACGAGCAATTTCTCCTTTCCCCACAATGATTTCCAGAGTCGCCTGTGACAATCTGGTCAAACACCATTATTGTTTGGCAATGGGTTATAGTATATATGTAACATGCACTTTAACACGTCAGGTAGACGCCGGTAACATCTTAGAACTAATACGATTCATAAGCGTCATTGAAAATATTACACAATCATAATTAGACGCAGACGACGTTTGATTTATTTATCACTAGCATCAACGCATTCAAGTAACTTCTGTTCCACAAGCAGATTAACGCCCCGATACATGCTTGTAATGAGCATTTTTGTGTGGGTTATATTGGGTATACATTTTTTCTTTGAACAGACTTGTTGTTTTTTAATGGATATTTGGTACCATTTTGAATCAAAGCGCTGACAACGCTGAAGGACTACGGTACGTTTAAAGCAAGATGATTGAGGATACATTTGAAATTTTCCTTCAGCAACATCTCGAGGAAAACAGCTGCTCCTATTACCACCATTACTATAATTATTATTTCTGTGAACAGAGACTGAACGATAGTTTATTTTTCGAACATTTGGACACTATACGATTTCCAATGAGTAATAATATAGAGCAAAACAAAGCGAGTAAATCAGGACTACATTCCTAGTTCCAAAAAGGTATTAGTCCGCACAGTGAAGGCGGATGTTTAATGAGTAATTAGGGTCAGACCCCTGTTTGTGTATCGATAAAGTACCGTCCCTCAAAAAGTGGTATGTAAATTCAATGGACTAAGGTGCTGACGCACCCTTAGTCCAAAAACGCCATTAAAAGGTACATGTTCACTGATGTTGGGAAAACTAAAAAGTAAATTCTTTAAAACTGCACATAAGCGGTACTGTTACTATGATACATACAAAGTGTACTCATTGAAAGGAAAAACACGTCGTTTTGAATTCTTTAAAGTGTGTATACAGTGAATAAACATGAATTTCTATCCAAAAGCTTGACATCGCTTTTGAGATCTGCCGTACATAAACTGTATATTCTTAGATTAATTGACACTTCCTGAATTAGTTTCAGTTACTTCTTTTAATCGTTTATCAGACAAAGATACTGAAACTGTGTTATTTTGACGACATTTGATTTTGACCTCTATGACCAAGCACCTTCAAGGGTAAACTTTTGTTTATCAAATTGACCTCAATGTCTTCATGTATCAGTCATGTTGGTCTACGTGAAAGTTAAATGTCACTTCGATAATTCTTTATAAATGTTCTCGGAACATGACAAGGGGTTGGTGGGTGTTGATTGAGAGACATAGCATGTCTAATTTGTTAAAGTTCGCAGCTAATTGATCATCTTAACATATTTACGAATACGTGATATGAGGTACAATGCTAATAGACGTATAATTGAACTGAGAATTCATCAACGTGCGATTTAGGAGTGTTTTAATTATGAATGAATGGTTGTTAATCACTCAGATTGTTTTTGTGTAACATTAACACTTAAAATGCTAGGTAATTTTCTAAAAATAGATGTTTGTGTTTTGTGTTTTCCAAAACCTTAAAGATCTGCTTACTTTTGTTGAGAAAAGATACCCAAGCAGGATAGATCTCAGGGTAAATTGGCGGCTGGTCAGGATCAAACCAGTTTGTATAAGCATGACGTCGGTTCAAGGACTAGAGTGTAAGGATATCTCCTCCGATCGTGCCCAAAGCACCATGTATTAATTGAACTAATACGATGTTCAATACATGTCCACTAATTGTTTGCTTATGGTATTACCCTTGTAAAAGAAAACCATAACAATATCTGGAAAAAAATCGAAATGCATTTTGACACTCCTGTACAATAAAATAGGCGACTTGCCCGTGATCTAACATGTTTGCTACTCTGAGTATATTTCATCATAAAAATTGATAAATTCAAGGTTTTTGAAACCAGACGACACAAAGAAAACTCCATTTTTAGACAATTACCCAGCATTCTAAGGGTTAAGGCGTATGTTATCCTTTACCCCACGATTCTGTCTCTTTTCATTATGGTTGCTTAAAATATGATTGGCTGTATGCTTGCAGCCTCCCTAAGTGTGAGCAATGAACTGATGAGGATCGATACACTAAGCTATCCGTAGTGTTGATTTCAAACGGAACACGACCCAAAAACAATGCATTTAGTCTGACTCTTACTCGAGCACACTAGAAGTTCGATAGACGCAAGATTTAAGTACTGCATTCGTCTTTTAAAGCATTAACCGTAATGCTATTATTGTCTTCAAATAGAACGATATAGTAGCTGGTTTTTTCTTAAGTTAGAACATACATCTTGAAGATGAACAATTAAGCAGGACTTGAAAAAAGAAAAAATTGTTTCAAGACTTAAGTAATCCGACTCTACCATTACCCACTTTGTCACAACATTCTCCAAATAGAACGATAAAGTAGTTTGCTTTTTTCTAAAGTTAGATTATACTTTTGGCGGTGAACACTTAAGTATGAATTAACGAAAGAAACCATTATTTCAAGATTTAGTATTTCATCCCTACCATTACCCCCTTTGTCACACAACAATTTCTTGTAAACTCTCCAGAGAAACAACAACCAGAATAATAAAAATAAATGATAATCCGACTTATAATTCAACCTAGCCAGAAAAGAAACAAAAGAGATATAATAACTAGACGGATCTATAAAGGTAAGACACAGTAAACGTGTTCCATGCAAGTCGTAGTAAAACATCGAATACACGACCGAACGAGTCGTGTTCAGTGATTCAACTGATGAATGAATGAATGGAACTGAACGAAGAACGGTTCTCCAATCGCTTATCCGAATATTGGTTGGGAAACGCTCAAGGGGGCGGAGCCAAAACTCTGGTGCGCTCGGGATCGGTAGAGAACAATTACGCGGCATTTTGTACGCTTAAGGTTAAACGCTTTATCCAATAGTTGTGAATGTCGTTAAACACACCCACAACATATTACTATAACGCCGATGCGTCGAGTGTGTATGTATATATATATTTACAAAACACGGGCAGTCCAAATGAAATCTGTACGCCAAAGCGAGCGGATCAGAGAGTGGTGGATTTAACATTCTTCAATTTTTCTTTTTCAAAATTTGTTCATTATGCATGGAGTTGTATTACGGACTTATTGCGAAATAGTTTTAGTTATAGAATCAACAGTGCGACGTAGAAGTAGCATTCGTAGTGGAGTTTGCGCGACTCGCAGTCAAACCTCCCGTACCACGCTATGAGTAAGGGACGATCCATCCACTTAGTACTCGCGAAAGGCTTTTTACACTTAGGGCTTCTCATGGTTACCTGTGACTTCGTGCGAGAGATGTATTGTATGCCCGCAAACGGACGGGCGAACGGACGGACGAACGGTGGGGGCCCTGGAAAGCTCGAACATGAGTCCGATTCCTGGGAACATTTTGAGAAAGTTGAGATTTTTAAGAGAGACGTTCTGCAGAAACTTGGCTACGCTAGGCCTCCGAGAGTGTCTAATGTAACGAAAAGCATCGAGGAGAATAGGCGGATGATTCGACAGTACAAACGTTATATCGAGGAGCGGGATCAGTTACGTCACTCCGGTGCGGATGCGGATCGGAATGCGGATCTTGAGGAGGATTGGGAGCCGGAGGAAAATCGGGTCCAGTCGAAAACGTTTTATTCTGTACATAACGAAGGTAGGTTCGCCATGGAGGAGTTGTGTGTTCGTTTGTGTGTCATGTAACATGTAGCCCCCCCTAGCTCGAAATCGTCTCATTCTCTGATGCATCTGTTGCAGAGGTCCTTTAGAAACCATTATGAGAATTGGATAAGTCTTACCTCCTTATGAGCAATCTGTACCTTTATCACAAAGACTCAATTTTATAAAGAAGAGTATCCGTTTCTGTGTCGTTTTGTCGTTTGCTGCTGCTTTCAGTTTGGAACAATCAATTTTGATCAATCAATTTGAATTATTAATTTCAATGTTTTGTAAAACCTACTCAATTCATCTGAGGTTTTGTGGTTTATTAGGTTCAATCCGTGCAAATCTGTGTTTTATGGCAAACAGTTAAAGATGCACTCTAAATAGTCGAAGCAACGAAGAAAAGGGTCTGTTTTTTACATACTGTGGTTGGGCGGGTGGCTAGTGATGGCTTATTGGGTATTTGTGTACCTTTAACATCACATACAGTCAATTTAACCCTTAGATTGCTGGGTAATTGTCTTGAAATGAAAGTTTGTATCGTCTGCCTTCCAAACCTTAAATATCTGCTTAATTCGCTTAATTCTGCTTTAAGATACTCAGAGTAGCAAACAGGTTAGATCACAGGCCAGCCGCCAACTTACTTGGCGGCTGGCCTGTGGTCCAACCTGTTTGCATAAGCATGAAGTTAGTTCCAGCACTATGAGAATGAATGTACATGTCACAATGAATCTAAGAAGACGCTACGACACACTGAAAAGTTATTGTATCAAACGTTCTCGTCTATCGTCAAATTAAACTCGATCCATTACAATACATAAAGTGTTCACTTTCACACTTTGCAGTCGTCGACCGGTGATGGTCTTACATGATATTTGGTGTCTCCTGTGAATCAATGAGTAAATGTTATGTCTCAATTAGAACGAAATGATTGGTTTCATCTGAAATATTTAGCAGAGAGCGACGTTTCAAATCATGACTCGTGCCCATAACTAATTAATTACGGGAATGTAATATTATATGATCATTAAAAAAAAGAATTGCTTCCAACTTAGGATATAATTGCCCAGTACGCATGTTCATTGAAAGGTCACATAACCTGCAGGGATAGCTTACGATGTCAGGTTCGCCCTGTAAAAGCCAAAAGGTCGTAGTCACTTCATTGCTTATGAAGGAAATACAGGCTTTTGCTTTCTAAAGGAATGTTCCACTTGAGAAAGGATCGGCGCTCGCAGTTTTAGTTTTCATAATATCATCCCTGCACAGAAAGGAGTGTTTGTGAAGGAAATCGCCTTCTTACACGAAGTATCTCTTTCAGAATGACTTTGAGTTTCTTTTATCTATTTTACTTCAATTATGAAGCAAGTTTTTACAACTATTAATCATCATGCATCGATTCCGCTTGCTTGATACTATTTCAGTACTCGCGTCAAATCAGGATGAATGGCTGGTCGCAAAGTGGATAATCGGCTACACAAGGGATTAGATCCCGCGACTGTGACTTTCATCTGCTGATCTGAAAACAGTCGTTACGAACATGTTAAAGATACCTTTGTTTAAACGATTCTGAACCGAATAACTGCCTTACACCAATAATATGAACTGGATTTGTTAAAGAAGTATTTTTCGTTTAAAAAACTAACATTTATAAAACGTTCCGTTTTGATCAGCCTTTGAAAACTGAACAATCTAACCAGAACACATAACTTTCGCTTAAAAATAGCCGATTTCTACTTCCTATCTATCACCAAACATCTATTGTGAGTGTAAATCAACGCGTCAGACAGCAATAGCTGATCTAGAGCGACACTCAATGTAAGGGACCGAGAACATTCGACGTTAGTTCTACGGTAATCTCTCGTGAGTCGCAGCTTTGAATCATGGCTCCAGCCAATACTTGTTATCTTCACGATAGGTCGGAAACAGACTCATACGTCTGCCTCATTTTCAACGGATTGCGTGCAATGGTGCATTGCGTATAACCTTTTTCAATTTATTAGTTATTTAGTCAAAGATGAGGGAGGATGAGTATTGTCATGGTTGTCCAAGAATGAACCCTTTTACCAAACGCCAATTTTTCGACTGTCTATAAATGAAAGAGTTTGCAGACGACACTTTAAAACGTGTTTAAATCGAAAAAAAATCACCTTCTGATAGGACAGAAAATAGTGTCGGAAAAGGAAAAATTGCTCGTTAAACGAAATTTCTCCTTTTTTCAGAATGGATTCTAACATACTGCTCAAATATCGTTAATGTCTGGTTATGGGTTAAAGAAAAGTTCTCTTTTACGAGTATGCTCTTAAAAACGTTTGCGAAGTTGTGTTGAGGGTTTTCGTGCGGATTATTCATAACGGAACGGCGATATATGATTTCGATTGTGAACGTTGCTAGATTCAGTTTGAGCCAAGAATTAGGGATATAGCTACAAAGCATATGAAGAAGGTATCTTATCAAAATTGAATAACCATAAAGTAATGGGAAAAAAACTCATCCCAAAAGCCCTATGGTATAGACTATAATGCGAGCTGTCTTCGCAAAGACGATTCTCAACAGTGCCAATAAAATACGTTTTTTTATATTAGTAAATATAAATATATATATATATATGTGTGTGTGTGTGTGTGTGTGTGTGTGTGTGTGTGTGTGTGTGCTTTAAACGATGGAACCCCCCCCCCCCTCCTTAACTACGGCACTGCAGTTAAACATGCAATCGTCTAGTCAGGAAAGTCGATGCTCTTTGATAACAGGTGTGCCTAACCCTTATAGTGCAGGAACCGACTTCATGCTTACACAAGCAGGTTAGATCCAGTCCAGCCGCCAAGTAAATTGGCGGCTGGCCTGTGATCTAACCTGTTTGCTACTCTGAGTATCTCTCCTTATCAAAAGTAAGCAGATGCGTAAGGTTTTGGAAAGCAGACAACGACAACAAATTATCTTTAGAAAATTACCCAGCATTCTAAGGACTTAGTGGTGGTAGCCTTTTCCTTATACCACTAAATCCAGTTAAAAACAAAACCACTCAAGGTTTTCCGTGGCATAATTCAAACTTGTTTGATTATGGACCTTTTTTATTCTTTTTCATCGCTGTTTATGTTTTTTTTATCATTAATCGGATACAAAAAATGTAACAAAACGGGGGGAAAATGTAGTTATTTGGCGAAATTCCTGTATTTCAAGTCGAACTTTTACTGCAACATGATATAAGCGCAAATTCGTGAAGGGAAAAGTATGCAACCAAATCGCATTGTCTGTCAAAACTACGAGCATTTTCCCGCGTTTACGCGAGTTTTGTTACATTCTTTTGTTATTGAAACAGATTTATTACATATCGGTAGTATTTGTAACATTCGTGCTATTTTTGTCCGTTGGCATGCTCAAATGGATACCTGGAATGTTGGCGTCTGAAGTTGTGTTTTTCTCCTTGTTTTTATGTCACCTATTTTAAAGGTCTTTGTCCGTCCGTCTGTCTCTCTATTTCAATTTTTTTTACTATGGTTCTGTTTCTCTGCCTACAAATTAAAAGAATACGATCTGTTTGGGTGAAAGTGAAGCGTTTCTTGTGTTACTTCATACAAAAACAAACACAAACAAAAAAAATCAGTGAAAAAAAGATAAATCATTAGGAGACAAAATATATTCCAACCAAATATTTGTACGAAAAAGCGAAACCCAGTTAAACAAATTAATAAAAGATTAGGAGACAAAACATACTCCATACCCTGACCGGTATGCATGTGATCAATTCTCCCAGAATGCGGTCTGTTTCAAAGACATGATGCAAGAGTGCGATTCATTCGGAGAGCGTGAATCATTAACCCTTATAGTGCTCGAACCGACTTCATGCTTATGCAAACAGGTTAGATCACAGGCCAGCCGCTAAGTAAATTGGCTGCTGGCCTGTGATATAACCTGTTTGCTGCTCTGAGTATCTTTTCTCATCAAAAGTAAGTAGTTATCAAAACTTTTGGAAAGCAGGCGACACAAATTTCTATTTCCTAGAAAAGTACTCAGTATTCTAAGGGTTTAGGCGAAGTACGCAAAATGAGACATGCAACCCTGCTCCTTCCTAAGACTCATTTGACGGAAGAGTAAATTTGAAATGGAAGCTTTTAATCCTTAGAATGCTGGGTAATTTTCTAAAAATAGATTTTTTTGTCGTCTGCTTTCCAAAACCTTTAACATATGCTTAATTTTGATGAGGAATGAATAACGTTACCCCTATAACGTAAAGGGTCGTAAATACTTTACAGCAAGATCAATTATTTATCATCATATCATTTGATCCCACAAGTCTTACTCACTTAACCAATTAGGCACACTGAAGTAGGATTCTGCAAGTCATTCAGCGAGGGATCGACTCATCGCTCTTTCCTACTTTAACACAACAAGGTACGGTAAGTACCTTGGGCCCGTTTTACTAAACAACTTACGGAAAATGTTTGCGTAAGTCATAATTGATTATCATGGATAATATCTTCAATGAAAGTACAATATTGCAATGTGACACGTCATTGGAAGCGTCTCGGAGAGACGATTCCAATGTTGTGTTACTTTGCAATATTGCTTTGCCAAATATTGAAATAAAAGGACTTGTTGTTTTAGACATACGCAAATCTTAAGCGTAAACTGTTTAGTAAAACGGGCCCCTTGTCTGTAAGGTCAAAAATGTAAAGGCGCAGGACCGGATAAATTCAGGAATGCTCGCTCAGTCTTGCCTGGAACTCCTCGACCAGTTTGATAGAATCAAAGGATGGTTAAAGAAGCATTGTGTAAAAAAATGATTAAATAAAAACGAAATGGCAATAAGGGGTAACTAAAATGCACCACCCACTTTTAACAAAGTAAGTGAAATCACAGGGTAAATACAAGCCATTCCACCAGAAAACCCACATTTGAAACTGTGCCTGTCCAAGGATGTGAGGAAACGTGAATATCATAAATTCGGTTCTAAAAACTAAATCAACAACTTTATCCAAGAAAAAAAAGCATGATTTGAATTTACCCGAATTTTGTATGAAAGTCTTTTGATGCCAGTGATCGATGCATCATAGCAAGGGGAGATTACTTTGAGGAGTTTGTTGTCCTTTAGCAGTACGTTGTGTCATAGTATTGGTTTGAATGAGTACACGGTGCACATGATTCTTTAATACACGAGCATTGCCATTTATTCTATATAAGAGAAGTAAGACCAGCACGATGTTCCCCACCCAATTAGATAAACAGCAAGATAAATAGTATGAAGTATTTTGGGCCACTCGGGATTCCCCACCTAATCGTTAATGTTGGAATATTATATACAACTTCAAGAGGATGGTCTATTTTTAGGAAGCATGAAATTTTAAGGTTATGGTATCTGTTAACCCGTTTAGAGCTGGAACCGACTTTATGATTATGCAAACAGGTTAGATCGGGGCCAACACCAAAGTAAATTGGCGGCTAGCCTATGATCTTCCCTCTCTGCTTCTCTGCGTATCTTTTCTTAACAAAATCAATAAGATTGCAAAATATTACAAACAAACGCCTTCGATTGAAAATTTCTCCCATGCAAACTGTTCACATGGTCTGCTGTTAAGGTGATAAATTCCAAAATCAAATAACGTAAAACTTCAATTACACAACGAATGCATATAAGTTCAAAAAGGTGATTCAAGTTTAAAAATAGAGGTACAACGTTAGGGAAACACATGTTGTTGAAGTCTGGTCTTATTAAAAAATCCTTGTTTGAACAATCCTCAAACTTTATCATATTTATTTTCATCCTAGGGAATTAGGCGACATTATCAACTTATTTACAGAAAATGCTCATCAGCCCTTATGGCTTTAATACGTTTAAAATCATCTGGTTGATTTAAATAGAAAGAATGTTGGTTTCTATAGTTTATAAGTATCAAAATGAAATAGCATTGGTTGTTTTAGAGGGTGGAACAACCATTGTGACGTAAGCAGAAAATGTTTGTTTTGATCAGGTTCTACTTTTGGTCACGAGTGGTTTCTATAATGCTACTTCAAAAGGGTTTGTTAACATGTACATATTATCGCTTTAATTATAAATGTGCTGAGACAGCAGTTTCTAGTTCTATTTCAACATAGCAGTGTCTAACTGTTCATAAACATGGGTCTAAAGGTCAAAACTGTCTTAGAAGCTGATGGTTTCAAAATCCCCATCCTTACATTATAACCTGGGCAAACAATTGTTTTCGTTTTGAACTGATGCAATGACCGCCTCAATATAACTGGTGAAACGTTGAAATGTGCGTTAAACTCTTTGACAACTAATCACAACTAACGAAGCTATCCACACTGACCCCTGCCCCCTACCCGTCCAAAATACCTATTAACCCGTTACCAAACAATAACGACATTTGACCATTTCGTTGCAGACGACTCTGGAAAGCATTGTGTGAAAAGGAGAAATTGCTCTTACCGAGCAATTTCTCCTTTTCACACAATGTATTCTGCCCTATCAGAAGATGATTTTTCATTTTCATCACATTTTGAAATGCCATCTGAAAACTCTTTCTATTTGGTACACACGAAACTTTGGCGCTTGGTAAAGGGTTAAGATGTCTTCGTAATATGCGTACATTGCATTCGTTTGGCATTTTACAGCTACTCTAAGCCCTTCATTGTGGGTACTTTTTCGATTCGTCTCGATACAATAGGATCGTCTTATTCGAACAGAACTTTGAAAATGATAAGAAAATGAGCGGGTAAAAGAACCCTGACATGACCCTTATATAAACCACATCAGCCGTCCTGATTATGTCAACACTCAGTGTGACTGTGACTCAACCGCGGACAAAAGGTTATGGGAATTTAGAACGCCCTGTATTATTGTGACACGCCTTTTTCGGGGGTATTTCGAACACCGTAATTCTTGATGTATATTTCATAATATATACCAATTTTCATATTAAATCTTTGTACTTCGTGAAACGCGAGCCCCGCACTTAAAGCGACCCTTTCATAATCGCTGAACTCGCGTTCTGTTAAAAAACGTTCAAGAAACTAGACTGAGTGAATGTACATGAACGCTGTCGCTCTGAGCGTAGAAATTATATGGTTTGGATTGTTGAAAAAACAAGTATACAGTTTTAATATGGAAGTATATAAAACAAAAACAAAAGAATTTTTGGCAAAAAGGAAAATGTGCTCTTTGTGAGCATGTATTTCTCCTTTATCGCAATAGTTCTATACTGTAGATCCATCCCCTGTGCTGATATGCTGAAGTAAGCAGAAGCTCCGAGTATCGAAAGCGCAAGACACACTTATGATAGAAGAATTGCATAAATCTCCCCTGAATAAGCGTTTTGAAATTTTAGCCGAGCATATCTCGTTTAAACGGTATGTAAAGATGGGGGTGAAAATTGTTCTCAAAAGGCATTATAGTTAACGCCCCCTCACTTTTACTTCCATCAACCCTTCGCGCCTAGTCTTAACACTTTCTACATTTTTTTACGTTTTAAAACTTTTCGTTGTACGATAAACTTCTCTTAGAAAAAGGAAAGATGCAAAGTGCGAATATTTGGTAGATTAGATGAAATTGAATTGTTGTTTTACACTTTTACATCAGTCAACACTTATTTTTACAGTGGGTGCTGCAACATTTTATAGGATGAGTCTGTATGCC
Organism: Cerastoderma edule; assembly: GCA_947846245.1. Classification (NCBI taxonomy): domain Eukaryota; kingdom Metazoa; phylum Mollusca; class Bivalvia; order Cardiida; family Cardiidae; genus Cerastoderma; species Cerastoderma edule. The sequence continues at coordinate 4,339,830 of OX401405.1, forward strand.
TATATGTGTGAATCTCTCTCTCCCCCTTCCTTCCTCCCTTCCTTTTCTCTCTGTGCGTCTTTATCTTTATTCTTCCAACTACTTGTCTGAATGTGACCCTTTATCTGTATGCGCCTGTCGTTGTTCAAGTATCTACATGTCTATTTCTGGATATCTTTCCCTCTTTATCTTTATTTCTATATTTGTTTTTCTCTCTCAGCACAATTCCTTCTCTCTCCCCGCTTTGTCTGTTTGTCTGTTTCTGTCTGTCATTGTCCATCTCTGTCTCTGTCTCTGTCTGTGCGTTAATATCTATCTGTCTGTCTCTTTCTATTCTCTGTCTCTCTTGCGCTGTCTCTCTCTCAGTCTCTTTCTCTTTATGTATCTCTCTTTTTTCACACTCCCTCCGTCTCTCTCATTCTCTCTATCCATTTTTCTACCCCTCTCAACATTAAGATAGAAACTCTATGACCACTGGAGTGTTACATACAATGGCATGTGGCTTTGAGATTAAATTCACCGGACGTTATCTAATCTGGGCCTATTCGTCTGCTCTCGCTGCATCTTGCATCGGTCGATTATTCGTTTTTCGCTTGCGATTGAGTATTGCATTTAAGGAAATGTCTAGCAGACGAAAAATAAATGATTAGATAAGACTTACAGTGTACTTTTCTATGCTTGGAGAAGTAGCTATAACAATTAATAAACAGTTAAAACGGCTTAATCACCCCTAATTTACTTTCACCTTTGTACTTGAACTTTTGATTGCTTTTTGTTAATAAAAGAAATAATGTAAAATAATGTCTACCTGTAGGTGTTTTGCATAATTTTGTAGATGAAAAGCTCTCGGAGTTAGCGAAAGATCTGTTTAGTGAATACATCTTATATTTTGCATAACTAATAATTTTTTTTTTTTTTTTTTTTTTTTTTTTTTTTTTTTTTTTTTTTTTTTTTTATTTCTTTATTTTCCATAGAAATTACATGAACCAATCAAATATGTTAGCCATTTATAATAATGCAAATATATGATCAATTTAATGTAAGCAGTCTGTAGCATTTAAAGATTGTCATAAATAAAATAATTGAAAGAAGTATCAACTCCACAAAGAATGAGAGTAGTCAAATTATTTTGAAATAACAAGACATGTCTAGCAGTATATATATTCGCATTGAACAGCATTTTCTGTAGTATATAAAACTTAAGATTTTTTTTTTAGCAAGGGTGAAATATAATTCAAACAGGCATTCAAAAAAGATAAAAAGATAATAGAACAGATCCATTTTTTTTGTATTGAAATGTTATATTAACCCATTGGCAGAAGAAGACTTCAGAAACCAATTTGGCAGCAGAACAAATTGCTCTACATGAGCAATTTCTTTTATAGTCACACTGGTTTTGTTCATGCAATACTTTGTCATCTGCTGCTGCTTTCATTTTGAAACAGTCTCGTAAAGTATGTTGAACAAGCTAATTCGTGTTTGGTTATGTCATATTTTTCTTTTTACCCGCAGAGTTAAGGTGGTGATATGTGCGTGTGCAGTGAGATGCGTGAGCAGGTGTGTGGAGAAATTTTTTGGAGTGTTCTTTTAACTAATTTCGTGTCTTTAAAATTTTGGTTTTCTAATAGATTTATGGTAATTTCGCATTCATTTTTAAAGACACAAATTATATCTAAGTTTTTAGTGCGTTTGTCTGATATATAATATGTTTTATATAACATAGTGTTGAGTATAAGGTTTATAATGTTATATTCGTCAAAATTGGGTTTATATCCTAGTACAATTGAAGGTGAAAATATTATTTCCAAAATTTTTGAAAGATTGCACAATGTTTTGAATACCTACGCATTCAAGGAAGAAATGCTCATAAGTTTCTTTGCAATTACAGACATTGCATAAATCAGAATATTCTATTTTCCATTTTTTAAGATTTTCTTTTGTTGCAATAATGTTATGTATAAGTTTGTACCTAAACTGCTTAATTCGATTATGAGGACTATTCCTATGGATTGATTCGTAAACACTTGGCCAAGAGATATCGGAATTAAATTTTGTTTTCCAGAAAGCGTGAACAAATGGCTTTTCGAAATTCTTCTTCATAAACGTGTCATAAACATCTTTATTTCTAAGATCATTAAGTTTGTAATTGCCTAAACCCAGTTTCAATTCTGTTTTAATCTTAGATTTAATCGGACTGTTATTTCTGACAATTGCTTTCCATGAACGAGGAATTGATGATGCAATGATATTGAATTCACTGATCCAATTCCGTTTATCTTTTAACTTTTTAAAGACTTTAGCATCACAAATAGTACCATTTACTGATATGATGTTATCTAATAATAATATACCAGAATCGATCCATCGATTGAAGAATAAGGTTTTATTTGACATATTCCTTATGTGTGTGTTTCCCCAAATGACTTGTTTTCGAATATCGTATAATTTTGTACATTTTTTATTGTTGCACTTGGTTCTATTAAATTCTAACCATATTTTAAAAATTTGTGTATAAAATGGTGGAATCTTGTGTTTCACCTTTGGAAGGCTACTAATTGATTCACAATCAGTGTAGAATATTAACAAGTTTTTGCCATATTGGTTAAAGTAAAACGTTGGAATTTGTTGCCAGTTTGAGTTCGTCTGGTTTAAAAGGAATCGTTTAATCCAGTTAAATTTAATAGTTTTAAGATATGATTTTACATCAATCATGTTTATTCCACCTTCAAGTTTATGACCAATCAGTGTAGTGCGTTTTATTTTTTCTCTTAATCCATTCCAAAGAAATTCGAAGATCATCTTATTTATCAGACTTATTATTTTATCTGTTACATATAATGAGTGAAACAGATATGTAAATTGGGGTAATGTTTTAATGATCTTTACCTTGCCAAAGAATGATAGGTTTCGATGTTTCCAATTGTTTATGAGCTTTTGGCATTTCTCTAGTTTAGAATTCCAATTCTTTTCTAGACACGAAGTTTTATCTATTCCAAAGTAGACACCTAGTGCCTTTATTTCTGTTGTCCATTTTATCATAGCCAAATCATGTTGTGTTGAGTTTTTGGACACGCCTATTTTCATTGCTTCTGTTTTAAATTTATTTAGCTTTAAGCCCGAGTATTTTCCGTATTCATCAATGATTTGAAGTGCTATGCGTATACAGTTGAGTGATTTTCATTTGTCTGGAAGAAAGAAAGTTCCTTCTATGTTTAATTCGTCTGTATAGTCTATAATATCTTGTATATGTCTAATATTGTAAATAAGCGACTCTATTTTCAACCAAAAAACTTTGTAGAATTCAACAGTCAGGCCGTCACTCTTTAAGTTCCCTTGATGTGAGAGGGCCGTCACATAAGTTTGATGATAACTGGCCAAGTTTTGTTTCTAGAGTGATACTTGATAAATATTCATCTATTTCTTCGTTTTTGACTTTATTTGATTTATAAAGAGTTTGGAAAAAATTTACCTCCTCTTCTAAGATTTCTGGTACGGTAATAAGTCGTTTGTTTTGCGTAGTAGTTAGAGAGCTTATTACTTTGCGCGATTGCCTCGACTTCTCTAAATTTAAAAAGTATTTCAGATTGGTCTCTCCTTCATCAAGCACTTGTATGCGCGATCGAATCTGAGCACCTTTGGCTTTAGTGTTGTAAATATCTTGTATTTCACTTTCGAGTCTACTAATTTCATCTACGTTGCCACTATTCAATTCATGCAGTGTTTTTAATTTATGTTCGAGGTCGCTAAGTCTAGTTTTAGTATCTTTAGCTTTTGTAACCGAATAGCTTATTGTTATTTGTTTGATTTTATATTTTAAAAGTTCCCATCTTGATTGAGCATTGTTTGAGTTATGAAGATTAGAGTGTGAAAGAAATGATGCGATTAAGTCATTTATGAGAGTAATATAAGTTTTGTCTCTTAATTGCATAACTAATAATGGTGAAAGTCGATTTCAACTTTACGGTGCATGTTCACAGAAAAAGAAATTTGAAAGTCAAAATATAAAGTTCACAGAACTCTAAAGAAGCAATTTCTCCTTTTCTTACAATGTTTTCAGCCATATCAGAAGATTTATTTTTCAATTTCATCACATTTTGAAATGTTGTCTACAGACAGTCGAAAATTCGAAAGTTCGGTAAAGAGTTTTAAAAAACAAAGAAGAAATTGATAGGCTTGAGCGTAGTAGACGCGTGAAAGACCACGGCTCGCGAGTCTGCTGCACGCGATATGCTCGACCTGCGATTAGATACAGCCGAGAACAATCGGAATCACTCGGGTTTTCCGTGAGCTATGCAATACCTTTTCATTGGATAAACCCGATGTGTTCAGATACAGCCGAGGGATGAGTAAAAATTGTTTAGTGTGGTACTTGTGGCTAGTAGGAAGCGATCGTGGGCTGATCAGGGTAACAATTAAGAAAATCGATGGAACGAAGTAAGAAACCCTACCTTTCCATAAGCAAAATTTCACATGTAGTTGTAACGTCAATGACAAAAGGAGGTTGTCGCTTTATTTGTAGTTTTACAACAGATAAGCCTACATGACACGGGTCCATGCAAATGTCTTACAAGTTTAACATCTCATGAATTTTTAAATGTCCTTGGACATCTATTCATACTTCGTAAGTGATTTAATGTAAGGGATACTGCAAATCCAATTTAATGTATGATACGTGTATGTTAGATCGGGTGAATTGAGATGTAAGTGGAATAAAGAATATGAAAATCGCAGCGTTATGGTATTTTGATACATGTTTACCTTTGCAAGATGCGAGTCTACGATTTCCAGTGTGCGACGAATGTCTCCTCTTAATAGTATCATATGTTATGGCCCCCCTTTGCAATCGTCAGAATTGTGAAACGAGATGTGAAGGAATTAACCCTTAAAGTGCTGGAACAGACTTCATGCTTATGCAAACAGGTTAGATCCAGGCCAGCCGCCAAGTAAATTGGCGACAGGCCTGTGATCCAACCTGTTTGCTACTCAGGGTACCTTTCCTCATCAAAATTTAAGCATATATTTGAGGTTTCAGAAAGCAGGTGTCATAAAAATCTATTTTTCGAAAAATACTCAGCATTCTAAGGGTTAGCTCTTTTGAAACGTGAAGTGTGAACTATTAGCAAGGCCATGAAGCAGGTCGTGTTTGTGATACATGAGAATTTCGGAATCGAAATGAATCCCATAAACTATGCTGGTCTCACATTCAAGTACGAAATTGATAGGTGTAAAACAATATTGAGCATAGAAAATACGTTCAAATTATGCTTTGCATGCATGCCTTTCGGTCGCAGTTTGCAGTATTGTGGTTAATCATTAACACTGTCCTCGTATTGAGGAGTACCAGTGTTGGATTTAGTACAACACTCATGATTCAAATTACCTTTGAAATTTGATCATTTTTCCGTACAAATTGTATGCTGCATCAAACTATGATACCGTGTTAAAAAAGTAAAATACAATTTATGATGTAAGCTAGAAGATACCGTTTTAAGATATCTTTAAACAGCATTTTAAACATTAAGACAGCATTTCAGGAAAATAAAAATAAGCAGCTCGAAAAAACGAAGACATTAAGTACCCTCGATACTTTGATTCGGTCCTTCCCGTATAATCATATTACTCAAGCTAAAAGGTAACATTTTCTTTATCCATGTTTAGGTGATCTGCCTTTTTTAATTCGACAAAGTCAGAATGATATTACTAGGCTGATGCGTGGGTGTTAGACGGGAGAAGGTGTCGCCCAAAGAACATGCTGACTTCTTGATTTGTATTACAAAAAGGCCTCCGTATACATGTATAGCGAACGACGGTGTACATAATATATTCACTGGTTGGTACTAGTCCATCAAAGGACGCCCAGGTATCGGCTTAAGTTGCTTCTTCCCGAGATGTGAAGCAATTCGGTAATTAACTGACTTCTTCGTTCGTATTACAAAAGCCCTCCGCAAATCAAACGGTAGTACATTATTGCTATCCACGATACTAGGTCAGAAAAACAGACACCTTTTGGAAAGCCGGTATAATGAATGTCTTTTTTTTTTCAGAAATATTCCGTAACATCTTCTATTGTTTATATCTACCTCCTTTTATGGAGAAAATGATAAAAAAGATGTTACAAAAATAAAAAATAAAATGAGAATAAACCCGCATTACGATACAAAAAATCCCCCAAAATAAACAGATGCTTAAAACAGTTTTCATCTGGTGACTCATCGCCTTTGAAGTGATTTAATGACCCCTTGTTTTATGGTGGTTTAATCTTACGGGCCAAATGCTTTCTGCTGTACACATCGGTATGCTGGTGATGAGGTATGCCGAAGATTCGTTGACCCCAATTCCCACTAAAAAGGAACATTTGACTACTTCAAATTCAAAGCAAATATTTAAAAAGACAGCCAACGATAGCATTAAAGCTAATATCTTTTTGTCGAGAATCTTGGGTAAAAAACTGTGTGACCAAACGGATGAATTGTTCAGTATGAGCAATTTATCCTTTTCGTCTTCAATGTCTTCTCCAACATACAAGGCAATGTAAGCTATTAAGAAGAAAGGAGTTAATGCCAATCTGTTATTTAAAGCATCTGCAAACTAAGATTTCTAATTGATTCAAATTATACAGCGTGGTAATGCTATAATACATGACACTTTCAGAAAACTCTTTATTATAGTGAACGATTTAATAGTCAGCCTCATTCTGACGCATAATTGAAATGACTATCAAACTTTGTGTAGAGGACAACGTTGCGAAATGTACCTTCTATGTGTCACATCGAGGGTGCAATGCAAGACTATAGTAAGTACTTCACAAACATGAAGCACTTACTATAGTATTGCATTGAACCCTCGACATGACGTCGTCAATGCCAAGGCACTAAACGTTAAGCACTCAAAGAGGCAACAACATCATGATTACGACTTACAAGTAACGCAATGTTCCTCGCCAAACAAATGTACGTAGTCGCACGCACAGCTTATCTTGTCATCGTCTAGAATATGTCACGCAAGGGTTCGGTACTATGCCAGAAGGGGTCCATCTTGGCCTAGTGGTAAGAATGTTGAACCTTTAAGTATGAACAATTACAAAAAACCGCCAAGTGTGAGTTCTAGTCACGGAAATGGTAGTTTTTAAAAATCATAAGAGGTAGTCACCCGATTGAGTAGGAGAATGTCAAAGGTTCTTCCTGACTTTTCCGGTCATCATCGACATTTAAGTTAGGCGGTTTTTCTCCTCATCAAAGATAAACTAGGCGCCGTAATATAACTGAACTCCTGTTGACACGATGTATAACCACAAATTAAACCAGTAAACAGACAACGACATGGTACTACGCGAAGACAGATGACGTTTAAAGGGGTATTGTGGCATGCCAAAGTTTGGTGCCGGTTCTTTGTGTTTATACAGTGCACACACGAATGTATCAACTTAGAGGTTATGCAGTTAACTTGGCACCTTGGTTTGTCGCGTGCTGTAAATAAGATACAACTCCGATAAACCTTAAGTTCAAACACCTGTTATTCGATTCTTATATAAATATAAATTGCTAATCTTTATATATTCGTAAACATGATGTCATTGGAGGTTTCTCTTGTATTTTTCTGAATATTCAGATGCTTAAGTATTCGAATCGTTTTGTTTTGAAAAAAAAGAACACTGGAAATCACCCATTTTCCAGCAATAACTTCAATAGCACTTGAGAAATACCTTTCAAATTCCACTAAGCTTTGAACAATACCACGTACCTTTACCACTTTTCAACCCAGGACGAAAACATTTAAAAAAATTGTCGTTTCATTAAAAATCAAGACATGTGAGGGGTATACCCCAAGGTGCACTATTCATTCATGGTTTGTTCGACAGACCAACGGAACTCGTCTGTAAGCAAGAATTGGGCGTTTTCCAGTCTGCGCTATTCCATTCATAAAGTCTGTGTATGGTCTGCTATATATACCAACGGGGTCTCGATATAAGATCGATGGGTGTTACCCAAGTTGAGACCCCGGGGCACCCCCTACGTCGACCACCCGTGTTATACTCAACCCTTAGAATGATGGGTATTTTTTTTGAAAAATAGATTTTTGTGTCGTCTGCTTTCAAAAATTCCAAATATCTGCATAATTTTGATGAGGAAAGATATAAAGAGTAGCAAACAGGTAAGATCACTGGCCAGCCGCCAATTTACAAGAAAATTGGCGGCTGGCCTGGATCTAACCTATTTGCATAAGCGTGAAGTCGGTTCCAGCGATATAAGGGTTAACAATGTAATTCTTACTACATTACTCGAGAGAAAAATGTATCAGAAAAATGTATCAGACAAATGAAAATATCAAACCATCCCAGTCTCGGGATTTGGATGAAGCCATTAACAAATCAAGCCGTTTTAACTTGATCTCCAATCAGGGATTTTGTGACAAGTCTAACTTTAAAGCTTAACCAGACAACAAAAGTATAGGGAATGTTTAGTATATTTTCCCGATGATCTTTGATAGAAACTCTTGCCATCAGTGTGAGGCCTGTTCGTTAAAACTAATTCATTCCTTTTAACAACGGTTTCTATAACTCTTTCTCGCTGATGCTAAACAGTGAAGCAAGATAGTTAATATTGTTGGTGGTAACATTTTCAAGCCGTTTGCTGCTTTTCCACATGAACTTATTTATCGCAGGACAAGAGAGTAATAAATCTTAAAGTGATAAGCGTTAAACACTGACAGCGCAAAGTAAGAAGGAATGTAATGCATGTATTAGTATTCCAATAGAGGTCGTCACAGTTCGACCTCTGTTCCCTCAAATAGAAAGCAATATCACCCCTGTGGTTGGGCTGGCATACCCTTTACCCCGTGTGCGTACCCCCATTTCGAGTTGACCAACCAGTTGGGGTCAATTTTCAGATAATGTCAAAATCTAGAATTTCACCAACCCTAGTAAGTCAGCAAAACTTGCTCCCATACATGACAATAGACCAGTGGATGTATTCAGATAGGGTCATACCAAAGTGTCCTCGCTGTACAATATGGTCTTGACGTAACAAGGCCAAAGATTTCATTGCAGACAGTTCTCCAATGAGCCATACTTTCAATAGGAAATAGACAGTATGTTGGATAGACTATTATACAGTTCAAGGGTTCAGCGAAATACCATAGTAAGTGCTTCATGTTCATGAAACACTTATTATAGTTTTGCACTGAATCCTTGAGTTGTACAGTGCTGGCAAAATAATACTTAAACCTTTGAAAGGTGCACTGAACCACTTGTTTTAAATCGTTAATAACGACAGCATAATATCATTCAAATCAAATAAATACAATGCAATTGTTTTGAGCGGTAACCAATGAAAGCAGAAATCAATAGCAAAACTGATATGTGAAAAAATGTAATTCTCGAATTTCAATAAGCATATGAAAGTCTATTCAATGTTAACGTGTCTTTGTTAGAATCAAGGTTTCAATAGACGATCAGTGTAAAAACGTACATGTTTGCAGAATCAGCGTTATTCACGAGTTCATAGGCCAAGGATATTGGCGGCTTTCAAGGCAACGTACAAACAGCTTTGCGGTTACGATAAAATCTTTCTGCTCATTCATTACTATTCGTGATTGGGTCTCGTGCAGTGTAAGATTTTATAACGCTTTGACAGTTCAAATGAATCACCATCCATCTAGTTCGAAAAGAAAATACGTTACCGGTGTTCTGAAATGTGCCATGCCTAAAGGCACTCAACAACAAGTAGAAAACCGATTTCCATTGTTGAAGAAAGAACTAGAGTCTGTTGGATGGCGGTATTTTCTACTCCTTGCGTATTTCCTGCAATAAATAGGCCAAATAGATTTTTATGAACACTTAAATCCTGTAAGGAAAGTTTTGATGTCCGCTTCGACAAAAGCTCACATTCTCTTTAATTGCTCTTACAATTTAAATCGGTCATATATCTACACGCTAGGAAAAACCAGGACTCTTTAGCCAAGTGGGTGATATTCAATGATTAAATAGGGATCTTCATTAAACCTATTATTGTCGTATTAAGTTATAAACGATTACTTTTTATTCTATTAAAGGGGCGTGGTTATGGTATCGAATAACACTGATTGGCGTCGTTCTAGGGCTATTATTAGAATTAATGTAGATAGCTGCCTATTGACATAATTCTAAAAGGAATTCAATTCATGACATTCAATACGAATTAAAACTCCCTTTACAACGTACATATGTAGGGACATGATACACTTTTTATGAGATTTCTACAAACTTTATTCATGATTGAAGCAACCCACACGTCTTGGAGTCTCAAGACACATTTATTCTTCAGATATTCGCCACCTGCTTTTTTCATATATTATTATTCTATTAATGAAATGCGTAACGAATCTATCGTTTCTATACTGCATGCTAGCTACTTTCCCTGTCAAACTTGTGGTTGCGAACAGTGCAACCTTTAGAATGCTGGGTAAATTTCTAAAGATAGATTTTTTTGTCGTCTGCTTCCGAAAATCTGAAAAATCTCCTTAGTTTTGATGAGGAAGGATACTCAGGGAAGCAAACAGGTTTGATCACAGGCTAGCCGCAAATTTACTTTTACTTTATATCACCTGTTTGCATAAGCATGAAGTTGGCTCCAGCACTATTAGATCCGTAAAAATGCCGTCTTTTACATATAGATTTGTGCCCTCACGTTTAGGTGCCATCACTGTTTCAGCTAATACTGTTGCTTCTCATTAGATTTAATGAATGGGAAGCGATAATTTGGATTAATCAGCGATGATGTATCTTTATTAATCCCATCTTATTTCTCACGAGTTTGACCCCGTTCCCACCATTAAACTATTCTATCATCGAACTTAGCCCGGTTCCAAAAAGAAATACTAAAACAGGGTCTGTGTTATGTTTATCATCTTTATGTATGAATTGAATCGTTTTGTCTGAGACGTTAAACTTTGACCGATCCGAAAAGTGGACCTTATATCACAATACAGTGTCCAGATAGGGTGATATATGTCCATAAGTACATAGCCATTTGGCAATCATCGTTCTTTTCTTCTGTAGCGGACCTCATGCCCATTTAATCAATATCAAATGAACGTTGTAAGGAATTTCGATGACTTTTTAAATTTTTTGTGCAATATGTCTTCGAACTCATAGAATATCGCTTACATAAAAATTATAAAGATGCAACCATGTGCATCGAAATTGCTGTACTATATACATCATTAACGAAAGTACTAATGAAACAGTTCTATGGTATATTATATATCTAGCAAACAACCGCACAGGAAAAATGCAGACATTCTTATACATTCAGTACATTGCTTTCTACTCAATGAAGTAGTTTCTTTGTATGTTATTTTTGTTGCGTTTACTGTTGCTTTCACTTAAGACAGGCTGCAGAAGTCCATTCATGGGAAAATGATAGATAAGTAGAAATATATCCCTCGTATAATTCAAATCATAGAACAGGTCACAAAATCTCATTTAGGAGAAATTGATAGATAAGCAGAAATATTTCATCCGTACAATTCAAAGTATTAACTCTAACCAACTTGCAGTGAGAAGAGATGGAATCGAGGGGTTGATCGCGTGAATTAAAATCACAGCCAAATGTTTAACGTACGCCTCTTTAATCTTTAAAAATATAAAACGCTTGGAGAGCAGCCAAAGGAATGCTTGTATACCCGTCTTTAAGGCATATTAAATATTTCACAAATATAATTAAGGGTAATTAATTTTCTGATAACATCGCAGTTGATAGCGTACAATATCGGCGGATAAACCAAACAAACATTCAACGTAAGCCACCCTTACTTTATCGTGTAAGTTAGTCTATCGTGTATGTGTTGTATGATTTAAAGCCGATTTAAACAGTTGTTCAGAAATATCGGGCGTCAGTCCTTTTTCTGTTCTTCATAGTCGCATTATAAGCGATGCCGTTAATCACACTGGCTAATATCGTTGATGCATTGTATAGATTTGACTGATCTTCATCTGTCAATCTGATCAGATATTTGTTTCACCCACAACTCAATAAATGTCTCTTAATGAAATATCTTATGATTACGCAGAGTCTTAGACGGATATTCTTATAATCAAAGGTTTACAGTTTAATTAGTTGGAAGGTATAAAGTTATGCAGGTTTATAATCGCTATCAAATATCAGTAATTTGAAAGAAGATTATGTAAGACATTCGATGAACATGAATGTGATCTACCCTTTTCAATTATATAAGAATATGTAACCGGTCAAAAAGGAAAGAAACCCACATATATAAGCCTATGAAAATCATGGAACAAAATGAGTGAGCTAACTAAGACATAGAAAGTAATTACTCAACCACACGAGTAAATAACTCGTTTAAACGAGTAAGAAAGTCGTTGGGGCGAGGTATTAAGTTTTTGCTACGAGTTAATATGTCGTGGGGACGAATAAATAAGTTATGAGCACGAATTAGAAACTCGTTAGAACGACTAAGTGAGTCGTGGGGACGAGTTATTAATGTTTTGCTACGAGTTGATATGTCGTGGGGACGAATAAGTAAGTTATGAGCACGAATTAGAAACTCGTTAGAACGACTAAGTAAGTCGTGGGGACGAATAAGTAAGTTATGAGCACGAATTAGAAACTCGTTAGAACGACTAAGTAAGTCGTGGGGACGAATAAGTAAGTTATGAGCACGAATTAGAAACTCGTTAGAACGACTAAGTAAGTCGTGGGGACGAGTTAGTAAGTTATGCGCACGAGTATGTAGCCTGTTTGAACATTTGTGCACGACTCACTAAATCGTGAGAACGAGATAAATAAAAAAAACCGACACATATCACCTCTTTGCCACCGTAGAATTCGGGAGCAAGCAGTGTTAACCCTTAACCAAACGCCAAATTTTCGACTGAAAGAATTTGCAGACAACATTGCAAAAAGTGATGAAATTGAAACATAATTTTCTCATAGGACAGAAACATTGTGGGAAAAGGAGAAACTGCTCATTACGAGCAATTTCTCCTTTTCCCCCGATGTTTTCCAGAGTCGTCTGCAACAAACTGGTCAAATGCCGTCAGTGTTTGGTAAAGTGTTAAGTAAGTAATTTGGCGGGATATCGTGTTTGGATCGGGAGACATCTGGTATCTGTCGGTTTAATTCAGCCATCATATACAGACCAATACAGACACCCTGCCTAGCTGCATACCGGTAATATTTGAAATTATTGCACCTTCAGAGTGTATCTTTCACCCTTGGTAATGCTCCCTTCCATCTAATTGATTTACAATATAATTTGGGTTAACTCGTCCAAATTCAAAGTAATAGCAGACGATGGAAATGTTACAGTAATTATTCTTTCATATAAGACTTCAACACTTGTGACAAAACAATTAATTGTACGGCGCAATTATTCTTTTTTCAAAGTCGTCTTTAAAAATGCTTCTGCTACGGTTTTGTAGAGTTGAATTAAGTAATAAATGTTTGCTAATGTGTATACTATAGCATAAATGGGAACTCTAGCGTGCTTTCAATAACCAATTAACATTACATTTTTCATGGAAAAAATGTTAGTCGCATTTGTCAAAAATTAAGTCACTTCGAAACCAAGTCAGAAACGTTATGCGTAATTCATCGCTGTTAAAACTGAAAGGTTGCATATTCTTCAATTCGAATGAATCAGATACGAACTGCGTTTGGTTCTAACGCGTTAACATTGTGGATATGTTATTAAAATGACATACGTCTTTTGTCAATCTTCTGTCACTGCTCTTCAAGACACTTTGAATCGTACATTGTTAGCTCATAAGTCGTAAGTTTAATAATTCCTTATCAGCCTTTTGTAATTCTGAAAGACGAACCGTTGGGTTATTGAGTGATAATTGTCCGAATCGCATTTATAAACGAAAAAAAAAATCGGTCGTGCCCTTAATGAACTGTGCGTTTGGGATACACTTCGTAAGTTAACCCTTTACCAAACACAGAGTTTTCAACTTTCCCACATTGAAAGAAATTTCATACGACATTTCATGAGATTAAAAAAAAATCTTCTGATAGGGCAGAAAGCATTGTGGGAAAAAATGAAATTGCTCGTCAAGAGCAATTTTTCCTTTTCTCACGATGTTTTCAAGAGTTTTCTTTAACCAACTGGTCAAATGCCAAAATTATGTATTTTTTTTTTCAAACTATTGTATGAATTTTCATTCAGTTTTGGAGGACAAAGCAAACCATTCCCGTGTGTTAACGAGCTTGAATTGATACATGCTCCAATGGCAGCTGCCAGGATACGTTGATTTACATAAGCCTAATACATTTATTCTCAACTTGTTATAATAATAATGATAATAAAAACCAGATAAACTAAGTCAAGGTACGCCCTTTAAAACCTGTGAAGAAAGAAACCCAAATAAGCGAGCTATCGTGTGAAAATGGGTCACCTATCCTTAGTTGCCCACAAAGTCGGGCGGTTAAGGTCACAGCTTTATTTCTTTTATATTTATCTAGACGTTCGAATCAGTAAAACGAAACAATCATCATTTACAATGCATAACATTCACGTTGCAACATTGATGCCCATCGTTTGGACCGGTATAAAAATGAAATACTGTTGAAAAGCTGCGATAAATCGCAATGGTAACCAATTAAAAAACCTCAGCCTGTGTATGCAATTGAAACATGCGATGTGTTTTTTCATCGTCAAGCATAGGTCTGTCTTTAAAAGTAATCACCTTAATTCAGCACTCAGATCAGATATGCTGACTCGGTTTGTTACATTTTACAAGGTGTCATTTAAAGGTTTCAGCACAAGGCAATACTAAGTATATCAGAAGAAGGACTTACTATAATCCTGTGCTGGCTCTGTGATATAACGATTTCAGTATATGTTCGTCTACATAATACGCCACCATATTTCCACCTGGCGCGGTCCCCCATTTATTTACAAACTACATAGGTTCTCGGGGTACGTGTATAATACGCCACCACATTTCCACCTGGCGCGGTCCCCCATTCATTTACAAACTACATAGGTTCTCGGGGTACGTGTATAATTGAAAGTGTTTTCCTTAATTTATTCACCAAATGAATTATGCGATTTTAGTCAAAATGCTTTTAAATCTTTTAAATTTGTTTACATTAAACACCTTTTCATCCCGCCTTTACATCAGATACTACCCTAGATTTCTGGACTTTGGTAATAGTGTTGCTTGATAGTGTTACTATATGTTTTCATTTATTTCGCTCCGAAATCCGATGTTGTGGGTATGGAATCAGAATCAACTCGCTTGGTTTCAAAAATCTACTTATAGGCGTAGCCCATACAATACAAAAATTGTATTGTTTCAACGGTTTCATTTTCATTTCATTTAGAATTTCCCAAATGTTCCCATCTGTGAACAAGCACCTTATGCACTCTGTCAGGTTGAATGCTATGTTCCTTGTCAAATCTTTGTATGAGTTTATCGTCGATTTCAACGATATGTAAGTAAGAACCAAACACATAGTTTAAACATATTTGTTTTCCATTATTAAACATGATACATCAAACAAATTACCATACTTCTTCTTTTCACCATGACGAATCTCTCCATCAAATTAGCAGAGGTTAAACAGCCTACAAAGCTTTCACAGTCCTAATCCGTTGTAGTTCTTACAAATAAAAACGATATGGTCAAAGATGTATAAAATGTATAAAATTGAAAAGAGAGAAACTAGGTCTAAAAACATCTTCAAACTGAATCTGGGCTATAAATAGCTGTGATTGGTGTGGTTGTGAATAGAGACACGCGACAGTATTCGCTGGATACGAGTAAATATTTTGGATGCTCGATATTAAAGCGAACCCGGCGCACTCTCGCCATTTAAAATTTAAATGCTGGATCCCGTTACCTAATTCATCCGTTTCTAAATACATATGAATTCAAAAGTTGTCCAATTTAAAAGCTAGAGCAGACGAAATAATTAGCAAAAGTTCAATAAATTTACTGCTTGCCCCATAAAGGAATCACATACTTGTCTAAATTGAAAACAACATCAGACGACAAAAGTATCAAAAATATTGAATTAATGTACCTGTGACCCCATAAGGGAATTTCAGATTTGTCTAAATTGAAAGATACAGCAGAAGGTAAAACAAATGTAAAGAATAAACACATAAACGCATTACCACATAAAAGCAATCTTAGACTATTTAAAGCTACAACAGATGGTGAAATTAGAAAAGGTTTAAAACATTTACCCATTACCCAAAAATGAATATCAAACCTGTCCAATTTGAAAGCTACAGCACACGACACTTCTATCAAGAATCAGATACATTTCCTTTATGGTATTGGGTAGAAACCCAAGTGATAAAACGATAATTTGCTCATTAAATAGCGAATGGATTGACCAACTCGCCATGGAACGAAGCCGAATCATAACAATGAAAGAATGAAGTGAAAGTAAACAATCAAAATTGGGATAAAGATAAATCTATACAGGAACATGTTTCAATACAAAGACCATGAGTCGACAGAAATAGATATGAAATAGGAAAAACGAAAATCACTTTCAATATCAAGTGTGTATATATATGTATATACAAAAATGATATACAATGTGTTTCAATGCGCCCGATGAATGAATAGGGTTGGTACTTGATATCCGTCGATCTAAGTAGAATGGTACTGGGTCATATCATTGCTGAAAACCAAGGAAAGCAATGGCTTTCCTCATTGACTGTCTTGCGAATGGGGATTACGAAAAGCCAGTTTTGGTAACAGCAACAACAACACATGTTGGTAATCATATGGATTAATGGTGTACGTAGAGTGCTTCATGCTTATGCAAACATGTAAGACCCAGGCCAGCCGCCAAGTAAATTGGCGGCTGGCCTGATATGTAACCCGTTTGCTACTCTGAGCATCTTTCCTCAACAAAATTAAGCAGATTTGTACGGTTTTTGAAAGCAGACGACACATACATATGTTGGGTTTTTTTTTAGAAAATTACCCAGCATTCTAGGGGTTGATAATTGCGCCCTAGATAAGTCGCCATTTTCATATTTTCTGTGCCACGGTTTAGGGTTAAGGCTGAGGATCAAAAGCGGCTTACCGATTGTCAATTTAATCAATAGTAAATAACATGAGATTTGGCGAACTAAGGAATTTATTTCTAATCACATCTAATTTATTTCGTCAGGTAGAGTGCAATTTGCAAGGTCGGTATCCCTCTAACACAACGCGCGGCAATTTATTCCCAGCCTAGTCATAACGTTGTAGAAGTTTGAGAGGATTTATTTGGAGTAAAAATCAGTTGCACTGGTTGTTGATTGGGTAACTCTTTCCCATTATGTAGGTATTTTGAGGCCTATAGGACAAAGCATATCGAAAAAAAAGAAAACGTTTAAAAAGAAGACACGAGTAATTTCCTTATTTTGTCAAAAAGGCTTTACACGGAATTTAGAAAATTATTTGTTTAAGTTGTACGTTATAATTATCATCTGCCATATTCTAACTAACTTCGTTGCACTAAAGCTGGATCATAAGTCGTAATATACACATTCCAATGCCTGAAATGTCGATGAATGTCGATTAACAAACTATCTTGTTGATATCAAATTCATGATGAAAATCAGGATTTCTCTCTGAGACACACAGAAATCAACTGCAAATGTATATAAAGATGCGCAGTTATCAAGATATATGTTTATTAAATAGCACTGAGTAGCAGATTCGTTATATTATAGAGTTGCCCTTAATACGCACATCTTACATCTGACTATTTTTGGTATTGATATCATGTCAACAATGTTTGAATGATAAAACGGCAAAAGTTCATCGAATCGTGTTACCTTGTTGATTCCACAGTCCTTAATGAGAGTATCACAGGTGTGAACTATTTTATACACGTTTTAAAAAAGTAGCTCCCATACATTGATGATTTGTCCATGATCAGCATATTCCATCGGCGTATGCTAGTCCGAGGGAGAAGCTTTCGTAAAGAATTGCATAGACTGACAGATGAGTCCTTTTTAAAAAAGAAATACGTTAAGATTTCTTTCCAATAGAGATTACGATGGTCAAACAGAGATTATGATGATCGAAAAGAAATTATGGAGATCGCCCCAGATCAACGAGGACTGATCTGTACCCAACTCAAGATTTTTCATTAACTTTCTACAAACGTATACTTTGGCGGGGTAATTGATTGGGTATATATAATAAATATATACTGGGATGGCTCACTTCATCCTGTGGAATGCGATAGGGGCGATGAACAAACAGTTTAATGATCTAACCGCTCATAAATAGACAATTCTTATTGACAAAAGGATGTAACGAGGCACCGGTCTATTCAAAAAGGGGAATACAATGTACCGCCGATTATTCGAACCTCGCTTATTCGTAATAGATCATATTAATTTGAGAATAGCTAAGATTGAGATTGGTCCGGACTTTTTTTTTAAAAAAAAAGCGCGGTCCAATTAAAATTTTAACTATTCGCCATTACCCAACCATCATGATTGCTTTTAACTGATTTTAATGCCTTCTTGCTTTAGTTTACATGCACGTATTATGATACGGTCCCTAGGAGCATTGACGACCCTTTTTTGGATTAGAGCGTCCAGATTAATAGACACACGTTCTACGCCCTCCTTTCTAGCATATCCACTATGAACATGCTGTTTAAGGTGTGTCAGTGTTAACTTCCCATACCGTCGGATCGGAATGTCAACCATCTCAGTTTGATCAAGATCAATACCTTGATCTTGTTAGTGTACTTGAAAACGATAGGTATACCCCGTAAAATGTAACGATGAATGATCCCAGAAACATTCAATAAATATTTGATACTCATAACCTAATAATCTTTCGCTTCTGGAAGCAATTTATAATACTTGCCGCATTACACATTTTTACGAAATAAAGATGTCATTTGTGTAGAGAAAACGATTGCTTGATTAACGCTTTGGCTTCTTGTAACTTGAGTGTTTTCGAAACATCGCTAAAGCAGGTTCGATTGTTTCGACTGTTTTTCAGAAGCATAATTATATCATTCAAAAGGTGGCTCTTTTACCTAAAAGTGCAGTCGTCACGAAACAGATAAAACATTGTTGATGTAACATACGAACCTCAATCAATCAATCAAATGGAGACTAAGTGTTAAAGGCGTTTCGCAAGACTCACATTTGAGTAAACATGGTGGTGTAATTGATTATCCATTTCCTCGTTTATCATTTCTCTTTAGCGTACGCCACCTGACGTTCTTTTTTTGGTATGCACCAGACGTTTTAAAAATGAAAATTAAGCCCTTAATTCATATCGAAAAGTTATTGATTCCACGTAAAAGTACAAACGAATCAATTTGTATTGGTATCAAGTGTTTTATTTACAATGTAACGAAAGCATAACACTCTTTTCATCGCTGGTATTTCCGTATAAACATTTAAGGCATGAGCACGGATTAACGTGCATATCTGGCGAACAATAGCTTATTTTGGCACGGGCTTATCAGACAGACGCGCGAGTCGACGTCTGCTTGACTCGAGTCACGTGCCTCATTTCACTACTCCGATTTACTCCTATTGTGTGAGCTAAATGAGCAGACATCTGCGTTAGTAACCGAATGTATACATCTAAAAAGGGGGCGAATAGCAACTTGATGAAACCCTACCTTCAATATGCAAAGCTTCGGATGCGTTTGTCTTAATTGTTTTTAGTTTACAGAGCATCAAATACCTCACTAGAAACTTTGTCATGTATTGTCCGTCACTTTCTGATTTTTGATTGTTCCATGAATTCAAGGTAATGATAAAAGTGCTATTCTGTGACAAAGCTTGGAATCGCTATAATGTATCCATGAAAGATTTATTTAAGAGGTTGCAACGTAAGATGACTATATTATTGTTGAAACAATTATAGAAAAACGCCGTTGCAAATTTCCGAAATAAGATATAAATTCTTCACGTTTATTAGTTAAGTATATGTATTTCATAAGAAACTTCGGCGTATTTATATAGAAGCATCGCTTTCAAGATTCATCACGTTTCCTTGCGCAGACATTGCGTCTAGACGATGTTTCTCTTTGTAAAAATATTGCAAAGTCCTCATCATGGATACCAGAGACCGATCATAAAAGTAGTGAAACACAGCCATACGACTTCGACAAAAACCTTGTTAAATGCTAAACCTTTTTCTTTGAGCAATCATGGTGATGCTTTTATGATTTCGTAGCTAAGCGAAGGATCGCTAGCGATTATGTAATCTCTGGGAAACCATTTCATCTCCTTTCAAACATGCTCTGGCTAACAGATTACGGCTGATAAGTTCTTTTTAAAAAGTAATACATTCTAACCCCTGTAATTAAAACGCAATATAACGTTCCTCACTAACCAAAAACCCCGTATCTTCTCTTTCAAAAAGGACGGAGAAGCGGCGTCCTGGGTTAACCCTGTCCCAAATTGAAAGAGTTTGCAGACGACATTTCAAAGTGAGATGAAAATGAAAAACAATCTTCTGATAGGCCACAAAACATTGTGGGAAAATGAAAAATTGCTCGTCACGAGCAATTTCTCCTTTTCCCTCAATGTTTTCTAAAGTCGTCTGCAACAAAGTGGTCAACTGTCATTATTGTTTGGGAAAGGGTTAAAGTGGGACGATCGTTTGGTATACCATGAAGATTGAGTTTGTTCTGGAAATGAGTCAAGCGGATGAACAGCGCCGGACGGACGCAGATCTCGACATAGGCAGGCTTATCAGGGGGAAGGGTCAATGAGCTCAAGCTTGAATTACATTTCTCTCTTTTTCTTATAGCTTACAACAAGTAAACATAGTAAAACGAAACCAAAAAGTCGGAAGGGGGATTGGTTCGCCTGTCGAACTTGTCTTGAGCGGCCATAGAGAATAAGTGAAATATTGCGATTATGTTTGCTAGTTTCTTAGTAATAGAGCAAGAAACTCCTGCACGCATAGCCAAATATATTTTTAAAACAAACAACACACAGTGTAAAAAAAAGTACAAAATGTGTTTGCAATGAGAAAATAGTTTACCAAATATTATCAACTTCAGAATATCTTATAGTGTTCAAACAATCAGATCACAGTGTAACAAAAGTAAAAAAGCAACTGTTTGCAATGAGTAAACAGTTTGTTAAATATTACCAACTTCGGAATATCTTAGAAACCATGCCATGAGAAAACAATTCGTATCATTTGCAAGTGTATCTTTCAATTCCTGTTTTCTCTCTATTTTCAGGTCTAGTTCCTCATCTGGTGGGACATAAAGACTGGATGGTCGCCGAGGCGTTCCGATTCTACTTCGGGAACCTGCCGAGTCACCCGGATGACGATCATAACGCCGAGCTTCATGTCGACTCGGCGAGACTTCGGGTATTCGTGAGGAACGTGAAGCCAGAGAACATTCGAGATAAACACACGGTGGAGAAAAACATTCGGCTGAACGCGTACCAAGTGTTATCAATTCAAAACAAAACGGCCTACGCAAGAACGTTGTTAGACTCGATTCTAGTGAGTCTGGACGAAACGGGCTGGGTCTCGTTCGACGTGTCGAAAGCTTTGCAGTCTTGGCTGGATGACAGTGACTCTAATCTAGGCATAGAACTCGCCTCGGACTCGCAAAACATCCGCGAAGTGCTTGACATAGACACATCGTCCATAGGCGTCGTGTCGGACCAAGAAAGTAGTTCCGAGGGACCGTTGTCCGCCGGAAGTGTAAATAGCACGACCGCCACCTCACCAGTATTGCATATCTACGCACAGACGCGGCATTTATTGAATCGTGTAAAGCGGTCATCGCGGAGGAAGGGTATCTGCCGCCGGAAGGACAACGAGACGGGTTGCTGTAGGTATCCAATCAAGATCTCCTTCAAGGATATCGGCTGGGACTGGATCCTGGCGCCGCTCGAGTACAAAGGGTATTACTGCGCCGGCTCCTGTGAGCATCCGCACAAGCTGGCGAATACGTTTGCCGGTATAAAGGTGTTCCTACACCAGCAGAAGCCGAAGAAGGTACCGGCACCTTGTTGTCACGCTGCCAAACTCAGCCCCTTCACGATCTTACATTTCGACGAGAAGGAGCGATATACGTTTACAGATATCGCGGATATGGTCGTAGAGCAGTGTAAATGCGGCTGATATGATGGGACTACTTTTCCTGATCGATCTTAACTCATTCCCTTTGAATAATGGACTACTTTTCTGGTCAAAAGTGTAAGAAGCAGCAGACGACGATGCAATTCTACAAACGACTTAGTGACTAAAATACTGACTAAAACACTATGTTTTTCTGTCTGTTTCCATGTCATCTTATATTCCCAGTTACAATCCGTACAAACGAGTAAACAATAACGAAGTGCTTATTATACGCCATCTTTTCTGTGGCGCAAGAATATCGTTAATGATAGCAGAGGGCCGGGAACAAAATGCTGCTCTCGCTTTGCATCAGGCACCAGAATACTGCTTGTTGTCTCAACCTTTGCCTAAGTCGTATAATGCATTTACAATGTGACAAACTATTACGAGGAAGATAGCAAACTGTTTGCTTTTTTCCTCGTAATAGTTTGTAACATTGTAATTGCATCGTACAATGATTTCAGAATTTTCATTAATTTTCGTCAGGGCTCATGGGACCGAATCTGGGTAAATAGGATAGAGTGATAAATTGATTGCCGACAATTTATTGACATTTTAATTGTTTAAAGAGGCCTGCGTTGTAGGTACACGACGATCGATGCCGGAATTTTAGAAGATATTTCAGTACCTGTATTAAGAGAAGTGAAGAATGGCGGCGGTGGCATCAGAGATGTTCTATAAATGTACCAGTTGATATTGTTCGAACAATTTGTAATTCATTGAACAGACTGTTTGTTAAATTATTATTTATTTATTATTTTATTTATGTCGGTTCGATTGAGAGGGGACCGAAATGGGTACCTTACAATTTGAGCTCATGTGCAATAAATTCTTTATTGGTCAAAATAAACGCGATGTTGTATCTTGTTTTAATCCAACCAATTATGGCTTTGTGTGATCTTTTCAACAATTAAATGTTTTATCAAAGATGTCCCTCATCATAACCAATAATATTGTTGTGTAGCCCTGAATTTGCGCTATATTTGCAAAGCTCCCTCCCCTAGACACCAAGACGACCATGTAGAAATGTCACATCAGGCGCTCTGTGATATGGTATTGTTTTACTAAATGAACTAGGGAAATGTTCACGTAAGTCAAACCTAATAAACATGAATATCATCGTAAATAAACGTAAAATTTTTGTAATGTGACACGGTATTGAAAGCATCTCGGAGAGCTAATTCAATGATGTGTTACTTTACATCTTATTAAGCCCAATTTTGAATAAAGAGGGAATGTTGTTTAGAATTTACGCAAATTCTTAGCAAATAAAATGTTAAGTAAAACGCTTCCAAGACCTTAAAATCATATGGCCTGCGTCTGGGTTCTAATTCCGGTGAAGACATTTATGTTTTCATGACAGGCAGTCTCCCAGACAACTTACGGACGGCTGATGGTTCTACATAGCCGTACAAAACTGAAAAAGAGTTGGACGGCACTGGCGATGAGGACCCATATCTGTGTCAGAAATAACCTTATCTTAACATAACTTTACTTAAGGTATTGGAATATTCCCCCGTCATGATGAGTCGGGCTTCGAAACATAACTGAAATCATATTGGCTCGATGTAAAACGCTTAATGATAAACATAGAAAGACCATTAGTGTAGTTATAGTAGGGGTCTCGACTTACAAAAAATAGTTAAATGCGTAAGCTGGCCGGAGTCGCTGGAGATCTTTGTTTCGACACCGGGGTACCATTTTGCGTAACAATATTTGCGTAAGTCGAAACTGATAAAGATAAATCCTTGAAGAGAACACATTATTGTCATGTGACACGTCATTGGAAGCATCTCGGAAAGGCGATTCAAATGATGTGTTACATTTCAATATTGCTTAGCCAAATATTGAAATAAGAGGGAATCTTGTTTTGAACATATGCAAATCTTAAGCAACTTACGCAAATCTTTAGCATAAAATGTTTAGTAAAAGAGTACCCCGATCTCGATGCATGTGTTTCTCATCTTTGTATCATTGGTGTCCAACGTAAATGTCAAACGAGAGCTTTAGTGCTTTATAGACCAGACTTGTTCTACAAACGAATGATAACCCCAGAAATTCGTGTGAAATTAGGTATATGTTGGGGATTGTTTATAAGGGTGTTCGACTAAAGCTGTAGATTAAATACGTAAGTGTGTCGTATACTCAGTCGGTATAGCAATCACCCGGTTTGCACAGGTCTTGCGCTCGAGTCTTGCGGGCCGTTTTACTAAACAACTTTAGGAAAAATATTTGCGTAAGTAAAACGGATAAACATGTACCTTAATAGAAAACACGATATTGCATTGTGGTACGCAATTGGAAGCGTCTCGGAAAGACGACTCCAATGATTTGTTACATTGCATTATTGCCAAGCACAAATATAAGTCTGGCATCTTTCCTCATACGATGTGGATAATCTATCTCTACATCACCGAGTACTACTCGAGTATTTCTTTAACTTTAGAGGTACACCTCATACATGAGTAGAGGGTTACAGGTTCTGATTATCGGTCCCTTATTGTAAAACGTTTACTGTAAGCGTTCACGTCAAATAGTTCAATGTATATGAAAGCGTTGAAAATAAGGTTACATAATCATTTTTTGGTCGGTCCCTTTTGCACTCAATCGTAGGTGAGTGTTATAAGTTATTATTCGCTCATATTTCTTTAGTAAATCTTTCTTGATGTTGAACAATTGATTTTATGTTGGCAGCTTAATTTCAAACCGAAAGTACAACGAGTACAGTCCAGAAGGAAGCAATATGGTAAGTTCATCATTATATCAGATGTGTCTTCGTTGGGATAAATTGGCTCCACTACTTTCCATAAGATAGACTACGGGCATCCTAAAAATTCTGAACGTTTTGATAGCTTGGAATGAATCATTCGAACACACAACAACAGCGAGATGAAGCAACATACACGGTTTTCCCCTTGGGCCATTATCTTTTTTTAAAGTCAAAGAATACAGCCATTTATCAGAATTTGATTCATACACTGATTTGTAACAAAAGTTCTTTCAAAACTCCTATTTCGAAACATTTTGACAAACAATTACGTAAAGGAAACGTCTTCTCACTACAACTTTGAATCGGCAAACGTTCACCTCTAAGGGCAGTGTGCTGTTTTCGTTCCTTCCGTTACCAGTCAGGATCCTGCCTGGTAAATGTGTACCATACCGGCGTCTTTATTCGATAGATGAGAAGACTTGTTCCCAGTCTTTCGCTGGATAAATCCCGATGAGATCAGGTTGGGCATTTCACAATCTTATTCTGGCCTCAATCGGCTACTGGGGCACTGGACTTGAATGTACAAGGCCTTTCTTTGTGGTAGTTCGGGCTCCAGTGGATATAAATTCAAATTTTAATGAAAAGTAGTGTCCCAGCTGCCTAACGGTCCTTCGTTGGTTCCATCAAGATGCTATACCGAGTCATGGTGGGTAATATAGTATAATAAGTCCGGGAAGATTACTTAACATTCCAAGAGAATTATTTTTAACTTATTATTTTACGTCTATTGTGACGGAAGCTTAACGCTTATTAAATTTTATCCTGTCACTAGTGCCATTTCGGGACAGATAACTAGGTGCCGTATAACATTTGTGATATCCGGCACCAACCATATAATACATGCACGCGACTAATCATGACGTCATAAGAACGATATGACGTCATGTTTACATCATTCTCTACTTATTTTTTCCGTTTTTCTCGTGTTTTATTTACATTTTGTTTGTTTGAAAGAATAGATAAAGGTAACAGGATAAATAGAATAGATGATTGGTGTCTTTGAATAGGAAAAGTTATCGGGCTCGGCATCGGAATATTATCCGTTTCGCCTTCGGCTCACCGGATAATATTCCTATGCCTTGCCCGATAACATTTCCGATTCACGACACCAACCATCTATTCTCTATCACTCTCGATGACTTCTTCCTGTATACTATACCAGTACTCGCGCAGATGCGTGGTTTAGTCCCTGCAATTCTTACCTCGCCTAACGGGGATTCAAACCTGGGACTCTCGATACAAGAGGCCGACGCTCTACCAGTTCACCACTGTCGCCCATTGATAGTTAGTGTGCCGTTAGCGGGATTGACACCACCGCGTTGTAGTCTTACCACTCGGCCACGGTTACCCAACCAAACCATTCAAATGTACCGGCTGACTACGGAATATACATGATTCTTGTTACCACGATCATGCACTTATTGGCAGATAAGTCTTCACGTTGTTTCCAATCGGGAGTCAATGAACAGAGGAAATAGCGTTGCTGCGATGTTAAATGCTAATTAATTTTCTAGCAAAAGATTTTTGTGTGGTCTGCTTTCTAAAAACTTAACGTTTGCTTAATTTTGATGAGGAAAAGTATTAACAGTAGCAAGTAGGTTAGATTACAGGCCAACCGCCAAACAAATTAACGGCTGTCTTGATCTTACCTGTTCGCATATGCATGAAGTCGATACCATCAATTTACGGTTTAAACAACTCAGGAACTAATACCCAAAATAAAATGTTTTTATTTCTTCCAGCTCACAATAGCAGACCACTTTCCAATAACGCAGGTGTATCAAAAAACTGTGAATTAAGAATGACGAATGCAAATTTCACCTCATTATGTTTGAATTAAACGACCGATAGACAACATTGACATGTACTTCTTTGACGGCGAGATACATAATGCTTGTTCAAATATACAATCGTTCGTATTTTGGCACGCTTACACTCGTTATTAAATAGAATTTCAATATGTTAATTATACCTTTTAAAAGAACTCGACTGCGCCTTACCGA